>CM070032.1:148881426-148893226 GCA_036250615.1 Ptychadena robeensis | reverse complement strand
AAGGATCTGGGGAAATGTAGTGTGGCTTAGGTTACGATATATTTATATGTACAGCGATTATATCGAGTATTCGTCACAGTGTATAAATGTGAGTTTCAAAATCCAGAATTGTATTAGCCTGAAGACGGGATCTGCGAAATCTCGAAAGCTTGCTTCTCTAATGACTTTAGTTAGCCAATAAACGGTATCAATTGAACTACAAACTTGATGAATTTATCGATGGCTAACAGTCAGTCCCTGGGTTACATAAGATATAGCGTTGAGCTTTAATATTCGAATTGTGAATACATTCAACGAATATTGACTATTCGATAATTCACAAATTTCTTATTCGAATATTGCCTATGCTGCTCATCACAAGTAAGATATATGGTCTATGGGTTTGACGTTGCATTTGTATATAAGCTGGAAGAGGTACAGTACATTGTTTGAATAAATGGAATTTGGACTGGTGTTGGTGTCAACACGTTATTATTACTATTATTTACAATATTATGTTAATATTTACATGCGCGGTGACCATGGACCCCGATTTACCACTAGCTGTACTCTCAGGCACCCACTGAGGCAGATAAGAAAGCAGCTACAGTTACATTCTTAAGTATGAGTCTTTCTTAATTTGAATGTCTGTAACTTGGGGACCTAGATATATATATAATGTATATGGATTATATGGATTTTAGGTTGACTACGCCAAGCAATGACTTTGTATTTTCTATATAGCTGAATGAATAGCTGAAGTATCTCAGCTGATAAAATAAGGTGGAATGAGGCTGAGGGCTGTGCTCTGTGGAGTAAATCATTAATTATTACTGTATTACTGTCATGTAGCTGCTAAGATATGACATGACCCATGCCATGACTTCTAAGTGCACATGCCTATTGTAAAACTATTTTGAAAGGCCCTTTGGGGCAGAGTCACCTTACACAGAAGCAGATATGTAAAGCTGATGTAAATAGCTTGTTCATAAAACTCCTGTACTTTTCCATATACCTTTTACAGCTTAACCTGCGGTGACATTCTGTACAAATGTAAGCCCCTCACAGTCAAAATAGGAATTTTTTAAACTTCTGGTTTGGATTTGTTATTTTCAGGACCATGAACATGGCAGAGGTAGAAATAAAATTAAAATAATTATTTAATGGAAACTCTAAGGGTTCCTAACTTGCTGCTACTCAGTGACCGTAATGTGTAGTTTAAGACAAAGTAATGACAATTAGAACAAAGGAAAATCGGGAAAAAACTAAACATATTCTGTTTAGTTTTTATATTCTCATATTCATATTGTAGCAATACACCACAGTTGCGGTCGTGGGAGGATGTAATCTAGATAATCTTACCTCATTCAAATATCTGGACTGCTTCCTAAAAATTGAAGGCACTTGCAAGAATAGATTAATTAGTATGTATTGAATAATTTCACCCAATGTTTTTTTAAATTAAAACAGTAGTTTATATGCAAACAGTAGTTTATAGAATATGCAGAATATATATCCAAAATAAGGCATTGAGCAGGACACATAGGGATGGGTTTACCACAGCATGTTCACCCTTCATCCGAAATGGGTTGGGGGGGGGGGGGGGGTTTGGACTTTGGGGAGGAAAAATAGGAAAGAAGGTTCTAAATGGAAAGATAAGTGAAACATTCTCACTGATAGATCTCTTTAATATATCTCTATGCTATTCATTTAGAAAGGTGATTCTTCAGCTCAGTAAATATGGTGAGGCTGTTACCATATTATATGTTTTCAATCTGTGCCAGCCTTTTTTTACTTTGGCATTATTGGCAGGTGTTATTGTCATTTTCAGGGAATTTGCCCAAGTAAGTGAACACTCGATTTTCCTAATTGAATAAATCAAACGTATTGATTACCCAAGGTTTCAAGGTTCAAATCGTTGACCCTTTTGGCTTTGTTAGGGATATTTCCCTCCACTTGACCTTCTGTCCTGTAGACTCAACAGAAAGTAAGATGATATCTGCCCAATATGGGAAATAAAAGTGGCCATGCATGGTTCGATTTTTCAATCGATTGAACGAATGAAAATCGAAAACTGAACAACTTGTTAGATGGATGAAAAGTTATCCATATGGAACACAAATTAGATCGTAAGGAGATCAAACATGTTGGTAAATTTTGATTGATCTGTTAAACATCGAATGTATATCAAACATAAATTCACATTGGGATACTTCCAGTTTAGTGTGTAGAGTTGGATTGAGCACACGTCCGTTCAAATTATGTTGATTCGTGTTATGTTCGTTCCGAATGACCTGAAGTGTTTTTGTTTACACCCCTACACCACAGCATCTCCGATCAAAATAAAAATCGAATAGTGGGTTGTTCGAGTACATATGATCGAGTTTTCATTCGACATAGTGTTTGGTCGAATTAAAATCGAGTGTATACATTCGATATAGGTGCTATCGATATTCGATCAAAATATCGAATATCCTGGTTGAATTGATGGTCGATCATGCAAAAATCGATATGTGTATGGCTAGCTTAACTCTATTAGTTCATTCATTCTTCATATAGTGATAATGTGGCTGAATAGTGGTCTACATCTACAGTGGACTTTTCCACATTTTGTCACATTACAGCCACAAACATGACTCAATTTTATTGGAATTCCATGTGAAAGACCAATACAAAGTGGTGTACATGTGAGAAGTGGAACGAAAATTATACATGATTCCAAACATTTTTTACAAATAAATAACTGGGAGAGATAGGGGCCGCCCGGCAAAGATCGGATCCCCGGCAGCGCACATTCACCATTCCGATCTAAATAGCAGGCTGCTGGAGAGTGGACCCCCCCAAGAGACGTCACATCGGGGCAGCAGCGGGAGATTCAAAAGTACATCGCACTAAACTAGTTTTCTATTGAGAAAACTGTTTTCAGTGTGATTCCCCAGATGTGCCTTCAGTTAACCCTCTCATCACACAAGGAGAGAGAGGGTACTAAAGGGAATTTTACTGGATACAGTGATAACTGTATCCAATACAATTCAAAGTAAAAAAAAAACACAAAACACATTTGCAATTGAATACAAGTTTTATTATAAACAAAATATAAATATAAATACATACTGTTTTATATATCTATAATACAAAATAAGTATTTTAGTGATTTTATAATTTAAATGATACCGCTTATTTATTTATTTTTAAAATGTAATTTTTTACATCATTGTTTGTTTCAAACATTATTATATTCATGATGTCTATTAGACCCTTGTACAGATACATTTTGGGAAGTTACAGGCTCACAACATAAAAAAAATAGTAAGATCTATGGTGCACTTTTGGTATGGAAATCGGGATCTCAGCATATGGGGTTAAGCTATATTGCTCACTCATCTGTTTTGTGGACACTTTCCTAATTATGTTTTTGTATGTACGTATGTGGTGGTAACCATATTGGTAAAAGCAGGGATTTGCAACAGTAGAGACTTGATAACTTTTGTAGCTCCTCTGTGGAATACTCGGCCTATGCAAACTGAACGACCGTATACCAAAGCCTATGATATCTGTTTGACTCTGTTTTGGAAAAACTTTGTTTTAGAAGGAAGTGGAAAAGGTTTAAAACACTGGACGTTTTTTTCCTTTCTTTCCGGTTTGGGAAAATTCCTTTCCTGAGACAAAAATTCCAGTCCTGACACATTACAGAACATATCATAAAATCTTAACAGACAGTTGTCACAGGAACAGCTGTCAGCAAAAAATTTTCTTCACCTTTGATACTTATTTACAAATTAAAATTTTCTGTTTGTTTTATCAATATTGGTCATCAAGACAAATACAGAGGATCAAAAAATGTGCAGGATTTGCAACCGTTTCCTGCTCCATCCGCAGATATAAAGGTTTTGGTTATCCATTCATTTGAGTTGTATCATGTTTCTTCCTATGGCGTAGGTGCTACATTTTTAGAAAGGAAAAGCCCATTAGAGAACTAGTCACTGAACCCTTTGGCCCCTAGCTGATGCAATATTGTGATGAATGACAGCAGCCTAGGTTGAAGGCTATGTAGCAGTATGATAGAAAGCCTGGACCTATACATATACATGTCTGAGAAAACCTTTAACAGCTGCAGCCTAGATAACCGATCCTTGTACTGAGTGACCTGATTATATTATTGACTCTAACATGGTTTGGCTACAGATCTCTGCAATGCCTCCCTAGTAATCCAGCAGACGCTATTACATCATACGTCTGCTGATAGGTAAAGGGGAGCTATCGATTTCTAGTGAGTTTCTCACATGGCAAAACGTGTCCTCTTCTGCCTCAGCCCAACTTGTGTTTTAAGTTCGTCACTCCTGCATAAGGTGTATATAGTTTAAACCAAGTATCATAAATTTCATTCATTGAAGGGTACTATTCTTTAGATGAGGTGACTTCATTAGTTTTCCTTCACAGACCTAATTCACACCTGGTAGACCTGTGAATAATGCACTTCTTTTCCTTGTATGTAACGATGTCCCCTTCATCTATGCTTTAAGTGACTGTAGATGTGTCTTAAACCGGATGTAAACCTAAACAAGTAAACATGTATATAGAACACACCTACATCCAGTCTTCATCCAGAGATATTGACCCCTAAAATATAAAGACTCACCTTCCCAGCCTTCTCGCTCCACCATGCTGGAGTGTCTGGTCCTACAGGCTGCTATATGGAGGAGAGAGACTCTTCTGGTCTCACTTCATCCACCAATCCTGATCTGAATTGGGTGTCGCTCCACCCCTTCGCATCGCCTGATTCAGATGTAGCTGGTTGCATGCGCATAGGAAAGTATACGCCAGAAATTACCTTTAACTTCCCATGTTTCCTTGTGCCGCAGCCGTGGCATGTCACTGGGGAGGTGGAGTGTAGCTGTATTTTTAAAGTTTTACCAGGTAAGTATTTATTTTCCCCTATTATCTGCACAGTAGAATTGGAGGTGGTAGGTCCGCTTTAAGCTAACCATACATGAGTCAACTTTTTGATGAGACATCAGTCTTAAGGTAGCCATAGATGTGCAGACTCTCCCTCCATAGATCGACTACAGCGTGATGACATCTTTACGCTTTAGCCGGCCCCTCAGAGGAGGGCACCCTTTGTGTGCCGGACATTAGTAATGGGATCGGCCGGGAATCTACCAACACGTTGGATCACCATGCAGGAGATTCCTGATCGATCTTGCCAGGTGAGCGCACCTCATCCGTATATGGCTACCTTTAGATTTGATTGTGTTGTGCTATTTTTTGATCGAGCATCAGTCTAGCATCGATCATACCACCATACAGTGTGATGAAGTTAAAGATTCAGATGTGGCTGGTTGCATGCGCATAGGAAAGTATAAGCCAGAAATTACCTTTAACTTCCCATGTTTCCTTGCGCCGCAGCCGTGGCATGTCACTGGGGAGGTGGAGTGTAGCTGTATTTTTTAAGTTCTACCAGGTAAGTATTTATTTCCCCCTATTATCTGCACAGTAGAATTGGTGATGGTAGGTCCGCTTTTAGCTAACCATACATGAGTCAACTTTTGCACAATCAGTCTTAAGGTAGCCATAGATGTGCAGATTCTCCCTCCATAGATCGACTACAGCGTTGTGACATCTTTAAGCTTTAGCCGGCCCCTCAGAGGAGGGCACCCCTCAGAGGAGGCCGGACATTAGTAATGGGATCGGCCGGGAATCTACCAACACGTTGGATCACCGTGCAGGAGATTCCTAATCGATCTTGCCAGGTGAGCGCACCTCATCCGTATATGGCTACCTTTAGATTAGATTGTGTTGTGCTATTTTTTGATCGCGCATCAGTCTAGCATCGATCATACCACCATACAGTGTGATCAAGTTAAACACGATTGATTTACAATCAAATTATGGTGGGCATGTGTAGTATGATCCGAATTACGGTATGTTCGTAAATACAATTGTGATTACGATCATTAACAAATAAATTAAAATACCTTCAAAAAACATCAAATATTTGTACGATCTAGCAAAAATTTCCAATCACTTTTCAATAAATTTTTTGTTCGATTTCGTTCACTTTGATCGGGCAAACATAAATATATATATAAATAGTAATACAAATACGATTATTTATTGTAATGACATGGATCCTGATTCAGAAATTCCACTACATTAGTTAGCAATTAGCTCTGTTAGCAATTAGATCATGCACAATACAGGCCAAAATGTTGGACACACCTTCTCATACAATGTGTTTTCTTTATTTCATGACCATGGTAGGTTCTCACTGAAGGCATCAAAACTATGAATGAACACATGTTGGGTTATGTATTTAACAAAAAAAGCTGAAATAACTCAAAACATTTTTCATATTCTAGTTTCTTCAAAATAGCCACCGTTTGGCTAACTCAGATTACTGCTTGGCATACTCTTGGCATACTAGAATATAACATTTTGAAGAAACTAGAATATAAAACATGTTTTCAGTTATTTCACCTTTTTTTTGTTAAGTACATAACTCCACATGTGTTCATTCATAGTTTTGATGCCTTCAGTGAGAACCTACCAATGTAAATAAACATGAAATAAAGAAAATACATTGAATGAGAAGGTGGTCCAAACCTTTGGCCTGTACTGTATGTACTGTATATATGCACTGATCCTATTATTTTAACTACCAGTATTATGCATCTTACTAAAACTGTATATTTTGCAAGCAGTAAAAAAAACATGTAAACTTTATATTTATTTACATACTAAATATATCCAAAACAGTCTAAAATATAATTAGGGAAAAAATCTTTTTAAATATTTTCCTGAACTTAACATCTTGAAATATTTTACTGGTAGTTGGGTTACTCCTGCAGGGTATGTAGCTCTCTATGCTTCACATAACTGCACATAATGGAATGTTGTAACTCTACACCAAGCCACAGGACTGTGACATATGTAGGTTACTTAGAGGACTTAGAAAGAAGCACAACAAGGCTTTGTACACTTCACAAAATCACACAAAAAATTAAATCAACTGGTTACAAATTACAATGGTAATGAAAACATGATATGTTGGTATCAGGGACTATTTATTAATTATTTAAAACATATAATATTGAGGCAAACATATTGTACAGACATTCTTCATTCATAAACATAGACAAGAATCCTAGTGTACAAGCAGTTTTGTTACAGCTTCAGGGTCATTTCACACTACATGTGCTGCGGCTGTGTTTTTTTGCCGGTAACGGACACGTTCAATAACCATGTCTGTTATTGAGGAAAACACAGCATTTTGCATTGCGCTGTGTTTTTGCAAAAATGCATGCTGCAGGGTGTTTCCCTATGGAAACCTGTATACCCTGCATTAACCTCCCTAGCAGTCATAACGAACCCAGCCGGGATTGTATGACCGCTTCATATCCCCGAAAACCTGCAGTGATTCTCTATATCACCGCAGCGTTTTCGGATTTTCCTAACCATAGACCTCCATGTTAATGGAGAGGTGTCAGTCTCTCAGCCCACTTTGCCAGCAACATTGATGATGACGGGGACGTGGACAGAGGCGAGGAGAGCGGTAAATTAGAGCAGAGTACAGACTGCTAGGGGGGTCAATGGTAGCCCCGCTGTGTTGTGGGACTGTGATACTGTACTGTGGCTAATGTGATTTCCCTATAGCACACCTAAAGTCAGAATCCCCCCAAAAAAATAGAATTCAATTTTTACGTATTTCTGATCCGTCACAATGCTTCAAAGTCTCTCTAAAAATAAAAAAATATATACTTTCCTGCTTCCTGCCTTCCAGGGGTTAATGAACTGCAATAAGGACTATGGCCACTGGAGACTGTCAGATATATTGTTTTCAATAGGAAAAACGCAGCTTCATTGACTTGTATAGAGATGTGATCATGTGACTGCTTTCTATATCTTTATTGTCTTTGGTACACAGCCACAATGTGTACTCTCATTATCTCATCCTTTTTTACAGATCGTCCCAATAATAAGGTGGAAGTGAGGGACTTAAATACATAAGGTAAGTTAAGGAATGCTTTAAAGTTGAACACATTAAACATATACTTTCTCTGAGCCAGCACAGAAAAGTGCTCCATAATCTTAAAAAAATACTTACCTGCTGTGAATGCTCACTAGACAGTGGGACAGTAAACGGTAAATGCTTAAAGCATCTCCCTCAGGAATGGGAGGAAGCACAGGGAGCCAATCATGTTTGTGGCAGTAAAACAAGGTACATGAAAAAAAAATACTGCGACAAGATAGGCTACTTATTCACACAGTGTGGATGTACAGTGTCAGAGAAGAACATATATAAAAACCTTACCTGTAATTCATAAAAGCCAAATGTTCCTCCTCTTTTCTTCTCTGTGATGATGCAGTAGGGGAGAAAGCCTGACATCTCTGGGAAATGACCTGATCATGCTGTCTATTGACAATTACAGAGATGCTTTTCCCATTAAAAAAATTGTATGGCGCCCCCAGTGGCCACTCACAATATTTAACTGAATGAATCCCCAGAAGCCTGAAAATTAAATATGGAATCTCTCATATCATTCCAGGGTACAGTAGGTAAGTACGGTCATTTTTTTTTTTAGTATTGTTGAACCCTACACCACCATTATAGCGGCTTAGAAGTAAGTCAACGTTAAATTTTATATATTTTTTGATTTTAATAAAATAAAATAATAAATAATTTTAATAAAATAATCATATATATTTATAAAAAAAAAATTGGTTCATCTACCATATTTTGTGTTATGTGTCAAAGCTACTTGTTGTCCTGTAGCAAAGACACACTTTTAATTGTTAGTAAATCTGCCCTATCATTAATTCATATTTGAACGATATGTGATTTAGTATCTAAACCAGTAGTACTTTGATAAAGGGTATCAAAGAGTAAACTGCACTACAGTTTAATGCAAAAGAAATAAAAAGCATTATCCCTGGCTCATGAAAGAACTTTCTGAATGATGCAATGACAGTCAAAGTAACGTAACAATTGTAAACGGAAAAAATGTTTATAGCGCCACCTGCTGGTCATATTACATAAATATGTTTCTGTTGGGGAATAAATATTAAAAATGTTTCTTTTGAAGGACAAGTAAAAAAGTGTAAAACATAAGAGTGCAAGAATCTGTAACATGCAAATAGTCTTTGGTTCACATCTTATTCAATTGTAGGTGGTCAAATCTTCATCTTCCCAAAGATTTTTGGTCAATGACTACTGACCATGCACTGTAAGGGATGACATCAGTGCCTGCAACCACTGGGGTTGGCTAACAGGGGTTGACCATAGAGAGGAACAGCAAAGGAATAAAATAAATAATGTAATAGAAAAAGTTCCCCTTGAGCCTAGTATCTTCTTTCTTTCAGAGCATATTAAGATGTGCCCCCTTATTTTAATAGTGCCATGTTCCAGTCCTCACTTTCTCACAACAACAACACTTAAAGTTCCCAGGTCTTTTACATTGAAAAAGACACAGTGGAGAAAAACATGTGTTTTACCTACTGTAGCTGTGAGAGACAAATTAACAACAAGAACACCCTCACAAGCCCAGTGCACAAGAGTCAGAGATTGATGTTCATTGCAGTGAGGGAAATAAGTAATTGATCCCCTATCACCATCAAGATTTCAGGATGATAGTTTTCACTCTATGCTGGTAATGAGGTGAGATTAAGAACAACCCCTGTAAGGGCTTGTCCCCACTACAGCGATTTCCCGCTATTATAATCACGGCGTGGAGATCGTGGCCATGTCTTTAATGGGGCCATGCAGGGCCGGGACAAGGTCCACCAACAACAGAGGCTGAGCTGCCCAAGTGTGCCCCTCTCCCAGCCAAATTTGCATATGAATGCCCCCCCCCCGGGGGTCCACGGGACATTCGTATGCAAATTGGGCTGGGAGAGGGGTGACATCGGCCATCTTAGAGCTGATCTGAGCTTAGCTGGATGGCTCCATCCCGTCAACTGCAATACTGAGAAGAAAGTGCAGGACGAGATGGAGCCGTCAGAAGTTTAACCTCCTGAGCAGCACCCAGACCTGACCAGCGCCCAGAGGCTGGAGCCTCTTCAGCCTCTGTGTCGGCCCGGCCCTGGGGCCATGTCTTTGATCCCCACAGCCACTTTTCCGTGCAGTCTACGATCTAGAGCACATGTCACCACGTTTTTGATCGCGGGCCTCGGGTGGTGGAGGGCGATTGCCCTTGATCACGCCCATAGACATAAATGGGCAAGGTTAAAAGCCATGTGTCATTTAAACTGTGCCCATTCATTCTCTATGGGTGCGATCAGGCAGGGTGGGGCAAGATGTTCTGTCCCCCCCCACTTCCTGCCTGCAGGTGCTGCAATTGGAATCGCTGCAGATAGTCCAAGTGGGGACAAGCAATAGGAGTACTATTATTTTCTCCTTATTACAGTAACTGTATTAAAGTCACCTGTCTACAGAACTAGCTACCATGCCCAAGACCAAAGAGCTATTCAGGGATGTCAGGGACATGATTGTAGACATACACAAGGCTGGACCGGCGTACAAGACTATCGCCAAGCAGATTGGTGAGAAAATGGCAACAACTGGCGCAATAATTCACAAATAGAAGAAATAAAGGATAGCTGTTAATGTCCCTCAGTCTGGGGCTCTATGGAAGATCTCACCTTGTGAAGTTGCAATGAACATGAGAACAACATACATATGATGAACTTTCCAATGATCTTTGGGCAGCAGGGACCATACTCACCAAGAAAACTATTGATGACACAATACGCTGTAAAGGAAAAATCTTGCAGCTCCCTCAAGGTTTTGCTTGCTTAAGAGAGCACGTGTACAGGCAGGGGCAGTCCTAGCCTCTTTGGGCGAGCACCCCCTCTGGCGCCCCCCACTCCCCATGGGTTCACCCGAGAACATCTCTGCTCCATTCCAGCAAGAGGAACATATCTGTTTCCCATGCTTCATCCACCTTACGTCAGCACTCCAACCCCCCTGTATCCAACAAGAGAACATCTGACACAAATCACAACCATTCAAATATGGGAACTTGGGAACTAAGTGAGATCATCCTTCCAGCTCATATAAGTCAACCAAAAGTATTACCATATGACCAGTGTTGGACACAGACAACAGCAGGCCCCTATGCAGAAATTACTTGGATCACCCTTGCTACATTGGAGTGGAAAATTTATGTGACTCTCATAGAACTGGTGAAAGTGGCTGAACGAGTTATAATTAATGTCTTCTATACTGTGGGTCAAGTATACATACCATTCAGTATTCAGTGGTGGGCACAGAGTGCAGAGGTAAGTTGTACATAATGTAATAAGAAGCTGAAGCAAGGTGTATATACAGGGGTGGCTCCAACCATTTTTTTTTGAAGGTGCTACCTGGGTGCTAGGAATTTTCAAAGGGGAGCTTGCCCTCCCAAAAAATTTGATTTCCATGTACAACATGGGTGCTGGACGAGGATTTTGGGGGTGCTAAGCACACCCAAGCACCCCTCTGGCGCCGCCACTGTGTATATAACATAATGTCAGCAAGAGTTAGCTTTATGTAATATACTTGTAGCCTCCCCTATGGGTGCTAGAGTTAAGTGAGGTAAAGGGTTAACTTGGTGAGTTGAGGGTTAACTTGGTTTTCTCTTGGCAGGTGCAGCTTGTACATTTTCCCTCCAGAATTTAGGCGGGAAATGTATCAAGTCTGTTCTGCCTGGAGATGACCTTTCAGCTAGTGACAAACAGCAGCACCTGCCATCTACTTTGTAACATTTTGGAGGGAACATGAGTAATCTCTCTGGGATGTTGGGTGTGTCAAAAGGTATAAAAAGGTTCAGCTCTCTCAGGTCAG
>CM070032.1:148840885-148872192 GCA_036250615.1 Ptychadena robeensis | reverse complement strand
TTCTAGTGCCATTCATGAAAACATAGATTCCTGGTGGTAGGTCCGCTTTAACTCTAATTTATTGTACATCATTGCGTAGTATGTTGGTGCTATATAAATAAATGATAATAATAATAAAGGTGAAGGGAGAGGACACTATTTACCCGAGTCTCCAGAAAACAATCTAATCTCCAGGGCCATCTAGTGTCTCCTTATGATACATGAAGAGTATGAACAATCATATTCTGGTACTCGAGATAGAAACAGCAAGTATGTATATTTTTTAGGATTGTGGAGCACTTCTCCAACTTGGTGCTGGCTCAAAAGTAACTAAAAGTTTATTTTATTATATATATATATATATATATATATATATATATATATATATATTATTTTTTGCAGTAGACCTACTGTAATATACAGATAATTTATTGTGTTGTGTCACTTTTATTTATATAGCGCTAACATATTACGCAGCTCTGTACAATAAATTAGAGTTGAGATGCAAGATAACACACAGGTACAGGTTAGGACACAGGAGGAGTACAGGACACTGCCATTTAGAATTTGACATTTAGAATTGAGTATATAGAATACTCTACAAAGATGTTCAGGTAATCTGAAGCTCATTGTCAGGGCAAAAAAAGATAAAATATTACACAATTCTTTTCAAGTTTTTCTCCTGTTGTAAAGTTTGTCATAGAATTCAATAGCTCAAGCTGAAATAAATAGCAGGAAATTTAGCAAAAGCTTTGACTTATTGTCATCAGACATTAGAAATACAAGAATGTTGTAGGAGTATTTTCCGAGTTCTTAGTTTAGTTTTAAAACAAGCATACACTTCCAATATATGATAGAACATTTTCATAGGAATCATAGGCTTTTAAATCAAAGATGATTAATTTCTCTATCTGAAGCTTTTGAGGAACAAATAATGATTTGGATCTAGAGTTTTGAGGCTGTAATATGTCCTTGATATCCCTTTTTCAGATAGCAGTGTGTACTCTTGGGGAAAGAATGATGCTGGTCAGCTTGGCTTGGGTTATCAAGCATCAAGTCATGCCAATCCTCAACATGTGAAGTCTCTTAAAGGAATTCCTCTGGTCCAGATCGCTGCAGGTGGTTCCCAGAGTTTTGCATTGTCCATGTCAGGAATTGTCTTTGGATGGGGAAAAAATAATGCTGGACAAGTAGGGTTCAAAATCGCACCCCAGAGAGGTAATTTTGAGATAGTGGTTTAGTTATATGTAAAATGTTAAGATAGCAGATTGAAGTCCGTTTATTCTTCATTCAGCAGGAATATTTAAACCGTATGCAGTGAGTTCCTTGAAACACCTCAGTATTTCTTATATAAGCTGTGGGGATCAACATACAGCTGTCCTCAGCAAGGTAAAATCAGTATTGCAACAGCGATTTCGGGAGGGATGGGGGCCCCATGAATGCTAACGGCGGCCCTGACTGTAGCCCATGCAGGATAATAGAATTTTACTCCAGTTTTTTCATAGCTATATTAATTTCCAATTTTTTTATGTAATGGCCCTTCACTGCACTCATCCTATATTTTTTTAAGAACTAAATTACAAAAAAATGTTAGAATTTCTAGAACATTATCTCTCTTATTCTGTATAATATTAAACACCTTCTTTAGTAATATTTGTTTCTTGTAGGATGGAACAGTGTACTCATTTGGAGATGGAAGCCATGGACAGCTAGGAAAGCATTTGGAGGGTAGCACAGCAGAACCTCAGAAGATAGAAGAATATGAAGGACAAGTTTCACAGATAGCTTGTGGAAGGTGTTGAGAAAACTATAGGATTGTGTTTGTAATGATATTTTTATATGCAGGGGTGCACATAACTTTTTTGTGAGCTAGATCAGTACAAGGTGGTAGTAATTGGCACTCACCCACAGAGCCAACCCCCTCGTCACTCACCACTAACAAGGTATCACGTCTTTGATAATGTCCGCACAGAAAAGCAAATGCAGAGGCTGGCACTGTGGCTTGGTGAAATAGATGCTTATTGTGAAAGACATGTCTGTGCTTCCACTAATTATTATGACATCAGTGGCCCCAGAAAGAAAGAAAAAAAAAAACAGGCAGGGCTTGACTCAAGAATGCAAAGGCGCTAGTGATAGACATTGCTATTTTTTCCCCCACATGTGGACCTTTGTACCAGTTATGTGCACCCCTGTTTATAGTTATAGACATATTGTTGTGTATAGATAAAATGAAGGTACTGACTGCTAATGTTTTCACCAGGTTCTTCTTGCTACCAACATGTATCCCTATAATGAGACATGCATAAGTGGAACTAATTGAACTAAACTTTCTGATGTAACTGTTTTCCAAAACAGTTAAATGCAAAGAATGGCTCTGAAAATGCCCTTATGTCAGCACCCCTAATAAACTGCCAAGGTCTCAAATAAATGGTGCTTTAGTTGATAACATGTGTAGCATCGTGGCAATGAAGCGTAATGGAACATTACAACTGAGCCTAAAGCCCCCCATACATGCTTCGATTTTTCGGCCGACCGACCGCCATGCGCTCACTGATCTGGTGCTGATCTAAAAATCGGTCACAGAATTGATCTAAGCCATTACGGACATGTCCATAATTCTTAGATTGGTCTAATACTTTAATACTGTGTCACCGTCTAAAGTATGGGTATGTCTCCTCAGCTCCGAGATCTGTCTGCTTTTGAAGGGGGGAGGGGAGGTGCTAGCAGCTCCCTTCCATCTCCCTTCGTGCTAAGCTGACTCTTCTCACAGCCGGCTAGAAGGACCCGCTGGACAGCGCTGACACACAAAGGGTGCCCGGGCAGATTGTGACCCGATGTTTCGGCAGATTGACCGCGAGTAATGACATCATCACGCACGGTCAATCGGCCAGAACATCGGGTCACAATCTAAACGTGTATGGGGGGCTGAAAGGGGGGTTTACACGTGTAGATTTTTTTTGTTCAATCAACGAAGAACGAGCGATTTTTTGTTGATTGAACAAAAATCTAGAATGGCCAATTTGTTTGATGGATAAGTTTTGTTTGACCTCAAAAAAAATAGTTCGAAAGGTCACTTAATGATCCCCATAAAATCAATCTGTTAAGCTAGCCATACACGTGTCGGATTCCATGTCCAATCGATTCATCATCCGATCGATTCCGGCGATTCTGCCGGGAATCGCAGGTGTGATCAATCGGCCAATTAAGAGTATCCATCGCTGCATACCACCTTGTCCAACGGATTCCGGCACGATTCCGGGACGATTCCGTGTCCGATTCCACCTCCGATTCCACCTCACAAATGGCAACTCCCCCTGATCTGTGCAGAATCGGATCAAAAAAAACAACATGTTGGTTCTCTGACGGATCCGATTCTGGGCCCCCGAACGATCGGACGTGATCGGACGGACAAGGTGGGCTGCACACGATTCCGGCACGATCGATTCACGTGCACGCGCCCGGAATCGACCGGCCCGGAATCCGGCCGGAATCCGACCCGTGTATGGGGGCCTATAAATCTGAACTGAGAAGGCTAGGATGTCAGATGAATAGACCAATGGCTCCAAGAAAACTACAGCAATCCAGTGACTGAGTAAACTTATTACTAAAGGTGACTATGCTTGTGGTTTCAGCTACCACACACTGCTGTACATCTCTACTTCTAACTGTATTGTGTCCTTCGGTCATGGGCTGCAAGCAAAACCAGAAACATCCACCAGTGATGAAAGTCAACCTCCAGAGCAAGCAGGGACATTAGATATTAGTGGTCTCATCTGTCCAAAAGGTTTGTCAATTGCTTGAGTCAATCTATATATATATAAATATATATGTGTGTGTGTGTAAGTATATTTTGTTATATATATAGCATCTTTTATGGGTTGTTGCCCATTCTTTTTGAATTACTTAACTTGGTCAACTTACCTTTCAGACTTTGTGAACATTCATATTAAGCAGATCTTTGCTGGAAACTATGTCAGCTTTGCAACATCTTCCTTACAACCACAGGTTTTTTTCTTATTTAAATATTTTAAATATTCCCTGTCTTAGGGTTGTCTTACATAGTCTGATATATGTAGTCTAGACATCACCAGGTAATGGCATTTGGACATGCTACACGGCAAATACAATTAAAAATTTATCACCATAGCTGCCCCTTTCTTTTTTCTGTCCACTTTTGTCGCTTTTGCAGCATTGCCCATTCCTTATCAGAGATATCACTATGATATACTCCCTATTGCCTGCCATACACATGCCGATAAGCGGCCGATTTTTAATCTGACCGACGAGCGCGCGCGCTCGCGCTGTCGGTCAGGTTAAAAATCGGCCGCTAATCGGCATGTGCCCACATGGGGCGACAGATCCCTGTCGTCCCACTTCTCGGCCGGCCAGAGAACGGACATGTCCGATCTTCTCTGGCCGATGAGAGCCGATGAAAGCCGATGCCATAAGCTGCAATGAAGCGGTGTCTTCATTGCAGCTTATGGCCGGTACACAAAGGGTGCCCGGACGATTGAAGGGGCCCCATAATGCAACGGGATGCTAACGTGATGACGTCATCACGTTAGCATCTCGGCACACATCGGAGCAGGTCTATCTGACCTGCTCGGTATGTGTATGCCCAGCATTAGCGCTGTATGTAAGGGCTCGTTTACATGGGGGGTTGTTAACCACCCAGTAAACAAGTAATAAGAGCAATAAGCTCACTAAGTTTTCGGGCTTTCATCCAGTATACCCTATCACAGGGTAGTTATCAAAATCAGGAGTGATGGGTTGCCTATCAGGAGCGCCCGGTCGTTTTACTGGCTGCTGCTGACTGACAGCAGCCCAGGAAACAACCATGTAGATGTAGCCTTAAGTTTTTTTGTTAGCCATAGCAGTAGGATGGGGGTGGAATAACTTATTTGCCTGCTCCCTTGCTCCTGTTGCTCTCTTCTATATCCACTTTCTGGGCTGTGTGGGTCCTTGGTGTTCTCCTTTTACAAAGCAGTGCCCCAGACTAGAATTTAAAGTTACAGAACATTATTTTAACTAAAGTGTATACCACTTGGCAGGAACTGTGAAAATTACACCAACTGTCTCCTATCACAAGCAAATACATGGTTTGGAGCAGTTTATTGAACATAACAATGGATTACTAACTGTTAGCATTAATGTATGACTGGCGGTGTGTTTTTCCTTGTATAGGCATAAGGCTATGTTTCCATAGGGGGGACCCCTCCACTAAGTGTATTGCTTGGCGGGAGGTCCCGACAGAGCGCATTCTCTGAGCTGCTCGGCGGGATCCCCGCCAAGCAATACGCTTAGCAGAGGGGATCCCGACGGATAGTGGAAACAAGCCCTTAGTCAGTGACTGACATCAGCCCTCTTCCCCTGCTTTATCATTCTAATTTCTGTCACTGTTTATTGCTGTAATGCGTAGTAAATGTCTTATATATATTTTGTAGAACCATAAAACAACAACACTGCTTGATAACTTGCCAAAGATCTGTCGAATTGACAAAGCCATGGTGAAAGTGTGGACAGATGCAAATTCTGGCAAAGAGAAGAACCAAGAAGCCAAAAGGTCTCTCCTACACAAACTACCCCAGTCTATAATTTCTCTTAATGTGCAAAGTCTAATATAAGACAAGCTGAGTATAAATGATTCCACCATTTTAATCTAAAATACAGGTAAAATGGTTGGCCAAAGGGGTATGCAGTTAAGGGTGGATGATCACATACTTACCTCTCATTGATTGAGACATTGGTCAACAGTACAGCTGCAGTGACCTTAAGCTAGGCATACAATGCTCCAATTTAATAGGTTCGAGCACATTTGAGCTCTGTGCGTGTTCACAGCACTCAATTGTGCTTGAATCTATAAAAAAAATTGTGCCGTCTTTCTTTGAGCGGGATCAAATAATATGTCAAATAGGAAACCAACATGTTGGTAAACCCTGTTCGACTTCTATCACTTTGGATATTGAGCATGTCTTTATTTTTATTCTGTTGCTTGGTTTGTATTGCTTTCACTATGAATTACTCATACTGTGACTAAAGCTGGGAACACATGTGTAGCTATGGGCCAGATCGATGACTGCTTCATGCGCCATGCGCGCTCATGGTCATCTATCTGGCCTATATCATATGTGGCTATCTCTTTTTTTTGAGCCGGACCAATCAATCCTGCTCGAAAACAGGGATATTGGACATTACCATAAACCACGGTCATTGTCAGTTGCTTTGCATGGAGACTGCAAAGCATCGGCTGAGCTGGAGACACAGGAGTACTGTGTCTCCAGCTCCTGTGATATCTGACAGCAGTGTGATGACGTCATTGTGCTGCTTCTGCAGGGAACCTCGAATGGCTCCAATATCGAGCTGTGTGTTCACTGCTTAAGGGCATTTTCTATGGAAACCTGTGTTACCATTGTATGCACTGCATAATGCATTGCAGTGTGCTATCACATGTTGAACACTGAATGCATAGTGTGAATGAGCCCATATTGTTGTGAATAATTTCTTAAGCCTTTTATCGACAATGAAGCTTAGTGAGCAATTTACACCATGGCATGGCAGTATCAGTGAAGTAATTCACAGTTACAACCAACAAGAACAGGTAGAACCAGGAAGGCAGACATTGAAGCGATAAATACTTTATTCATTCCAATACCAGGATTGCATTTAAAATGCCATTTTGAAAACAGAAAATCTCAATTATATTCAATTACAGTATATGTAGTAGGCACAAAATTTTTGCAAAGTTTAACAGTAATAATAATAATTTTTCAGTATTTGACTAAAATACACTGTTGTGTATGTTGTAACAAAACATTAGTTTTTAAATTTGTGGTGTAGTAGATTTAGCAGCATGGAATTTTGTCATTTTACATTTTTACTACCATAGCACCATTTGTTTTTTGTTTGAGCAGAATGACAGTCCTGGTTAAAAGGTTTTTGTAGTAGGGGTAAAATGGCTCTTGTTCTATTATTGCTGAGCTACAGTACTACTATGCTTGTATCCTATATATGCTGTGTGACTTATTGTGTTTCTATTCTCCAGGCAAATAAGTAAAATATTTTCCTCACCTGCTTGCCTTATTGCTGGTTTTCTGAAACACAGGTAAGTGTATAATACCACATAAGAACATATTAGGGCCTTTTTACAGTATACACCAGTGGTGGGCAACTAAGTAGATATGGATGGCGCTGAAGAACACCCCCGGGCCGCAGGTTGGGCACCTGGGCTATATACATTGCATTTTTATAACCGCGTGTGTTTTTACAGTACTGCGTTTTCTCATAGAAAATCAATGTTAAAATTCACAGCGTTTCTGCATGCATTTTTAATAACGACCTGCTGCATGAATTTTTGATGCATTTTTCAAAAACGCAAATGCAGATGTACATATGCAAAGCGCATGAGTTTTTGTATATATGCAGAAACGCATACCTTTAAATGCATGCCTTTAAATTATGCATATAGTTTGAAAGGACCCATACTTTTCTTGATTCCCTCTATATTAAAACCTTGGCTTTATTGTATGTCAACTTAGTAGTATTGATCTTGAATATTCAAATCATTTTTATTGCAAATATCTGAGAATTCGCAAAGATCTGGAATATAGTGCTATATCTTCGTAATCTCGAACATTCCAGATTCTGGGGAAAGTACTGTGAATTGTGTTCACAATATGCGCATGTTCAAGTGCAGATTTTCACAATGAATTATAATTTTTGCACCATAAGACGCATCTGACAATAAGAAGCCCCCCAGTTTTATGAGCAGGAAAACCAGAAAAAAATATATTGTTCAAATCAATTGCATCAATGCAATGGATCAAATCAATGCAAAACCAAATTCAGCCACTAGATGTCTCCAGTAACTAGTATCAGGGCACATTACGTCATCTTCGGGGAGAAAGGGAAAAGGGGGGCCACAGGGGAACGGCTGCAGATGTCTGTCCTCTACAGCTGTGTCTGGCAGATAGATGGGAGTTCATCTCTTTCTTCTCTTCTTTGCTTATATCAGCAGGGCTCTGCTGATATAAACATTAGAGTTCAGGTGAGGATCCGGCCTTGGGTGGATCTCACATCTGATAGCTTCTCCTGCTTCCTGGCTAATCTGCTTGCCGGGAGAGCTGGCGGGGAGCCAAGAAGCAACCAGTCGCGGGAGTTGCACATTGGTACCATAAGAAGCAGCTTCTGGGGAGAAACTGTGCGTCTTTTAGTCCAAAAAATACAGTATTTCTAAAAGTGCTGTCTCATGTGTGATTACACTGTAGCTGCTATTTTACATTCTGACACTAGATGTCACTGTGACAACACACATTGCGTTTGCAATATGAACCTGTCGTTTTCGCAATAAAGGTAATAATGACAAGAATTCACGAATTGTCGAGTCAGCCAATCATTCTTATTGTAATTGTTCTTTTAAATATTGCCTTGTGTTACACTCTACCATACTGAATCACTGTCTCTAAATCAAATTGTATATTTCCAACTTTTAGAGCCTCTCTATTGGATACTTCTACAGTTGTGGACCTTGACGCCGCTAGTGAACTATTTACAAAACTATGCCAATGCACATGGATTGTGGATGTTGTAAGTACTTGAGGGTAAACATACAATAAGCATGTATGAAGATGTCCACCTATGACAGTTACGAGATCCAACAAACATGCACAAAATTATTATAGAGGAAATAGGAAAAGGTTTTTTTTGCCTCACAGTGAAATATAAGGCATCCCCCCCCCCTGAAAATAAGGCAGCCCCCAAGATACGGTACTGTATGGGGAACAGAGGGGGCAATCAAAATGACACAGGAGGATCAGAAGGGGTTACTAAAATGGTTTTGATTCCCCCTTGTGTCATTTTAAGTGATCCCCCCCCCCCCACCCTGATACCCCAGTGCTGTATTCTTCTTCATGGAAAAATAAGACATCCCTCAAAAATAAGACATAGGGCATCTTTTGGAACAAAAATTAATATAAGACACTGTCCTATTTTCGGGGAAACACGGTAAGTAGTTTTTTTTAGGGATGGCATTTTATCCTAGTTATTTTGCAAGATGGAGAAGCACAAGATCAGATAAAATAGCTGGTTGGTTATTTCTTCTCTCATTGGTTGAAACTGTTTTAGCAACACACAAGGGCAGGAATAATGCTGGCCATACATGGGTTGGTTAATGTTCGGTTCTCGAATGATCGTGCCTATTTATGGCAATCATTCGGCGAATGATTGTTCGGGAATTGAACGCAGCATACGTGAAGCGATCGGTCCTGCACTATAGAAAAACGTATCAAACAGGGATCCGACATGTAGGCAATTTCCTGTCCGATCACCATACCTGTGGATGGGTACAGAGGATCCCCATCCAAATAATCGGACAGGGATCAATTGCCAAAGGTAGTATGAATAGAATGTTCGGCAATTAGTTGCATTACCACTTGCTTCACCTATTGCACGGGAATCAACCCGTGTATGGCCAGCTTCAGAAACAATGACCCAACAAACTTATAAGGGAAGACCAATCAGATCAGCTTATCAGACTTGAACATGAGTTTTACATGAGCTCTCTTCCAGAAAAAAACTTTAAAACATTGTTACTAGTGATGGCCGAACCTCGGAAGGACAGGGCGCCGAAGCCGGCGGACAGGGCGGGTCGAACACCCGTACTGTCCGCCGGCGGGAAGGAGGGCGAACATGCTTGTTCGCGGCCAAACTGTTCGCCTTGCGGGCAGTTCGGCCATCACTAATTGTTACCTATTTATATGAAATCCGGCACAAAATCTACTCAACATTTTTTCCCTTTTTCTTTTAGTTATGCCATGTCTTGAAAAATGATCTGATTCCAGGCATTGAATCTATTCCAACTGTCTATGAGGCTTTGTCTATATTCCTTCTACTCCCAGAACTCCCTTTAATGTACAATGCCGACATTTGCCTACCATTAGTAGTCCCTTTTGCCGTTGCTATCAACGATCTCAGCACTAATGCCCTGAAGATTTTGGGTAAGTTCTTGTTTATTCGGGTTACTAAATTCAAACTCGAGCAATTCTGGTCTGTTTGAAGCTAAGTTAAACTAGCAACTTTCAATCAGCATAAAAAAAGTTTATATGATATGATAAGAGACTCCATTATGAAATATCTCAAAAACTTCAAGTGAAATTACAAACCTGATTAGTTTTATGCAGAGAGCAGTATCACTATCTGCTCTTTATTACATTGAGCTGATTGGGCTGTCCCATTTATAGAAAACAGACCGTGTTGTTTATCTGGCATAACCCCATAGACAGGGGTGCACATAACTTTTTTACTGAGCTCCTTAGATGAGTACCAGGAGATGATGTTTGGTACTCACCCTATTTTTATGGTGGTCTTCCTTACTGTCTCCCTCACTGTCTCTCTGCATCAGCCTCCTGCATGGTAGATTCTGCTGCATGGACCTCCTTGTTCGTGATGGAGCCTCCGATTAGCTGTCTCCATCCACAGGTCAACCGCTGGCTTTGGTTTAAATGTAACATAGTCATATTCCAGCTGTCACATAGTGTTTTTCTCTTGTCAGATTTTACCCTTACATATGCCTACTCTGACTTTCATCCCCCAGATCTCCAACACCCTTAGAAGTCCACTCTTTTTTTGGATTAGTAACTTACATTTCACACCCCTAACTGCAACCTTTCATAGTCATATTCCACCTGGCACACAGTGCTTTTCTCTTGTCAGATTTCACCCTTACATTTGCCTACTCTGACTTTCATCCCCCAGATCTCCAACACACTTAGAAGTCCACTCTGTTTTTGGATTAGTAACTTACATTTCACACCCCTATCCGCAACCTTTCAAAGTTATTCATATTTCCCTGCAGTTATCCAAGTGACATTAATTGTATACATATTTAGCTTTAGCTTTAGCATTTAGCTGCGGCCACCCAGACACGGTGTGCCTCCAAGTTGTTAGTACGCATATGAGCTTTGTAACAATATCTTTTATTTGTATCCCCTTTTAAGTACCAGAGTACCACTTATGTGCACCCCTGCCCGTAGAGACATAAATAAAAAGCATGAATATTCCCCCCAGAGCATACCAGACCCTCTTTTAGCATAGAGTCTGCTATGCTCTGCTAAAGAGGGACTACAAAGATTGTGGGAGCCCTAGGCTTGATTTTTTCTTTATGTACTATATATACTCCAGAATAAGCCAAGTTTTATACTCCAGTCAGGATCCAGTCACCTGTCCAGGGTGTTAGCTGGTCGCTGGATGTCAGGCAGCCTGTGAAGCTCCGTTGTGTTTCTGACATTGGCTGGTGAAATGTAAACAAATTCAAAAAGAAAACCCCACTACATAGGATTCAAACATGAAAATAAAAATTCAATTTCCACTCCATGTATTGGTCCCAATAATAATAATAACATTTATTTTCATGTTTAAATTATAAGAAGTGCCTTGGAAACCAATCCTGTAACAATAAACCTGTGTTCTCTTAACTTTATTGAGGATGTGGCACTAAGATTCACCTGTTTGATTCATTCCTAGGGGCTATGGTGCTTTCTCTATATTTCTCTCATTTAGAAAACTCTACTATCTGACTTTGCATTTCCCGACCTCGGCTTGTACTCATGTGAAAAGGTTTGCAAGTTTTTGTAGATAAAATTATTTACCTAATAGGTATACTCGTGTTAGCTTATACTCAAGTATATATGGAAATTTTCTTTTAAATTACACTTTTTTATTGGATAGGGAAGTGTGGCCTGGGTGGGGGAAAATGTAATTGGCTGAACTACCACCTTCTAGGTCACTCTGCTGTATTGGCTGCAGCTCAGCCGATACTGTAGAGATCCCTGACTGAAAAGGAAAAAAACATTTCTGACAGCAGGAGGGGTGTCTTTTTTAGACACAGCCCCTCCCACAGCGTTACATATCGCATTGGCAATATGTCACAAGCTGCAAGGATATCTGGGAAATCCCATTAAAGGTCCCATAAGCCCTTGTGGCTCAGTCTCGCAGGTGTGACAAATCAGCGTCAAATCTGCAAGACTTTGTAATGGGTCAAGAGGGGAAAGAGATGCCACCCTTCACCCAGCCCACAGCTCCATGGATGCAGCCGACTGCCCCCCTCTGGAGCTCCCTGCAGAGGAGCCAGCCTCTGTCTGTGTAGATATGTGGGGGGGGGGGGATTGTTGTCAGCTGCCCTGAGAAGAATGGATCGGGAAGTGGCTTCATCTTGCCTTTAATTAGGATGTTGCCACCAACAGTGAAAACATGAGGAAGTATGGTTTCATTTATTTTTGTGTAGTAGTTTTCCAGGATCTGAACTGCTGACAGGTAAGTTATGTGCCTATTTCACGTACATGATTTTTTTTAGTTTCAGTTTAAAACCGCTTTAAGCTTTGCCTCCATGGTAAGTATGGGCAGGGCTTTTTTTCTGGGGGAACGCACCGGAACGTAGTTCCGCCACCTATTTTCAGCCTTGCGTGGAGGTCTGGCCGGTGCTCCCTGCACAGCCAGAGAGTCTCACATCCCCCTTGGCCCCCATCTCCTCCTCCCCAATGTTAGTGTGACAGCAGCTGATTCTGTGTTCTCTGTCAGATACTGCTTCCTGTAACCCCCCCTGCAGAAACGTCCTCCCCAGCCAATCAAAACACCGGACAGGACGCACCCTCCCCTCTCCAACTCTGCTGTAGAAACATAGCTGAATAAATCTGTGTGTAACTGTAATGTTGAACATTCATAGCACGAAAACCATTCATAGTAAATTCATGAAACTTTCAGGGTCAGTAATGCTCCCGTACTACTACTTACACCTCGAGTTTCACCCCTCTATCTACAACACTTATAAGTAAATTTTCAGCTAAAATACAGCTATCAGATATTGCTTCCCCATGAGCATAAAACACTACATTGCTGCATACATGCTTTCACTTATCCTAATTTGAACACATAGATCTTTGAACCCCTGCATGGTAGAACCGTGACATTTTGGGGGTTACCAGTTAACCCCTGAGACTACATCCATGCAAATTTTCAGGTCCCTGAGCACAATTCTTCCTTCTTAAAAGCTCCCTATGAAATATTGCTTGGATGTAGTCTCATTTTTTAGATTGCCAATTTTTTTCAGTTGTTATTGTTAAATGCATACAATCTCTGTCACTGGCATAACCGCAGGGAAACATTAATAGCTGTGAAAGGTTGCAGATAGGGGTGTCACATTGTAAATGACTAATTCAAAAAAGGGTGTTGGAGCATCTGGGGTGAAAGTCAGGGAGTAGGCATATGTAAAGCCCTAGATCCATGTCCACTAAAATCCCTGTGTTGAACACAGAGATTTTGTTGCAATGCTCATCGTCGATGGGGCAATGAGGGGGGGTTTCACTTCCATCGGGACCCCTCCGCTAAGCGGGAGGTCCTGACGGAGCACATTCACTAACCTGCTCAGAGCAGATGCAGGGTTCCGCCGATGCAGGGCTTATGTTATGAACACAGCATCTGCCGAGCAGCTAGCAGCTAAAGTCTATGTGCGCCGTCGGGATCTCCCCTACGCAATGCGCTTAGCTGAGGCGGTCCCGACAGATGTGGAAATCCCCCTTAACAGGCCTGTCTCCACAAACCCATCAGAGCCCTGGTCCAGGGGCTGGTGGAGGCTTGATGGAAGCCAGCCGATCCAATAGCGTATGTGGAGTTAGAAAGGCCTAAGAGTAAAATCTGACTACTGAGGTATAAGGTCTGGGGATTCAAACATTACTGGATGTTACATTTGACCCAAAGCCAGCTGGTGACCTGTGGGTGGAGACAGTAAATCGGAGGCTCAATAAGGAACAGGGAGGTCCATCTGCAGCAGAATCTACAATGCAGGAGGCTGACGCAGAGGAAAGTGGGGGGGGGGGGGCAGTGAGGAAGACCACCCTACATATGGGGTGAGTACCACACCCCATCCCCTCGTACTCAACTTTTAAGTAAGCTCCTCAGATATGTGCACCCCTAGATAGGCATTCTCTGGAGGCCTCAGGGTGGGCGGAAAGAGAGTGCTAGTGGTAGGGGGCCCTGAAATATCACCTAGTATGGGGCCCGACATTTCTGATGGCGGCCCTGTTCTGAGATATCTTGCTACCCTTACAACTGCACATGTGCAGATAGCGCTAGTTTTGGGGCTTTTCAGGGTTAATCTTCCAAATTGCGGGTGTCAAGGTTTGGGGGGGGGGGGGAGGGTGAGGTTAGGGGGTTCCGAGGGTTAAGGTTAGGGGATTGGGGAGGTTAGATTGATTTTAACCCTTCAAACCCCTAAACTTAAAACTCGATCCACAAAACCTACCCTACTATCAAGCACCACTCGCCCTGACCTTAACCGCACCACAAACCATTAATAATCATATCACTTAGATATTTATATTTAAGCCTAATTAATTTATTAGGCTAAAATATAAATATCTAAGTGATACTAAACAAAGAGCCGTTCTTGGGGGGGTGAGTTGTACCCTGAGTTGTACCCTGAGTATGGGTGGAGGATTGAACAGCGGATGTATTCGCCCAGTAGGTTAACCGCGAACAAGAGATGTTCCTGGAGAACAGACCACCGGGCAAAATGTTTAACCATTTGCATTTTTTACTTTGTCCCAAAATTGGTTCAGCATTGAGCACATCTGTAAAACAAGTCTTTGTATAAATATCCTCTGTGTGTTTAATGTTAAAACCTTTCTATATTTGGAGGATCTTGTTAAAAGTTACTGTCAACCAGCTACTTGCTTCATAACATGGCATTAAATGTAACATCTTTTTTGGGCCACCATATGTCTGCCTAAATAATGATATGGGTTCGTTTATAGAATTGAAATATGAAATGCTTTTTTTTTCTTTCACCAGAGTCCATGTGGTCTTCACTATCTGAAACCTCACTGAAAAAGCTTATTCAGATGTTTAAGATTTCCTTGCTTTTAGCGGTGTTTGCTTCAAATGTTTCGGCTAAAGATTTGTTAGAAGTCCTAAAGAAGTTATACAAGGCAAGTATTGGCCAATGTAGTTCGGACTTTTAAAGTTATTAGTTAATACTGGGAGATGAAAAGGAGGGGAGGGAGAAGAGAATACTCAAATTGTCATGTGCCACATCCCTATAGATCAAGGAAAAACACAGGTTTGAACAGAAGACACATCTTCCATCCACGTTGGGACTTTTTAGGCACTTAAACAGATCAATATGTCTAAAATTCAATTTATTCGATATATATCAAAACATTTCATAAAAATACACATAACTCACTGTGTAGGTCAGAGCCTTAAACACACATAGGGTTGACCTCACAAAGATAGAACAATTTTACAATACAATAAAAAATTTGGTCATGAGTGATAGAAATAGAGTATATCTACGATATAGGCTGGCATGATTTATAGATTCCCTCCGACATGTTTCGCCTAAGCGGCTTCTTCAGGGAGGTAGTTGAATCTATAATACAGTGTGAATATAAGTATGTATATATGTATTTATGGAAATATAATAGTAACAGGTTACAATTGTCATCCAGAACAGAACCAATTTCAATTTGCTTACTGCAGCCTTTTACAGTTACATTAATGTTTCCCTCCATTTGCGGCCCCCGAGACCTAAATGTTAATGCAAAGGGTATAGGAACGCACCTGTCCACCAACGTGTCCTGGCTTGGGATCTTCTTAGAGCGGGTTAGTGCCTAAACAAGTCCCTTGCCTCTCTTCCTCTTTCTGCTCTAAAGGTAGCCATACACAGGTCAATTTGTTGTCGATCAAATGCCGATCGATTGTTGGGAATCGATGCAACACCACCTTGGGAATCCGATTTGTGGCTGATTTGAACATGAGCCGATCTCCAAAATGGCCGATTCCACAAAATCCATTGATCGGAAAGGCTGCTGCATAGGGCTATTTGGGCCCATCAATGTAGTCCGATTGCCAAACGATCGACCAAAAAACCAACATGTCGGTGGGTCGATCGGGCAGGGTGATCAAAACCCGATTGACTGCTAATCGATTTCCGATCGAACGTGTGAATGCGCGCAGTGATCGATCGGTCAAAAATTGAGTGGAAAATCGACCTGTGTATGGCTACCTTTAGAATATCCCGGGCAAAGACATGTTGGCGGGAAATTGGCGGACAGGCGAGTGCCTATGCTCCTGTAGCACTAACACCCGTGGGTGCGGCTGAGTGTATGTATTTTCGGGTCTCTTTCCCTGGCACCTTCAGACGACTCACCTCCCCTGAACCCCAGCCCGACACACCGAGGACAGATGGTTTAAATAATAACAATGGTTTATTGATTATGAAAGGGCGCCACGCAGTGGTCGTCCTAATATTAGCCCTGTAAACGCGGGCGAATGTAAGCACAATAAACAAAATGGAGGTAAACAACTTACAGACAGTGCAGGTGATACGCATACAATTCAAAGCCCTCTATCACTAACTGTCATAACACACTGGCTGACTAACAACTGGGTGGGTGTATCAGAATGGTAACCCTGGTGGAGACAAATACAGTGAGAATTCCCCCTTAGCTGGCCAGCTAGTATTTTAACTATAGAGTCCGGTACCAACGTTGGGGCCCTGGCAGGAACAGAGAGAGAGCACACTGGCTCTATTTGTAATCCGAGTGGTAAAGGTAAAGGTTGAGGGTACTTAGCTGAGTGCGCGGCCGCGTGCAGGGTCCTCTGAGATAAATGACGCCAATGCGATCCCGCCAATCCGGTCACTACCGATCCAGGTCCTGGGTCCTTTCAGCAGAGCAGTGATTCACAAGTGCAGGGTCACCTCTGCCCAAGTCTCCGCTCCTCCGTCCGGTGGGCGCAGTCACTATCCCCCAGTGACCACCACGATCCTCTCTCGTCTTCCCACCACGCGCTGTCTCCTCCAACTCTCCTTAACTTCATCCTTCCTGTCCTTTCCCTTCATCACATCCTGCAACCTGCTCTCTCCACCAACAGTTCCTCTGCTGCCACCCAGTGTCCAAATTACATATCACATCTAATTACGGTCACTACTGCCCAAGTCTCCGCTCCTCAGTCCTTCCGGTGGGCGCAGTCACTATCCCCCAGTGACCACCACGATCCTCTCTCGTCTTCCTATCACACGCTGTCTCCTCCAACTCTCCTTAACTTCCTCCTTCCTGTCCTTTCCCTTCATCACATCCTTCATCACATATATCTCATAGCAATTAGCAGGGCTACACTCCCACCATCCCAATGAATGGGGGATGATTGTATAATATGTATATTGCGGCACACAACGGCGCACTTGTGGCCCTCAATAATAACTCAGTTGCCCACCACTGGTCTAATACCCTAACAGGTGCCTCTAATACCCAGCTTTACAGATGGCTTTCTCATTCTGGCAAACGTTCTGACACTTCATTCCCCCCCACCCCACCCCCTTTCCATACATTTTGCAACTTTTGCTCACTCTATTTTCGATCTGTAAAATCAGCTTTGGCAGATCAGCAATTTTTAATGGCTTTCTAAAAGATAGGCACATTCATTACACCTCTTTATTTAAAAGGCTACTTCATCTTGTCTGTGTTTAGATTCATTCATATATTTTGTAATTTTGTTTTATTTTTTATTGATGCAGGTGAACAAAAAAATCAATTTTAAAGTTCCAGAAGATCACTTCTGTGTTCCTGAGGTTTGCAATGTGATCAACATTCCCATGGATATTTGTCAATGGCGCAGATGGCAAAAG
Source organism: Ptychadena robeensis (assembly GCA_036250615.1). Classification (NCBI taxonomy): domain Eukaryota; kingdom Metazoa; phylum Chordata; class Amphibia; order Anura; family Ptychadenidae; genus Ptychadena; species Ptychadena robeensis. The sequence continues at coordinate 148,854,536 of CM070032.1, read as the reverse complement.
GACCCTGTGAGTAAAAGCAGGGAATATTATGCCTACCTATGGGCATTCCCTTCTGAGATATGGTTCAGCTAAAATTTGGACATTTTCAGGTTAATAGTTTAGATGTTTCCTTCTGCTTTTGTAAGAAATTAAAATAATTGCACACCAATAGATCTTTATTTAGGAAATTAATTAAAATATACAAAAAACAGGAAGTAGAGAGCAGATGGAAGCTAAAGACATGAGGTAAAACCAGCCACTGACGTGGTGATTCCCGGCCTTCTTGTAGGCAACTCATTACAGCGTGGTGACATCACCACACTGTGATGAGTCATCTGCAGAACTGACAGGAATACTGTGAGTGCCACTGACACAGGGTTATCCCTCAGATTCCCATCAGATTCCTGTCAGATACTTTGGACGATGGATGGTTCTCTTGAATTTTTGATGATGAGACTGCTGACAAAAGCAGAAGGATGAATTCTGAAGTGTTTAGGGGAATAGTATCTGCTCATACTCAGCCAAATGCTTCAGAACTAATTGGACGGCGCTTCACAGTGCAGATGGACAATGACCGAAAGCATACCGCAAAAGCAACCAAAGAGATTTTGAAGGAAAAGAAGAAGTGGACTGTTATGCGATGGCCAAGTCAATGACCTGACCTGAATCCGATTGAGCATGCATTTAAATTTTTTAAGACAAAACCAATGGGAAAATGCCCTAACAATAAGCAGGAACTGAAGACAGTTGCAGTATAGGCCTGGCAGAGCATCACCAGGGGTGAAACCCAGTGCCTGGTGATGTCTATGCATTCCAGATTTCAGGCTGTAATTGACTGAAAAGGATTTACAACCTAGTATTATAAAGGGAAAGTTTGATTTATGAGTATTATTCTGTCCAATTGGTCCCCTAACAAGTGGGAGGCACGTATGCAAACTGTTGTAATTCCTACACCGTTCACCTGATTGGGATGTAAATTCCCCTTAAATTAAAGCTGACAGTCTGCAGTTAAATATTAGATTTGTGTCAATGTCCTGATATTTATGGACCTGACTGTAATATCTTTCTTCGGTCCGTTATAAGCTTTTTGAATCTTTCTTTCTGCCTTTCCTTTAGGACTCTAAAGACATCTCTATTCCTGCAACATTTGGTCGTTATCCATTTATCTTGGCATTTCTCACTAAGCTTCATTATCTTCACAATGATTCAGACATGAAGAAGAATGTAAGCATTCAAGTGTCACTATGCCCAACATGACCTTTCCTGTTTCTGAATGCTCTTCTTTTATTATAAAACCATTTGATTCAATTGTACATACTTGGTCATCTGTACAGTACCTTGGGATTCTGGTCTTTTTTATGGAGGCAAAGTTCTGTAGATGTATGTTTACTAGAAACAATGACACACACTCTCCAATTGTGTCTGTACACAACTGTGTATGCGGATGTTAACTTAATAAAAATATGAAAAAAAAATACATTTGCAGCTTGTTACGTCTTGCCTCGGCGAGATGTAACACAGTGTGAGAGGCTGTCTCTAAAAAGACACCCCTCCTGCTGTCAGAAATAGTTTTTTTATTTTCAGTTTGGGATCTCTGCAGTATTAGCTGAGCTGCAGCCGATACTGCAGAGTGACCTAACAGGTGGTAGGTCCGCTTGAATGTTTCTTTATATGTTACCAATACATTAATAAAGTTTTATGCGATAATTTTATTTCTGGTTATGATTAAAGCCCGCCATCGACCGCGTGTGATGATGCCATCACACGGCCAGTCGTGCAGAGAATCAGCCACGCACTCTTTGTGTGCCAGCATTTACTTCATGAATAAGATCGGCCCAAAAATTACGGACATGTCGGTAATTTGGCTTATCGATTCCTGGGCCGATTTCTGGCCCGATTTAAGGTGGCGCGTTAGATTTTGCAGCTGATTAAATAAACGGGATTTTATACCATATTCTTTTCTCAGGATGTCAAGCTTCAAACTCATCAATTGCTGGTGATGAATAGAATGCAGGGCATCAGTGACACTCCCAGAATACCATTGTTACATCTGAAAGTTCGACGTGATCACCTGTTGGATGATACCATTAATAAACTACGAATTGTAGAAGACTGTGATTTGAGAAAGGAACTACTGGTATTTTGTTTTGAATTATTATTTATTATTATGTTTTTATTTTGTGATCTGGAGAAATTGTAATCCTAGTCATTTCTCTAGAAAAATACTATGTCTGCAGATTACTGACAAGACTAATGAATCTATATTGTCATGACAGGTGGAATTCAATGGTGAGACTTCAACTGAAAAAGAAGGTGCTTTGATAGAGTTCTTTCTCCGTGTGGGTGAGAAAATAGTTCATCCTGATTATGGATTGTTCCCCTGCCTTGATCCAATGTTGCCAGTATGGTTTCCAAGTAACGTAAGTTTCCATTTTTTATGTGGTAAAAAAAAAAATTCTGTATATTACCCCCCAAAGTTTTGGTCCCAGTGTAATCTCAATGGTGATACAAGCACACCACATTTCTCATCTTTAATGTATTCAGAACACACAGTTCTGACAAATGTTTGCACCTATCACCTCTAGTACACAGACCACCCCTCCAGCATTACAGATACCATGGGTATGGCTATGTAACCCAGTAATCCGGTTCCACTTTCTTGACACTATGAATAAGCTTGTTGTTGGGTGAAAGGGGAGGACCAGCCTTAGGATCTGTCGACAGGTAAACCTACTGCACTATGTTAACCTTCCTACCAGTGGACTGGCTGCGTGCTGTGGAGACATCCGATGGGGTACGCAGGTATCTGGATGGGCTCTATCGACATCCCCGTCAAGGAATGCGTTTGGCACAGGGGGTGTTGACGGAGCCAATAACGCTGTGGAAACTAAGCCTTCGGAGGTTGGTTATTTTATGTTTTGTTTATTTGCTATATGATCAATTTGGAATGAAGGAACTTTTGGATTGTACCTACATGTGAGTTTGGTAGTGTTATCGTTTTTTCTTCATTGTGTAGAGTGTCAGAAATACTAGTTGCCTAGCTCTTCTGACATAAATACATCAGGGAGCTTAAATATCTATACAGAGATGAAAAGTCAAAAGTCCTTACTAGCATGTTAGTTCTTGGTAAAACAAAAATTATAAATAATATTTACTGGAAAATAAGTCACTTTAATATTCACTATTTACCCGCAGTAAGTGCCAGATTTACTCCTTTATAAAATACTGTACACACTTTTGATGTCTTATGATATGAAGATGCGAAATGCCACGAGGTCGAGTCTTTGCTCTCTACTACTCTTCTCCAGCAATAAGTTTAGCCTGGGAGGTGGAGGAGCTGGCAGATTAATAGAGCTGTCGATCTCTGCCAGTTGGAGCAAGGAGCTCTATCCAGCAGTGGGAAAAAGGCTAAATATTTTCTGGGCATCAGATACTCCACTGGTTCAAAACATACTATATATGTAGTATGAGGTTTGTTTATTTATTAGTCTGAACTGGATTAACATTGTTTTGTGCCTTTAAGCCGATAACCCATTGTTCTCAAAGTAACCATACCCCAATGATTTGATTTGATAGGATAATTTCTTGTTTAACTGGTCCTTATCTGATCTGTGTATTAAGCTAGCCACACATGGTACAATTTATCATTCAATCGAGGTTCGATTAGATTTTGTACTTCGATTTAAAAAATCGAACATCGATTGTCATTTAATCGAAGTTCTCCACATGGGAAGCACGATAATTGAACAATTTCGACTGAAATTAAATCGAAGTAATCCAAAATCGTCGATTGAATTCCTCTTACGATTTTAGTTTCAATTGGAAGTTAAAGGGAAGTAGCCTAAAATATCGAGCCAAAAAATCGAGCCACAAAATCGAGCCCAAAAAAAATCGACCAATCGAGCAAAATTTTCCAACTTGTCCGATCACTTTTCAATCGACGAGTGTACCAAAAATCGTTCAGCGATCGTCGATTGGACTACGTGGGAGTACATCGACTAATGTTCGATCGACGATTTTCTCGATCGAAAATCGTCGATCGAACGCTAAAATTGTACCATGTGTGGCTAGCTGCTTGTCTGCTTGTATGCTACTTTGATTGTAGCTATGCTGATAGAAGTGAAAATGTGTTTTAAAATAGGTACATGTGCACTTATGGAGTGAGGTGAGCACTTAGGTGTCCTTGACTTATCTAAAATAATAGAAGCCTGGGAAATGTCACCCATTTGTCTTCTGCCCCCTATAGACACAGAGGATGGGAAATTACTAGATTATTATGTGTATTGATAGGTATCTATTGTTTTGTGTATGATCTATAAAAGCCGAAGTGCATTTTTAATGTCTGTAGAAATGTCATTTGGTTGCTGTGACTCAGTGGTCATGTCAGCAAGGTCTTACACAAACATTCTTGCACTTACTATTGCAGGGTGCTGCAGAGAAGAAAATGTACTATTACTATGGAATACTGTGTGGCCTGGCAGTCTTCAATAAGCAGGTCATGTATCTGCCATTCCCACTTGCCTTGTTTAAGAAGCTTCTTGGCAAAAAAACTACGCTGGATGATTTAAAAGAATTGCAGCCTACTCTGGGAAGGTAAGTCATTTATCAATTTAAAGGGTATATAAGGGTATATAACCTAGAAACTTCCTAGTGCTGGAATTTATCCTAATTTTATTTTGGTAGACAGATGATATCGCTATTGTTTACAATACTGGAGGGGCACTAGGCCGCAGGATCCAGACATCCTACATAGGGGGGTTTAGATTTTGATGCACTGTGGGGGGCCATATACAACTATATTTATATGTGTGTTATGCCTTAATGTGGACTAATGAACTTGTGAAATTGGTTTAAGTTATTTAAGGATTATTTTAATACCAATGCATATTTTTCAGATCATAATTTCTTCATAAATCGTAAAGATACAGCAATAGCTTGTTTTAAACTGCCTTTACTGCTTTATCATCATCTACCAATACATTGTTGTTCACAATCTAGGCACAGTTTACTTTAAAGGTAGCCATACTCGGGTCAATTTTTCACTCGATTTTTGACCGATTGATCACCACGCGCGTTCACGAGATTGATTGGCGATCAATCGGGTTCTGCCCACCCTGAACGATTGACCAAATAAAAAATCGGAATCAACTAAAATTTGGATTGGACATTGAACCGACATGTTGGTTTTTTTTGGTCGTTTGGCAATTGAAGTACGTTGGTTGACCCATAGCCCTATGCATCAGCCTTTCCGAGCGATGGATTTTGTGGAATCGGCCATTTTGGAGATCGGCTCATGTCCAAATCGACCACAAATCTGATTCCCAAGGTGGTGTTCCATCGATTCCCGATCTGATCAATGGCTGATTCCCCATGACAAATCTGCCTGTGTATGGCTACCTTAAGGCTTGTCATACACGGGTCCATACCTGTGCAATCCATGAACCCTCTAGCCTTGGTCACCATTTAAGTAACGGAAATCAAACAGGGTTTACCAACATGTTATTTCGCTGTTTGATCGAGGTTTTTTCAAGCCAGATCCAATAGGCCCGCTCAAAGAAACCGCGGCCGCAATCCATTCAAGCACAATCACACAGTGGTTGATTGTGCTCAAATCATGTAAAGCAGGGAACACACAGCTCAATATTGGAGCTGTTCAAGGTCCCCTGCAGCAGCATGATGAAGTAATCACACTGCTGTCAGATACTAGAGGAGCTGGAGACACAGCACCACTGTCTCCCCATGCAAAGCAACAGACATTGACCGTGGTTTACGGTCATGTCTGATATCCCTGTTTTTAAGCAGCATTAATTGATCCTGCTCCAAAACAGAGATGGCCGCATATGATCTGGGACAGATAGATGGCCGTGGCATCGATCTGGCCCATATCTACATGTGTGTTCCCAGCTTAAGGCCACCTTAAGATACATAGACTACACATAGAGCACTGCTGTTGACAACAGGACACACAAGTGCCAACCAACAGCTTATGTAGGCTAATGGAGTCTCATAACAGTACATTTCATGTCTATGACCTATGTCTAAATGATTATTTAAAGGGCTTGAATAACCAATTTTTCTTGTTGTAGAAGTCTTCAGATCATACTGGATGCTAAAGATGAAGCAGTTGAAGCCCTTGAACTGTATTTCACTGTAAGAAATTATGGATACATATCCCAAGGCGAATATTGAGTCAAGATATTGATCTTGTATTAACTGAAAATATTTGACAGATTGTAAGGTCTATGCTATCGTAGTTTTAGTCCAAAATGCATTACCATACACTAGTATTCATAGAAACACTGCCCTGGGTTATAACTAGATACAATATTAATGCAACTCATACTGGAATGTAGTCTTCAGAAGTATGTGAAAGACACAACATATCAGGAATTACAAACATTTTCGCACACGCACCTCTGCCCATAAGGAGTCCAATATGGTTATGTTAGTTCCAATCATCACTAGCAATATTCTTCAATGTCTTTCGAATTGCAAAAAGGGTTTATTACTGTACAAAAGCAGGAAACACACAGCTCGATATTGGAGCCGTTCGAGGTTCCTTGCAGCAGCACTGCTGTGTCTCCAGCTCTGATGATTCTTTGAATGGAGACCCGCAACTGCAGTTTCCAGATGGCTGGTCATTTACAAAAAAACAACATGCTTTCAACCAACCCTCTGAATGGAGTATTACTTGCTGTAGAAAGCACTTCTATTAACAGTATAATTTTGACATGTAACAGATTGACAGTATATAGTGCAGTATTACCAATAATCAAGCTGGATTTCAATTAACTGTTGTCATTTCATGTAGCTAGATTTGCTATTGCTATGAGCTTCTCCTTTTTTGCTAAAAAAATGTAATCTGCTTGTTTTAAAGACCAATAATATAATATTTCAGATTGAGATCTTGCATATGTTTTTTGGTTTGGGTTTAAGGGCTATATGGGGCTTCATTAGCGGGATTTTTCCTCCCTTTTGGTGACACTTTTTTTTAATTATTATTATCATCAGATATGTAAAAGTAGGATTTCCAAAGTAGCCTCTGACTGCTGTGATTATTTTAGTAATAGTTTCTAGTACAGATTATTTGATGAAGCTGTGGTTAAATGTTACATGTGTAATACAAGTGCTCTATTAGAGAGAACACTGCAGTCTTCTTCTAAGTAAGCATCATTTATTTTTAGAGGTAACATATACCTACGCCACTAACCTTTTGGCCTGCTCAGCTAACTCAGTCTTCCATGACATCATTGATGTAATCTTATTAAGAGATTAATTCGAGCACTGCATACTTATATTTCACAACAGTATTCTATGCTTAGACCAGAATAAATATACAATATATAAATGTATATTTGTTTTTGGCATGTCAGGGATCTGCCTATTAAAGTCTGATAGATACGCATAAATATGTTCTCTCCACTCTGGATTACCAGTAATATTAAGATATACTTTCAGATCACCTGGCAAAACCAAACAGTAGAACTCATTCCAAACGGAACATCCGAGCGTGTGACCGGTGTAAACAAGTATGTATGCCCGCTCAATAACAGCCTGTGACACTTTCAGCTGACCGTTCCATTAATATGGGATTACACTGTGATTAACAGTGTGATATTTAAGTCTCTTCAGTACTAAAGGGCCCCATACATATGTAGATTTTCCGTTCTATCGACTCAATTCAATACATTTTTTGTTGTTGATTAATTGATATTCTATGGCAGCCCACATGGTTAGATCAACCTAAAAGGATTAAAATTGGGAAAATTCTCCATCAAAAAATGATCAGACAAATTTGTATTTGTTAGTTGTATTGAGATTGAACCTTAATTCAATTACCCTTTCAGTCGATCCCAAAAAAATTCAATCAGATATCTGTTATTACAGTTGGCATAGATTACAATCAATCACCGATTTCCCTGACCCCCCAAAAATGATCTTTTTAAGTCGATTCAACTGAAAATATAGACGTGTATGGGGCCTTTAAGTATTCCAATGCATACCAATTCAGGTGAGTTCAAACTTCAAACATTTAAGCACTCCCCTTTAATAGCCCCCCCCCCCCCCCCCCCCCCCCCCCCCCCCCCCCCCCCGGCTGTTACATAATAGGTCATGTAAGTGAAAGGGTAGAACTGCTGGGCCAGCATAGACAGTAATGAGCCACTCTTAAGAGGAAATGACTGTGGCATGGCTGAAAGGAGAAGGAAAATGCTGTAGAACTGATTTATTTCTGAAGATGTCAAATCTACTAAGGTCCAAAAGCACATTGTGTGTGTTAACAAAAATGATAACAAATATTGTATGTAAAAAAAGGCCATTAAATATATAAACTCATATTCAGTGCTGTTACCTAAAATTACACTGCTCAAAAAATAGGGAACACAAAAATAAGACATTCTAGATCTGATTGAATGAAATAATTTTATTAAATACTTTGTTCTTTACATAGTTGAATGTGCTGATAACAAAATCACACAAAAATTATCAATGGAAATCAAATTTATTAATCCATGGAGATCTAGATTTGGAGTCACACGCAAAATTAAAGTGGAAACAAACACTACAGGCCTCCATGTGCCTGTATGACCTCCCAACAATGCCTGGGCATGCTTCTGATGAGGTGGCAGATGGTCTCCTGAGGATCTCCTCCCACAACTGGACTAAAGCGTAGTATCCAGAGCATGGAGGCTCTACCAGGAGACAGGCAAGTACATCAGGAGATGCGTAGGAGAGCGTAGTAGGGCAACAACCCAGTATCAGGACCACAACCTCTGCCTTTGTGCAAAGAGGAACAGGAGGAGTGCTGCCAGAGCCCTGCACAATGACCTCCAGTGTTACACAAATGTGCATATGTCTGCTCAAAAGTTCAGAAACAGACTCAAGGGTGGTATGACGGCTCAATGTCCACAGGTGGGGGTTGTGCTTACAGCCAAACACCGTGCAGGACATTTGGCATTTGCCAGAGAACACCAAGATTTGCCACTGGTGCCCTGTACTCTTCACAGATGAAAGCAGGTTCACACTGATCACATGTGACAGAAGTGACAGAGTCACCGTGGAGAACATTCTGCTGCCTGCAACATCTTCCAGCATCACCAGTTTAGCAGTGGCTCAGTAATGGTGTGGGGTGACCTTTCTTTGGGGGGCTGTACAGCCCTCTATGTGCTTGCAAGAGGTAGCCTGACTGACATGAGGACATAGAAAATGAGATCCTCAGACCCCTTGTAAGACCATATGCTGGTGCGGTTGGCCCTAGGTTCCTCTTGAAGTCAATGCTAGACCTTATGTGGCTGGAGTGTGTCAGCAGTTCCTGTAAGATGAAGGCATTGATGATATAGACTGGCTGCCAGTTCCCCAGACCTGAAACCAACTGAGCACATATGGGACGTCATGTCTCGCTCCATCCACCAATGCCACATTGCACCACAGACAGTGGGAGGAGATCCCTCAGGTGACCATCCGCCACCTTATCAAGAGCATGCCCAGACGTTGTAGGGAGATCATACAGGCACGTGGAGGCCACACACACTACTGAGCCTCATTATGGCTTGTTTTCAGGACATTACATGAAAGAAGAATCAGCCTGTAGTGTTTTTTCCAGACCTCCATGGGTTGAAAAATTTGATTTCCTTCGATAATTTTTGAGTTATTTTGTTGTCAGCACATTCAACTATGTAAAGAACAAAGTATTTAATAAGAATATTTCATTGATTCAGATCTAGGATCAGGTCTTATTTTTTGTGTTCCCTTTACTTATTTGAGCAGTGTATTTTGAAGTTGGAGGAAGGGTCCATTTTAAAATGATGCAGCAGGCTGCAGCACTGTAATATCAACTATAGAAGAGGCCACGATTAGGGAGTTCATCTCACCATTGCTGCTGAATCTGTTCCAACCAATTAGCTGGGAAAATGTTTAACAATGGAAAGCCATCACCATAACTTGATTCCATGTCCCCAAGACAAATAAACTACAATCTAAAGGCTGCCATACACCCACAGACGGGTGACAGACGAGCTCCGATGAGCTCTGGAATGCAACATGATGACGTCATCACGTGGGCTGACTCCATCGGCCGGGCACCCTTTGTGTGCCGGCCATTAGCTTCAATGAAGATGCCGTCTTCATTGAAGTTAATGGCATCAGCCGGCATCGGCCAGAGAACATTGGACATGTCCGTTCTCTGGCCGGCCGAGCTGTGGGGCAACAGGGATCTGTCGCCCCATGTGGGCACACGCCGATTGGTGGCCGATTCTGCCACCGACGGCGCGGGCGTGCACAACCGTCAGTCCGCGCCAAAATCGGCTGCTAATCGGTGTGTGTATGCCAGGCTTAATTCTCATCTTGCACTTTTATAATGCATGCACTCTGTAAATCAACTGTCAATGTGTGATTGTTCAATTTAAGAAGTCCAGACTGCTCCTGCTGTTACAAAGTAAGCAATTAAAGTAAAGTAAGTAAATATTTTATTTTAAAGGCACAACTTTGTGAACAAACAAGTTGACTACATTTTCAACACCTCTGTGACCACGACATTTGAGGAGTTCAAGGCAGGATTTTTCAAAGTCTGTGACCAAGACCTCGTGTCATTTTTCCAACCAGAAGAATTGATGGCTGTTGTTGCTGGCCACGTAAAATATGACTGGGCTGTATTTGAACAGGTAAATTTTGACCTATTGCCATGATGGCGAACCTATGGCAGAGTAATCTCAGTCTGATCTGATTGGCGGGGGCCCTAGGGTAGGTGATTATTTTAAGCTCAGGGTAACATCGTATTTCAGAGCTGGACCCAGCTGGTGAAATCTAAACCAGGAAATTTGAGGTATTAGCCTACTTTTGTTTTATTATCTTGTTGTCTGTTAATAGTACAGAGAACTAAAGTTGTATATTGATGGACACTTGTGTTCCTTAACTGTGTCTGTAATCACGTCGTCATGACTAGTCAAGTCGACTATGACGGCATCATAAAAAGTACAGCCATGGTCTGGAAACTGGGTGTTAATGAAGATAAAACAATGACGCTGCCAGGGTGGTGAGGACGATGCAAGTTCCTCTCAAGTCCTATGGGATTTCTGAGCTTCTTGCTTTCTCCAAATCCCTGTATCGGAGCAAAATTTTCAAATGTTAACAATTTTAGGAGCATATCACACTGCTGTGTGGCTGCAGCGCGATTTTTGGCCAGTAATGGATGCACTAGCGGTAACTGCGTCCAACCCTAGTCCCTTATGGCCAGATATAGGCCACCTTTGACTGTATAAAGAGTAGGTAAATGATTCTTAATAAACAATTGTTTACTTCACTTACTGAACAGTGACCTTACCTAAAACAGTGCGCAGATCTCAAGAACATTAGATTTGAGCTCTTTAATTGCCTAATACATTCTTCTGTTTACTTCAGAGTACTCAATACATGGGAAGATACTCCCGAGATCACCCAACTATAACAATGTTCTGGAAGGTTTTCCATAAACTGACATTACAACAAAAGAAGGGCTTTCTCTGTAAGTACAGAATTTAAACTTATTATATGTCATGTTACAATTGCTTACCTCCACTGTAATATTCTAAAATGGCATCATATTCAAAAAGACTTGAGGCTGTAATTGCTGCCAAAGCTGCATCAGCAAAGTATTGAGCAAAGGCTGTGAATACTTATTTACATGGGATTTCTCAGGTTTTTTATTTTTATCAATTTGCCAAAATCTCAAGTTAACTTTTTTTTCACATTGTCGCTATGGGGTGTTGTGTGTAAAAATGAATGAAAAAAAAGAATGTACTCCATTCAGGCATTAGCTGTAACATAGCCTAATGAGGAAAAACTGATGCGCTGTGAATACTTTCCAAATGCAAGAAGTGTACTAACAGCAAAACTATAAAAAGCATTTTGGTGCCACCTAGAGGTGTAAATTATAATGCATTCCAACAGGAAATGCTGGTAACAGGTCATATTATCAAAGACTCTTATTGTTTGACATTATTATGTCACAGTGACATTAAAGACAGCATTTCCTGTTTCATCCTTCATTCTATAGTCTACTCAGATGCTAAGTTATTGCTTTGATTCTCTAACTGCAGTATCCATAAGCATTTCCTGCCCATGTCTAGAGGACTTGACGTAGAAGCTACATAGAAAGTAGAAATTAGACTTGATCAAATGATCTCAACCAAATCATTGAAGTCAAAGTCCATCAGCGGATCAAATGTAACATTATATCCTGAAGTAGAATCCTGAAGTAGAATGTTCACGAACACTTCCGCAAATACCCACAGTTTTCATGTTCGCAGTAAACTGCGCTGACTTCAGTGGCAGCCGAAAATCTCAAACCTTCAGGTCATATTTGTAGCCACAATACAATTAACAAGTGTCCAAACGCCTGGACAGTGTCATGACAAAAAATATTTAAAAAAAATTATTTTGTGGAAAATTGCAGAAATCAAAGTAAGTCCCCCCCAAAAAAGATACCAGACCCCCTTTTAGCATAAGGGTCTGTTATGCTCTGAAAAAATGTAAACAGGAACAGCATGAGGCCCTCCCCAGAGCTTACCACACCCCCAGCTGGCTTAGGGTCTGGAATGCTCTGGAAAATGCCCTATGCAATACCTCAATGAGGGGTGACCCCTTATGAAGGTAATGGGGTCTCTTCCCCACAACATGGGCCAGACATTGTGGGGGCTCATTAAGGTATATCCTTAAACAAGAGGACCCCCAGATCCCACTCCTCATCCTATTACCCCAGTACAGATGTCCCAGTCTCACAAGGCGATTTCAAATAGTTTCCTAGAAATAACATTTCTACCATTTCAGTTACCTGAATAGTGTTTCTATTGTATGGAGGGGGGTCCAAGGTAGGAAAAATACTTATTTGGCAGTACTGAAAAATCTGACTTTGGGGGTCAAAGTTTGCCTCCATGTTGAGTATGGGAGGCGGGTCAAACAGAGGAAGTGTTCTCCTGGCCATTGGCAATCACTATTAGCCATCATTCCATTGTGTTCAGGTTTATAAGGCCATAGCTCCGAAATATGTTCATTTGTATTATACTACCTAACCTGATATATATATTTGATGTTTTCTTTTAGACTTTCTGACTGGAAATGATAAAATTCCATTGTTTGGTTTCCAAAATACACACATGAAGATCTCCTCATTTGGTGTCCCAAACAAAGACCATCTCCCAGAAGCTCAGACTTGTACTCAGTTACTACTGCTACCAGAGTACTCCAAAGCTGCATTGCTCCGCAAGAAGCTGCTCCTGGCTATAGAAAACAACAAAGGATTTGACAGAATATAAACCAAAGCTCAGCCATGTTCTTCGCATTAGTGATCTGTAGAACTTGCTTTATTAACTTTTTTTTACAACCAGATTCAGGCTCTATAATCATGTGTTATCAGTCAGTATATTAGGACTATCATATACAGTATGTTTTAATCCATAGGAAATATGATTATCTTTGTTACATCTATGGTTATCTAATCTTTGTTTAGAAATTGTCCAACTCTTTGGTAATAGGCTTACATTTACGTAGATACTACTGTAGTATTTAGCTGATTACAAGCATTGTGAACCATTGTGTGTGTGTGTGTGTGTGTATATATATATATATATATATACACACACACACATACTTTTTTATGACTATAAGAAGCCCTTTTAACCCCCAAAATGGGGGGGGGGGG
>CM070032.1:148801407-148815081 GCA_036250615.1 Ptychadena robeensis | reverse complement strand
CAAAAAATTTAATCGGAGGTTGGACGAAACAAAAATCTTGACGTGTAAACCCACCTTTAGGATCACAGGGTTGCCTATGTCATCAGACCAACTTCCCCTTCCTAAGTTTGTAACTTGATGTATAGGTAATGGATGGATATCCCGGTCTGCACTAAGGTGAGCAGTGTTCATCCATGTGTATTGTAAACAGCAGAGTATATTATATACATAATTGTAGCATACTTGATGAACTTTCACCCTTTGATCATCAGATTTTTGGAATAAAACTGTTTATGATTACTCTACTTTTGTTTGAATGCCTTAAAGTCCATAAGTCCATAAGCTGCGGATAGCCCGTACCAATAGGACACAGCAATAAAACAATAAGACATTTTGATATTAGGCTATGTTTCCACTTAGGCATTTAATCGCCTGGCACTCCCGATTTTCAATTACCTGCACAATCACTTCACTATTTTGAATGGGCTTGTCCCCATTGATAAGATCGCATGCATTTTTTTTTCCTTAGTTGGTATGTGGCATCATATCTTTTAGGTCAATCAAGAGTCCCCTTTTGATATTTTTACTGACACTTCAGTCTGACTTCAGGCCTGTACTTGTTCCACTTCAGTTGCACAGAATTTATTAAAGTCAAAATAGTGAAGAAGATAGTGTTAGGAAGAGAATGTTTGTTTCAGTTGAAGGATACATCCTTGACTTTTCCGGTCAGTGACAAAATCGGCCACTAATCGGCGTGTGCCCACATGGGGCGACAGATCCCTGTCGCCCCACTGGGCAACAGATCTCTGTCGTCCCACTGCTCGGCCAGCCAGAGAACGGGCATGTCCGATATTCTCTGGCTGATGCAAGCCGATGCCATTAACTTCAATGAAGACCGGCGTCTTCATTAAAGCTAATGGCCGGCACACAAAGGGTGCCCGGCCGACTAAATCAGCCCCAGAATGCACCAGAATGCAACGTGATGACATCATCACGTTTGCATTCCAGAGCTCATCTGAGCTGGTCTGTCTGCACCCGTCTGTGGGTGTAAGGCAGGCATTATGCTGGTCCTGGAAAAATGTTTTTGGACAAATGAAACAGCTTCTGTCCTTAATACATTACTTAGCATATTGTAGCCACAATGAAATGTCCTTTCCAACTCAATATTAATTTGTTTTGTATTTGTGAAGAACACATTGACTGATCCAAAAAAATCCTCACTAATCTTATTTAATTTAATAAATGTATTCTGTGTCTTCCAGATGGCCAGTTGTTTACATGGGGACAGAACAGCCACGGTCAGTTGGGTCTTGGACAAGGACTCACCTCCCAGTCTTGCCCACAGCGAGTGAAATCCTTGGAAGGAATACCCTTGGCTCAGGTGACGGCAGGAGGCTTCCACAGTTTTGCCTTATCCCTTTCTGGAGCCGTGTTTGGCTGGGGAAAGAACAGCTCAGGGCAGCTTGGTCTGAATGATGAGAAAGGTAAAATGTGATGCTGTGTATGGTTGCTTTGATTTTTAATAAACCAAATAACTAGCATGAATTTAAGAAAATAGCACCCTAAAGCATCATATATACAATGCAGTATAGTGAATTATGTAATTAAATCACAAATCCATACATAACATTTCTCCACACTAACTAAGAAGGAAAAAATTTAATAACACCTCTCAGCTTTCATTTTCTTTTTTTTCGCTCCATTTCTATTGCTTCTGAAAGGAGGACATTTGGCATTTTACAGCCATTTTGTTTTTTTTGTCATTATATATTCATTGTATTAATCACGGCACAATGGATAGAGAATAGAGCCAATCACTGCTGCCTAGATCTACAGAGGTTTCCTTACACCATACAGTGTCATGGAGGCCAGTGATAATTGACCTTTAGAGGTCTTTGGTGCAGGACTATTTTTATATTAATGGAAGATAAAAATTTTAATTTGTTGACCGTTAAAGCAGCTCACATACTTGTATTTAGCTGTTAGTCTGGAAGTTCAGTCTCATAACATACTATTTAAATAAGTTACAAATGCTGAAAAAGCTAAAAAATATTATTAATATTGGGCAAGCTGGGCATTAAATATGTTTTTTCAGCATACATCAAGTAACTACCATTCTATTTGTAGTCCGGGATTCACCATGCCATGTAAAGCCTTTGCGCACTCAGAAAGTAGTGTACATCAGCTGTGGGGAAGAGCACACAGCTGTCCTAACAAAGGTAAAGGATAACGCCTTATGTTATTGTCCTCCTATTCTACAAGCTGATCTGTAATCATTTTGTATCATTGGCTTCTTATAGACTGGTGGTCTCTTCACATTTGGAACTGGAGGCTGCGGGCAGCTGGGGCACGACTCTCTTAATAATGAGATCAATCCAAGGCGTGTACTGGAACTGATGGGCAGCGAAGTATCTCAGATTGCATGTGGCAGGTGAGCTGATGGAGCATAACAATATTGTCTACAAACATTACTTACACAAAGAAATAAAGTGGAAACTACACATTGACTTCTTTTTTTTTTAAATAAACATGTTCTTCATTTTTAGATGACTGCATTACCTTTACTAGCCAGAAAAATGAACCTCATCTGTGTGTCTCTGTAAACGGGCCTGGTATTATAAACTACAATTGCCAAGAAATAATAAAAATCATTACACTTATTATAATGATTTGTATTGGCCATTTATAAGTAGAATCAAGAGAAGATAGACTGATGTGTAAACGCATTGAAAATGAAAATCCACATCTATTATGCATGTATGTAATTAAAAAATCCTAAAAGCTTCTACGTGGCATATAACACTTCTGCCATGGAGGACCTAGAGTAGACCTGGGAAACTAAGGCCCGAGGGCCAGATCTGGCCTGCTGTCACCTTGTTAAAAAGACTTTGGCTCCCCTTTTGCTCATTCTCTACAATGCTAGGTGGCCATTACAGACTCTGGGTCCGATCCCTTTATCAAATTTAAAAAGCCATCAGGCACACAAGTCAAAAAGTTTGCTTAAAGTGTAAACAAGGTAGTAAAATATAAGTCACACTCTTATCCAGCCCAAGTGCCTGACACGTTTTTTTTTTGGTGATGAAAGATTGATACGGCCATAATTCAAGATTGTATAGATATCACTGCAATTTATTATTTAAATATACTGAATGTCTTTTTATTTTCAGTATTTACTCCTTTTTAACTTAATGCAGACATTGTGGATGACAAAGAACAATCTTCTAATAGTTAGTTACTAGGTACTAATTCAAAAGTCCAGATAATAGACATAACATAACATTTTACTAAAATATAAATAAACATTTATATGATTGCATCCTACCATTTTTCTCTTTTACTTGTAAATTACATAACCTAATAAGGGAAACATCATAAAAAATATATATATAATTTTTAAATTCCTGCAGACAGCACACTATTGCCTATGTGCCTTCTTCTGGAGTCCTCTATGCATTTGGATGTGGAGAACAAGGTCAACTGGGTACTGGACACACACATAATGTCATCTGTCCCACTGTGGTTAAAGGAAAGTGGACCACACACTGTAATAAGATTTCACCTACCACTGGTAAGCTGTAACATCTTCATGTTGGAAGAAAAGAACAATAAGGAGAGATAAAGAATGACAGTTGCTAAAATGATGGACAGTACGATTGATGGGTTTTTGAAGCAAGTGCCATTTTGACTTTCCTTCTAGCTGATTTGAACTGACAGTCTTTGCTGTGTTAGCCCTAGAGCTATTGGCAACTGCAGTTTAGATCAGACACAGTCTTGGAGAGTTTTGTTCTAAACATTCAAGGAGTAAATAATGGTACACATAGCAATGGTACACATAGCAAAAAGCAGAGATAAGATATAGAGTAGACTAATGGCCCCCATACATGCACAGATATTAGCGGCCGACAGATTAAAAACGATCAATTTTTAGATCGGTCGACTGAAAATTGGTGCATGCCCACATGGTCCGATCAATAAAATTTGATCGTAATTGTGAAAAAAATCGATCAAAACATGATCGGACATGTCGGAAAATTTTGATCGGTTTAGTACAAATTGAGTACAAATTACGATTCCCAAAAAAGCGATCAAAAAAAAAAAAAAAAAAAAAATCGATCAAAAATTGGTTATTCCATGTGGAGTAAATTCTATTTTCCATCAATCAATCTCCAATTGTACGATTTGAAAAAAATTTATTGGTCTGTCGGATGCTAAAATCTGTGTATGTATGGGGGGCATATGGGTCCCCAAACACGTAACGAGCAGCCAATCGCAGGTGTCCACATGGGGCAACAGATCCCTGTTGTCCCAAAGCTTGGTCCTAACATGTAAAATCAGCCGCCGATTGTGGGTGCCCACATGGTGCGACAGATCCCTGTTGCCCCAAAGCTCAGTCAGCCAGAGAACGGACATGTGCGTAAATCTCTAGCTGATGCCATTAATTTCAATGGGGACCGGCATCCCCATTCAAACTAACGGCCGGCACACAAAGGGTGCCCACCGATGCTGTGAGCGATGGCGAGCAGCGTGATGACGTCCTCACACTGTTCTCCACAGCTCATCTGTCGGTCCCCACTGGATACCTCTTGTGTGTTTTATCTGATTATATCACATTGGTACAATATATCGGGTACAAAACACAGTATAAAAAATTATTTCTCACCACAGTCTTTTTCCATTCCAATATATACCTTGTCTTTTCCATTAATGGCCTTAGCTATTGAATGGCATTAAAAGTATATGTCAAATGATTCGAAGCCTGTAGCACCTATAAGGCTCATAATCTTTAGGTTGAACTTATGTGCCCCATGCTTTTAAACATTTATTTACTTTTTTAAGGGGAATGTACAATGCCTTACAAATGATTTTTTCCCATCATCCTATCCAAAGTTTTGTGCTACATTTGTATACATTCAATAAATGTTGCTTTCAGTTAGTCTTAAGATTTTTACCAGGGACAAATTCTTGAAACTGTTAATTAAGTTTCCGATTGTTGTTCATTTTCTATTTCTAACTTTTTCTACCTTGTGCATCATTTTACAGATCTGTTTTTATACAATATTGTCAAGCATATTTACTGTGGATGGAGCAAAACATTTGTACTCTGCTCAAGGCCAGATGTGAGTCAGACATTAACATTATGCTTATTCTTATCACTTCTTACTTATCTGTAAAAAAACTCTGGCTTTAGTTTAACTTTTAACTTTTATGCAAATAAGGACAAGTGACACTATTGTAAAAGAAAGTTTTGTGGTTCATCATAATTTATTTGTACATAATATACACATATGTATACGTAAACTTTAAACACTCATGTGTGTCTATTTACCTTTGTCCTACTGGGTAGACTTTGCTACATTTCTTTTTTTTTTATATATGCAACATTACATGAAAGGGACTAGTCGCTAAACCTGGCCATACATGCATAGATTTTGGAACGATGCATACATACATTAGATTGCGCTGTGCTTATAGCAAAATCAACGAGCGATCATTCAGTGAATCGCTGTACTCCACTTTGGATGCTTGATCCCTGGCCAATACTTTGGATGGGAATTGAGAGTCCCCACCCAAAGTAATGGTGATCAAACAGGGATTTGCCAACATGTTGGACCGCTGTTCGATTGACATTTAGTTCGAGTGGAATTGAAAGCTTAAGATGGGCACAAACGCACACCAATGGACCGTTCGAGAATCAAACGCAAAATCGAGCTTTGTATATTGACCTTAAGTCAGTGGGGGGCAACTAAGTTGATATGGAGGGCCACAAGTGCGGCCCTTGGCATCACCAAAGGGCCACACATAACATTTTCAATTTACACCTTCAAAGGTTATGTGCCCCTATTCTGAGGTTTTGTGCCGCAATATATATTATGCAATCATGCCCCATTCATTGGCGGGATATTGGTAGCATAGGCACTGACCTGTCTGGAAGAGGAGGAGAGGCAAATGACTTGCTCAGGCCCTCTAAGAAGAGCCTAGGCGAATGTAAGCGGGATATTGGTGGGCAGATTATTTCCTATGCATAAACAGTTATGTTTCGGGGGCCACAAGAAGAGGACCAAGGGGGCCACTGATGAACGTCCAAAGGGCGGCATGCGGCCCCAGGCCTTAAGTAGTAGTACAAGTAGTGTAGATTTTCATCAAAATTGGAAGATTTTCTTTTGCCTCTCTGTATTGACAATGGCTCTAAAATGTAGTATTTTCTCACGTTTTGCTTTTTAAGACAATAGTCACTAAGAAGCATAAAGATGATGTATCTTCCCTCTACACCTAACCCAAATGGGTTCCCTCTTGAAAACATATCTTTTCAGTATACACGTACATATATATACTACATTTGATCAGACATCATTTTCATACATCTTGAAGTTCTTTCAGAAATTGTACTACAAGTTATGATGAAAAAATTACTGAAAGAATTTAAAAGTTATCACCTGTCTGCATGAATAGAGCCCAGGTTTTCGTATAGAAAAAAGTTGGACATGTCTCTTAACCTATTGTTTGGACAGGAAGTAATAAGAGTTTGCTCCAAATGTCCCAGTTTCATTAGTTGTCACTCTGTACAAAACTGAAACAAAAAACTTTTTGTAATGAGTTATTGGCATTGTGTAAAGCTTTTGGTGAAAGTGGTGAGAGGTATTTACAGAGAGGTTGTGCATTTATAAATAAAGAACAGACTTTATAGGCAAAGAAAAGCACATTGAGGAGCATTCAGCATGGTTTTCAATATTGCAAGTTTATAGTGTAGACAGCATGGTGGACACATTCCTTATTGCTAGTGTTATCTAGTATATGCAACTAGATAGCATTTGCAGATATTTTCTTAATGTCTTCTTAGAATCCTGTGCCTGCTGAGGACTTCCGTTCATCCCCGAACATAAATTGTACCAGCCGTATAAATGATGAAACCATTGATGACTGGAGGCAGAAAGTCATGGAAAACAGTAATTCCAACACAATGAAGTATGTCTTTTGAGTAAACAAAATTGCAATACATGCACTTACTGCCATGCTGGACAACATTTAAACTGTTATATTTAAAGCCAAGTTTAAATAATGTGGCTGCTTACCCATTTCCCCATTTTAGTAATTATATGACTAGTAAATGCTGGTTATGTGTTTATGTATGTGGAGCCTACAGGCATTTACTTAAGAGTGGAGGTAACTTATTTTCCTCATTCTATTATTGCATATCCTAGTTTCCTATAGTTTTGTTATAGAAATGTAAAAAGTGTGCCGTAGGGTCTTCTAGTACCCAAGCCACATGATTAATAGTGGCACGGTGGTTCATGTGGTAAGCACTCTGATCATGCAGCGCTAGAGTCCTAGGTTCAAATCCCGGCCTGGGCACTATCTGCATGGTTTTCCTCCAGGTACTCCGGTTTCCGGTCACACTCCAAAGACATGCAATAGGTTAATTGGCTTCCCCAAATTCTCCAATGTTAGTTACATGTGACCTATGCCTGTGCTAGCTACATATATACATGACTATGGTAGGTTAGTGATATGACTATATATGCTTTGTAGAGCGCTGTGTAATATGTTGGTGCTATATAAAATACAAGATAATAATAATAATTCTCTGTTTTGCAGTGGTGTAGTTCAAACACTTTCCTCCTCCGCTTGCTGGAATGGAAGTTTCTTGGAAAAAAAGTAAGTACTTAACTTTTCCCTTTCATTCTGTTTAGTTAGGTGGAATCCTCCAAAAATGCAATACATGTCAAAAAATAGGTCCGTGTACTTTTTACACAATATTAGCTAAATATTGACAAATATTTTTCATTAATAGAAATGATGAGCATTTTAAAACCAGCCCCAAGATCCCAGGGATTGACATGTTGTCCATTAAAGTCCTGTTTGAGAAGCTGATGAACACCCAACATTCAACGCTACTTGAGCAGGTAAAACCTGGTCCATACTGCTGGTATATACTGTAGATGAGCTGTTGATAGAGTTAGACAGTAGGTTTGGGTTCTGCCATGAGGGTCCCGATCTCACTACATTTCATACATAGCCTATTTTTGAGCCTCAGTTAGGGCTTGTTTCCACTTAAGCAATTTGCAGCGCTCACCCTGGATTTTAACTGTGGCGCGGTAATAGCGGACGATCACGTTCCAATTGAATCGCGCTCATAGACATGAATGGGCGCGGTTTAAAATCTCACTGAATTGGCATGCGATTTTTAAACGCTCCCCCATTCATTCTCTATGGGAGCGATCGGGTGCGATCATGTCTGCCCCAATCACCTCCAGAAACACTTCCAAAGCCGAATAGCTAGCAAGAAAAATCGCTAGCGATTACTATTCCGTGATCAGAAACGCGGGTGATCGCCTTAGTGGATACATGCCCTTATGCTCCATTCTTTTCTACTCCAAACTGTATATATCAGCATCCATTTATATACAGTAACAGATTTAACAAAATATAATTACAACTGCTTATCAGGTTTGCAGCAACAATGCAAAACCAGACCACAGCATGCAATATGAACTGTCTTAAGCAGGCCATACACTCTGACATAAAAATTAGGATCCCTTAAAACCGACCAATAAATGCATTTTATCGTCCTGAAATCTGCACATGTCCACATGGTACAACCGATATATTACGATCGTAATTTCCGTTTTTTTCCGGTCGTAATTTATTGGACATGTTCAAAAATTTTAATTGGTCTGGCAACATCGGGAAACCTCATAGTGTTTTCATAGTGTTTAGCAACCAATTAGTAGCATGTCGCCTACGTAATAGTAGAAATTTTTCAGTATTTATATGTGTGTATATTGATAAATGTACAAACGTGAACAGACCAGAGAAAGGGTTTTATTGTTTATTTTATGATTAATGATCATAGAGAGAGAGATGTGTAATATACTGTAATTCTGGCGTATAAGACTACATTTTGACCCCAGGAATCTCTCAAAAGTCGGGGTCTCTTATACGCAGGTGCAGAAACTCTGAGCCAGAGGAGTCTGCCTGTCAGAAATCGGAAGCGCCCCCTTATCCCTCCCTACCCTTCTCTCCCTCCTCCATGTGTGAGACAACCGACATGCTCATTAAAGGCTGGTGGCTCCAGTGGCTGAAACTGGTATTGCAGCTCAGAACACATTAAACACCTTCACTGTAATCATGTGACAGATATCAGAAACATTTTGATTGCCAAAATTCTTTGAATTAAATGTTACAATTTATGTTACTTGGATAACCACGTAACATTAATTGAAAGGTTGCAGTTAGAGGTGTGAAATTAGAAATGTAAATTACAAAAATAGGACTTATAAGGTTGTTGGAGTATACCTAGTTAAGGCCCTGGGTCCACCATGCCGTTTCCCTGAGCTGGCCAAAAAATTACACAGGCCAGCACATTTGCCGGTGGATTTCCCGTTACTTTGCAGGCAGTTTTTTCCATGTAATAAGAATAAAAATTAGCATATTGAAAGCAAATCTGATGTTTTTTATAATTTTGTGTGCATTGGAAGGGGTAGTCTTATACGGGCAGTATACCCCAACTCTATATTTTAACTGAAAAGTTGGGGGTCGTCTTATACGCCAGGTGTCTTAAGACGCTGGAATACGGTATATAGAGCGAGAGAGAGAGAGAGGAGAGAGGAGGTGTATATATATATATATATACCTACATATATATAGAGGATTTCATAATATACATATACCCCCCTACACAACACCTCCCCTTAAAAAAACAAAAACATCACAATGGCCGATAATAAACGGCGATTAATTTCGATTGATTTCGATGATATTCTCGTAAAAAAAAAATTACGATCGTAAATTGGATTTTCAATGTGGTAGTTTTTTTGCCGAATTGATTCCAAACCGATAGGGTCCGCCGGGGTCGTGGGATACAGTTGCTCTGTGTTTAATGATCCCAATTTTTTATCTCTGAGTGTATGGTGAGCATTAGAGATGAATATGCCTGTTGTTTCTAGTAGACTTAAATCCGTATATTATCATCTCTTTCCTGGCTCATAGGGTTTTATTGTTTGATTACCCTGTAATAGCTTAATCAATAACTGAAGTGTACTTTTTTTTATAGATTCTTAAGGGCTTTGAAAGTTTTTTGATACCCCAGCTTTCCAGCTCTCCGCCAGATGTAGAAGCAATGCGTATTTACCTCATACTCCCAGAATTCCCTCTGTTGCAGGACTCAAAGTACTATATAACTTTGACACTACCACTAGCCATGGCAATCTTAAGGCTGGATACCAACCCTAGCAAAGTGCTGGGTAACATTCTCTTTATATTGTTTTGTCACAATATGTTTACATTAAAGCTAGGCATACATGGTTCAATTTTAAATTCAATCGGTAAAGGGTCGATCGGACGGAGAATCAAACAAAAGAAACTTTCCTTGGAATAGGATTGATCGAACCGGAAACGGACATGTCCACAAATCCTGGACGTACGTGGAGGCAGAGATCAGGGCTCCCCTTCATTGTGCAGAACAGGCCTTGTTCCTTGCCTGTGTCTCTGCCTTTCAGCTGAGACACAAGCAAGGGTTCAGAGCCAAACATGGACTGCTCTGCAGTGTGTGGGGAGAGGAGCCCCCCCTTATCTGGAGCTGTCCTGCGTCCAGATCCTGCTGACAGGCAGCAGCTGGAAGCTGCTCAATCGGAACCCTGGTCCAAGTGTACACAGGACTAACTCCCACTGAACGGGAATTAATGTGCAAAGTGGTACACATCGATTCCTGTTCAATTGACCCTTGTACGCCTAGCTTAAGTTTTGGTAAGGGTGGAAGCTCTGATATTATTGTTTTGCCCATTGAGAAAATGTATTGCTTCCTGTCTTGGTAAATATTTGTCCTATGGACATGAAAGTTTGTGTTGTTTGATGTTGCTTTATGTCCTGGTCAAAGGGATATTTAGCTAAAGACTTTGTAAAATCAACATAAACTAACAATACTGTACAGTAGCAGACAACAGTTAAGTCTGTCAAAAAGGTTTAAGCCCTCCCTATCCTATTTAAAGTGCTGTCCAGTGTGTTTACTATAGCTGTAGCCTAATCAATTCTGATTGTTTACTTTTGGTATTGACTGATAAAAATCAGGTCTTGTGTGTGTTTTACCTGCAGCAAGACCAGTTTAAACATTCCCCTGCATAGTGTTGAGGATAAGTGCAACTTTTGTCAGGCATATTGCCTATAAAACAGTATTGCAGGTGCAAGGTGCATTTCTAACAAATTCCCTTGGGCTAGGCACACACGGGTAGATTTGTAAAACGATTCGAGTACAATCAATCAACGTGCGCGGTCACGGTGATTGATTGTACTCGAATCTGCTTACAATCCTTCCTGTGTGTGCTGTCCTTCGAGGGGTTTCAATAGAGCCCCCTCGAAGTATCTCGATTGAATGGGTTTTCCAACATGTTGGAAAACCACATTCAATCAATCACCAACACTCAACATGAAATGTTTTCATGTTGAGTGCAGGGAAAGGAAAGCCGACATCATCACATAGAACTGACAGCTCGGAGCGCAGCTCTGTGTGAAGGGGGCGGAGTCAGCATTCCTTACTGCAGCCGTGGAGAGTGGGAGAGAAGCTGGTTGGATTTCTCCTTTAGCTTTCAGAATGATTTACATGCTGGAAGCCGAAGAGAACTCTAGCTAGCCGGACTTCTTTATTGAACGGTAATCGATGTGCCCATGTGGTGCACATTAATTTCCGTTCAATCGACCACCAATCAATCACAGCGTGGTGACGTCACCACGCTTTGATTGATTGGTGGTCGATTGCACGGGAATCTACCCGTGTGTGGCTAGCTTAAGGAGGTCACAGCCCACTTGTCTACACACTAATTGGAGCTTTTTAGACATCAATATAGAACATTGTTTATATTAAATAGTCTTTACATTGGACTAGTATTTAAATATACAGAAATTACAAACACATTTTAAAGAGTACATATTAGGATACAATTAAGGAAAAGGTGTTATTGCTTTAATCCTGCAATGCATTTCTCCTGCAATTTGCATATATATATTAAATGACATACGCAAAGAATGTTACACAGCTATTTTGGGTACAAACATGAAAATATTTTATGATGCCATCATTAATAGTTGATTGTTTTGATTTACCTTACCTCCACGATGAGCCATAATTAATTGGCAAAACACGTCGGAATAATAAAGAAATAATATAATTTGCCTTAATTGTATGGTATCAGTTTTTTTTTATTGAATGTAACAATGTGAATTTGAAGTTTTAATTTTTAATTTTTTTTGTAATTTCTGTATATTTAAATTACGGTAGTCCACATTAGTCCAAAGTCTGTGACCTCCTCAGGCTATTTGTTTAATAAGTAATAATTTAGGGGTTTGGCTACTTTTGACCTGTGAATAATTACATTATTCCAGGTTCCTATCAATGTAGATTTGTTTGTGTACAGTGGGTGCATTTGTAAAGCATTCTGAGAAAAAAAATGACAGCTCTCCCTTTTTAGTACATTCTTGTTTTATCACGAATTAAGGGGGAAATATTCCACATTCAAAATTTTTGTTCCAATGTATGGATGTTCTTGTGTTATCATTTTATGTATTAATGTTTGGCTGGTAAAGTAACACAAAAATATGCTTTCATGTTTTTATATCTACATAGATAACTGGTGGGCTCAGATCTGTCCAAACTACTTTTTCAGACTAGTTGACCTTTATAAAGGAGCGGTTGTCTATCTCTTAAATGGACGGAAGACTTTGCTGATCCCTGTGCTATTTACCAGCTACATCACAGCTGCGCTTAGGCTCTTGGAAAAACTTCACAAGGTGAATACACAGAGTTAGAGTAAAATATATCATATTATAGTATATTCAATTGATCTCAATATTACAAAGGGGCTGTGCACTGTGCACACCACATTTTAACTGTCAAATCTTTAGTTATCACTTTGGCCTAGTCTCCACTGTCAAAACCAAGCAAACATTTTTGACCCATTTTAATAATGCATTCTGTAACAAGTTTTCCAATGGAAAAAGAACTTTACACCGGATGCGTTTTTTGATGTCTTAATTACATTTTCAATGGACGCATTAGGGCATTCTAGCACAGGGTGACGTGGTAAGCGGCAATAAAGATGAAGCAATACACTGAGAAGTGATGCAGAAGCTTCTTTACTAACCTCCAGCTTTGTGAATTCGCTCACCCCATGATTATTAATCTTCCATACTTTTTCATTCTGATAGATACTGAAAGAAATTGTGAATATTTAAAAAAGTTTTACAAATGTGCAGTTGGAGTTACAAATGTGAAAAGATCTAGTTTATCTCTTCTGCAATGCAAAGTCTGTCTGTCTGTTTACAAGTCTGCCAATATAATGAGGGGTGGAGCAACACAGTCTAAAGAGGCTCTCCTCCAAGTCTCTGTGGTATCCAGGTCGGTGGCATTGTCTCTTGCTCTAAAGGTGGTTTTACACGTCAAGATTTTTTGGCCGACAGATGGACGACTAACGATTTTTTGGTTTATTGTACAAAAATCTGAAACGTCCATTTGGCCCGATGGATTTTTTTTTTCAGATATCTGGCAAATAATCGTCCATAAGGTGATCGGACATGTTGGTAAACTTTCATCTGTCGTTTATTTTTCGTGTAAAAAAACGGACGCTCCTTATTTCACCCGATATTTTGTTGACTCGATTTTTAACCGGTAGCATGACGTATTTCCTGCGCAATGAATGTTGGGATTTT
>CM070032.1:148752618-148777599 GCA_036250615.1 Ptychadena robeensis | reverse complement strand
CTTCGATCGAATTGATGATCGATTTGATGTCAATTGAACCATGTATGGCTAGCTTTAGCATTCATATAGATCCTGGTAGTTATGAGCTCACTTTGATTCTTAGATTCTAAGGACCCACACATTTACATCCACAGTATTACATCTCGGTTAGTAGGTTGTCACCTCCAGATTTATCCCCTCACATGACTGTTATCTTACTCTGCGTGCTATCAGCTCACCGACAACTTTGTTATAACGGTTCAAATTAACAATGTTATATTGATAGCCCACAATTTCTTTTGCATAGGTCATTTAATGTTGTTTACCCCCTTTATATCTAGCTACAGAGGCCCTAGAGGCTATAGGCTACATCACATTATTTCTGCAGATAGAGGCAGGCTAACTTTTGTTGCCTTTTTTGAGTTTTCTGTTATTGTAGTTCACTTTATTCTCTAGCATGTATCCGTATATGTTTTTGTATTGTGCTAATTCACCAGACTCCCGGGGCGGACGCTCCACCCTGTTTGGTTGCCTTAACCCCCACATAGGTTGCTCCTTGACACATAGTGTCTTCTGGAGATCTACTTGTTATAGTTTTACTTTTGCAACACAGTGGGTGCTAAGTATCCTAAGTATAGTTTTTCTTATCTCGTTCTCAATATCAACCTCTATTCCTTTCTCTCGGCTTCTCTCCTCTTCTCTCTATTCTATATCCCTCATATCCTAAGCCTCCACACCTTTTCCTTCCCCACCCTTTTTGTGGCAGGTCTAAATGATGAACCCACCAATCTCTGATCCCATAAAACTTACCTCATTTAATGTCAATGGTTTAGCGACCCCAGAGAAAAGATCCCGCCTACTGCGAGACCTTAAATGATTGAAGACCTCAATCGCTTTCCTTCAGGAAACACATATCCAAGCTTCCAAAACTCCAAAACTACAGGACTCTTACTTCACCATTGCCTTTCACTGCCCCTCCCCAATACCAAGAGCAAAAGGTGTAAGTGTCCTTATTAGCAAAAATGTCCCATGGACTTTGATAGACAAAAAATCAGACGATAATGGACGATATCTATTCCTGAAGGGCAAGATTGGCGCTCATACGGTCACGCTGGCAAATGTCTATTTTCCAAATGTGGACCAAGTGTCATTCCTGCAAAGTATCCTCTCCGACCTCTCGGCATTTCAGGAGGGTGTGCTAGTGCTGGGGGGTGATTTCAACTTTGCGTTGAATTCTCTCCAGGATGTATCCAAAGGCACTTCGCATTTATCCTTCAACAAACTCAAAAGAATGAAGAAAGAGTTACACCTGTATTACCTGGTTGATTGTTGGCGCTGTTTTCACCCATCAGATAGGGAATACTCCTTTTATTCAGCTGCGCATCAAACATACTCCAGAATTGACTATTTTTTTGTAGCACAACGCGATCTATCAAAAGTTAAGGGAGCATCCATAGACAATATCCTGTTTTCAGACCATGCCCCCATACACCTATTCCTGGACTTGCTAGATCCACCCTCTAAATTCTACTCTTGGAGACTCAATGAGGCTCTCCTTAAAGACCCCTCCACGGTCGCCGACATCTCCAAAGAGATTGAGTTTTTCCTCAATAAAGTCAATAAACCCAATGACACTTCACCATTAATAAATTGGGAAGCGCACAAATGCACTATCAGAGGTCACTTTATTAGACATGGAGCTAGGAGGAAAAAAGAGTTTAATTTACAGATAACGTCACTTTTGGCAGAAATACATAAACTGGAAGCAATTCACAAACAAACATTGGCCACACGGGTTGGGTCCAAATTGTCAGCCCTGCGAACACAATTAAATACCATCCTTTTCTCCAAAGCTAAAGCAAAATTAATAAGAGGTCGCCGAGCCTTATACGAGTTCAGTAATAAGCCCAGCCGTATGTAAGCCAAGGCCCTTAGAGCTAAAAAAGTTACCTCGTACATTCCTCAGGTGAAAGATAAACATGGCCACGTAAAAACCAAATCCTCTGATATCGCAGAAGAATTCTGCACATATTATACTGGCCTATACAATCTCTCCCCATCTGGTCCTGCCACACGCAGCTCACCCCTTGCCATAGATATTGAGAAGTATCTACACGATTGCGGTATGCCTTCGCTTACCACGGAGGTCAGTGCAGAGATGGAATCGTTGATTACGAATGAAGAATTAGAAGCCACTATAACATCTACAAAAAACGGTAAAGCCCCAGGTCCAGATGGCCTGTCCGCTCAATACTACAGGACGTTTAAACACCTACTCTCCCCACACCTGTTACTGGCCTTAAACTCAATCCTGGACAACCACACATTTCCTACTGACTCTCTTAGAGCACATATCTCTTTAATACCCAAAGAGGACAAAGACCCGACAATCTGTGGCAGCTACAGGCCGATAGTCCTACTCAACTCGGACCTCAAACTATTCGCCAAAATAATTGCTACTAGACTAGCTAAACACATTCCCACACTAATTCATCCAGATCAAGTGGGGTTTGTCCCCAACTGTGAGGCCAGGGATAATACAACAACACATTCATGAATTCATGAACATTACACATTCCATTGCCAACTCACGGGTCCTTCTCTCTCTAGACGCAGAAAAGGCGTTTGACAGAGTCTCTTGGCCTTTCATGTCAGCTACCCTTCGCCACATTGGTCTTGGCCCTCACATGATTGAGTGGATCCTGGCCTTATACCAGCCCCTTCGGCATCAGTAAGGTCAATGAAACAAGATCAGCTTTCTTTCCTATCACTAATGGGACGCGTCAGGGTTGTCCACTTTCGCCACTAATATTTGTCCTCTCTATGGAACCGTTCCTGTGTTCCGTGAGAAAGAATCCTGACATTCAAGGAGTGATCAAAAAGTCTGCTCATCACAAATTGGCTGCCTATGCAGATGATCTTCTCCTATTTATCTCTAATCCTGACATATCCATCCCAAATCTCCTTTCTTTCCAATTTCAAAATAAACATCACAAAAACGGAAGCCCTACCTATCAACCTCACCCCAATACAGTTGGCCAAGCTGGCCCCGGCTTTTCCATCTAAATGGGCGAAAACTAAGATCAAATACTTAGGGGTACATCTGGGTCCCGACATAGCTTCCCTATACACACTAAATTTCGCCCCCCCCCCCTGCTCACTATAATAAAAGATAATTTGCGAAAATGGAAAGATGTCCTACTTTCATGGTTTGGCAGATGCGCAGCAATCAAAATGACCATCCTTCCCCAGCTTCTCTATGTCTTACAAGCGCTACCGATTAGAATCCCTCCGGCATACTTTGGCCAATTACGGTCAGCTATTTCCAAAATTTATCTGGGGGGGCTACTTGGCCAGAATTAAATATGCCACCTTGACCATGCCCAAAACTTCTGGAGGTATTGGTCTTCCTGACCTGTTGAAATACTACAAAGCGATCCACCTATCCAGAATTATCGATTGGTGTTGCCATGCTTCTCACAAGCAATGGGTTATGATGGAACAGGAGGATTCCCCATGGGACCTCAGGGGCCTTCCTTGGCTGCAGAGCCCTCTGCTGACTAATCTGTCTAATCACCCGACAATTGGACCAACCATTACTACCTCCCGTAAGACCTTAACTAAGTATAATATCTCCGCATCCCCCCCACCATTGTTTCCGATTCTAGGGAACCCAACATTCTCGCTGGGCTTCCAGTCACAGCCCTTCACGGAGTTACTTGCCAAGGGCCTTTTCAGAGCCATGGACTGGTCTAGGGCATCTGGCTGGCTTTCAATGGAAGAAATCAGCAATCGCCTTGGCCCTCTACAGAACTTCTGGTGTTCGGTACAACTTAGGCATTTCCTTCATAGTATCCCATTCTCCAAAGATTATGTACGCCCATTAACAACATTCGAACAAATATGTAAAAAGGCCGTCCCAACACGCCACTCTATCTCGATTGTCTACAATGCCCTAACGACTCCTGAGGCAGGCTCCTCTCTTTCTTTCATTTATCAATGCATGGGAGAGGGACTAGAACATAAAATTTACAGCAACGCAGGTGACAACCGTTCTGACATTTTAACCAAGCATCCATTGCCTCCAAACTTCAGGAACAGAGTTATAAGCTCGTCACGAGGTGGTACAGAGTGCCTTCCTTACTAGCCAAGTACAGTCATTCATTCTCAGACAGATGTTGGAGATGCGAAGTTGACCTGGGATCATTGATTCATGTCTTCTGGGAATGCCCTAAACTCCGGTCCTTCTGGAATAGCGTCCATTATTATATCAAAGTTATCTCTGGTCATGACCTAGGTGCTGCTCCCGCGCCCTACCTCCTGCAACTCAATCACCTACCATCAGCAATATACAAACGTTCTATTGTGAAACACCTAGTCAATGCAGCGCGAGCCTGTATCCCTCATCTCTGGAGACAAACATCTCCCCCCACGTTATCACTTTGGTTCGCCAAAATCTCTGAGGTTTGCATGCTCGAAGACCTGGCAGCCTCCCTTCACAAAAAGATACATTCATGGCAACTTGGGCCCCCTGGAAAAGTTTCATGGCCTCAGACAGATCCGAGTTCCTGCTATCCCCCCCCCCCCACTCTGCCTCACCTTGACTCACTCTTCTTTTTTCCTTTTCTTTTCCCTACCCCTTCACCCACCTTTCTTACTTCTATGCTTTCTCTCCAGATCTAGTCTTTTTAAAGTTCTAATTTGTGTTCACAGTTATTTATCTACTTGTGAGTTAGTCATTATTGGGGCACAGACTGAGGGGGGCCGCCAAAGAACACCCAAAGGGCCACATGTGGCCCCCAAGCCGCAAGTTGGGCACCTGGGATGTACACATATACTTGCAACCAGGAAGGTCCCTGCAATACATAGGAGTATGGTCAGGCATTTCCAAATCCAAATTCAAACAGTACAGAGGTCTCAGCTGCAGCATAGGATCCTCGGCATTTTCTGTTGAGTCTGCCCTGCACATAGAAGAAGCAGGGAGAACAAACAACGGCAATACAACCAATACAAAGGTTAAGGAATGTGGAAAAAATCACGGTGTTAAGATAAGAACTACAAGTAGACAAAAAACACAGCTACAAGGCACAGAACAAATAATAATACAATTTATAATAAAACAATTTATAAATAATAAAACAATAACTCTCACCCCTCACTAGAACCCACTTTTTCTTTATTGTCTATTAAAAGACATAGAAACCATATCACATCGGTCTATAATGCCTACACTTCATCAGAAGAGGTGGTGGGATTTTTCAACAAGCTGACTTTGTGAGCTGATTGCAAAGCCCCTGAACATGTGTCATCACAACAATTGCTGAAGATGTAGAGGGATGTGGGAACATCTGAAAAATAAAAAATCTAGCATGTAGAGTTTTTGTATAAATTAAGTTATTAATCAAAATTTAGACTTGACTTTGAACTTAATTTATGCAAAAATATTTTTTACAGTAATACTAATACACTGGACCCTTCTCTACATCTCAAGCAAATTTGATGATGATACCATGTTCAGGGGCTTTGTAATTTTGTTGGTTAGTCAAACTGGTCGAATTTTCAAAAAAAACTATCTCAACTATCTCAATTCATTAAACTGCCCTAACGGCACCTTCTTCCAGTATGCCCCAATTTTTACTGGTGTCTTTAGGGGTGCAAATCTTTTCCAGTGTTTTCTAAGTAGTAAAAATGGTTCTATTTTGTGATAACTAAGTGGATTATACAGAGATTGTATGGTTAGATTGTAAAGTGTATGGGGGCCTTTAGTTTAAATAAATTAAGTTACTATGCTTTAGTCAAGAATCACCAGTGCTGGTCTCTTTGATCCATTTATTCTTTCGAGTCAATAGTCTAAAGCCCCCCATACACCTCAGCATACAATTTCTGTACAATCAATGCTTGTTCTACCAGAACCATGTAATAGTAGGACCTTTCTAAACCTTCCAATCAGTATGTATTCTATCAGGGAGGACTTGGCACTACATAGTTGTTGGTAGATCTAATGGAAATTGTATGGAGTGATCTTAAGGTGTATGGGAGACTTTATTTTATTGCTCTGCCTCTGTGGACTCACTGTATGATAGGCCAAATCACTTGGAGGATATATATTCTTTATACCACTTTTATAAAAACAGACATACTGGAAATGAGGACTGGTTAGGTCAGCTAATGGAATTTCATTTCCAATCTTCCTACGGTGGAATTCACATGGGTGTCTGGAAATGACATGTTTCCAGCATCTGTATGCCAGCAGCATGTAAAGTGCACGTGTGAATGTTCCTTAAATTTGTGTGCATAGCCAGACAACAGATTAATTCCTTGTTCCTCAATGGACATTGTATGGGTTAAAGTCTCTAAGAAAAATGTTTTTGCAGGGTTTTCAAAAAGTAAAATTTTTTTGTAAAGTGGGTGGGGGGGGGGGGGAATAGACAAATATTTTCCCATATTTAAAATTCACCCACACTTGCTGCATTCAAAAATAGCTTTTATTTTTTATACAAAATACAAAAATGTACACTTGGTTCTCTTTCCGATACACATACAAAAAGACATATCTATCCATTCCATAGAAAACAGCTTGAAAATACTATGAGCATGGAACTCGATCCAAACCATACATAGTTAGGAGCATTGTACAATTATTGTGCAACATACAGAATTGTCAATGGCTGCTTCATATATATTTATAGATTTGTATAATCATTGAATCACCAGTTTCCGCTACTTGGAGTTGCAAAACCTTTTCTGATCCACTGTGATTTGTATACATACAGTATATTGCTGGTATATTACAAAGCATATGTAAACAGTGGGATGGAGCCCTGTTTATACAGTATGACATAGTTGGTGTGGGAAATAGAGATCACAGAACAGTGGCTAAGGCCAGTATGTCTTTGGATGAAACTGAATGCCTAACACGGTGTTCTTTCACCTCCATGCAGAGGGACCTGCTGAAGCGATTTCTGTGCAACTTTTTTATTCTCACATAAGGGGCTCAAAAATAATTTATAAGATTTTTATTTTTAGGCTTGCACTTTGAGAAGAGAAAAAAAAAACATTGTAATGGACATTGGGCCATTAACCACCATCACCTATAGGGTTGAAACCCACAAAAAAAACGAATGTGACCATGTGACATATATGTAATACCTGCTATCTGTGAGCTTTGTTGGTGGAGGCACAAAGCAAGAACAGCTTTGGTCCCTGAAATGAAGAGTCTTCTAGCAGGTCAAGTCTGCATGGTTAGGCCAAAGCTATGAATGGGTTTTACCGCACACAAGATGAATGGGGCATCCAAAAGGTGTGATGTCCGACCAAAATGTGGAGATTTGGCCTTACTGTGGAGAAAAAAAGGTCTACTGGGGTTTTTAGATAAAGAGTTCTCAGGGACATCATGTTGTAACCTAAAAGGTAAAAAATGCAATGTCAACTGATTGAAGAGGAATACCTGCATTCTTAAAAAGGTATATACTAGGGCAATTGCTAATAAATTTGATGTACTAAATGATATTATACAAGCCATGAATGTTCCCCAGCCCACACAGCTGTCTGCCTGCTCTGGATTCCTTTCCAGTGATGGGTGCCACCACACTAAACCCCTCTGGCAGTTTGATTGAGATATTCAGGGCCACAAGGTGTGACAAAGATTTAAAGAGAGTGCCAAGTAATCTCCCTCACATAACCAGTGTAATTATTAATGCCATATGCAGAGTTGGGTCCTTTTGCCTGCCAGATAATACAGGAATAGGTGCGGGCATCCCCCCATGTCCTTGGTGTCAATGATGCACCCACCCATTCCTGTATTTTCTAACAGGCTTAGGCATCCCAAGCAATCCCTGGCCAGTATCCATTTTCTGGAGCAGGTAAGCGACCCTGAGTGTGGTTGCTGCTTTTTGCATTGCACTCAGGATAACTGCCAAGGATATTAAAACAAATGCTGTATCTGTACCACAGGGTACAAAACCCAAAAAACATTCTTGCGTAATCACAGAAATGTGTATCTGCAAACAAGACTCCTCCCTGGTTGGTTGCTAGATAGACATATTGGTGATTGAACAAGGTTTGTTGGATCTCACACCAAGTGAGGGACAGGTACAGCAGTTGTTAATACCCAATGTTATCAAATGGTAATATTGTAGTCCCCAGCGAAGGTATGTCAGGATAATAACATGGGTATCTGAGCACTGTCACATCTCTCAGGTTGCAGTAACAGCTGGAGGCTGCCCCAATACTAATACTTCTGATTGTGATCCTTGGCGATTATTGGTCTGGCCACTTTGAAAAAAGTCTAGAAGCAATTACGACAAATAACCAGTACTAAGCAAGAAAGAGATATTAAAAACATTTCCAGACTTTTACAGTTTTCTTGATAAACTGCAGATTAGCTTAACTTAGTTTGAATAATCAATGGTTATAAAGAGAATAGGGATTGTGATGTAGAGATCGGCTCCTTGTATTAAACCGTGGAACATTAATGGGTTTTGTAAATAGTCAGCTATTAGTACTGTCCGGTCTCCTATAGCAAAGGCTGTCATTTTGGAACCTGATCCACATTTAAAGCGCTTTCTCAATAATCACACAGATGCAGCGCTTGATGGAGAAGCCGGTTACATAAAGGATCTTTAGTTAGGACAAGCTATAGTCACTAATGAAGGTGGCCCCGGTACAGAAGCCCGCGTCTAATAGATGCATTGCAATATCCATTAGTCCCAGTCTTCCCAGAGCACTCACAAATTTAATACAGCAAGCTTATAAACAAATGTAACTAGATCTGCTATTCCAGCACTCCAAGCAACGTCATTTTGTTGGTAAACACCCATTATATAAGTTAGCAAACAAAAACAAATCACAACAGTAACAGTGGATTAACAGATGTCCTGTGGTTTCAAATAGCTTTTACACATAAAAACAGTAAATATTCTTTTTGAAAATTAAATTTTTTTCCTTTTTATAAACAAACACTTGATAGAGAAGCCACTTGCTTTCGAAAAACATTAAGTGCAATTTATTTCCCATCACCACCAACATAGGTATATATAAAAAAAAAAAAAAAAAAGAAGAAGAATAGGCTTCTACAATTTAAATTAGGCTTCATCACCGCAAACAGTGTGCAAAGTGCAGTAACCCATACTACCCAATCCCTGTTACTGTCCATCAGCCCCTGCTGCACTTGTACATCATCATTGCTCTTTGCATCGTTAAAAAATAAAAAAAAGTATTACTTTACAGACATTGGTCATTGTTAAAACACCTTACATGTAGGGTGTTAATTTTACAAGATTGTCACTAGTTAGTGTCTCTGTGTATACAACTAAAACGGAATCAGTGAGAAGAAATCTACCTGAGACTCTTCCATTTCAACCATTGTGCTCAGCGCAAAGTCCACCTGTCTACCCCAACTGGATTAAAGGAAGAGAAGTCAATGATCTTACAATGGATGCTGGATGTTGGTATTATAGTGAAAAAGACTGAGAAGAACATTTGTGTTCATATGTTATGCCCCCCATACACACTTTCAGGTGCTTAAACTTGTAATTCGGCCGAAATCAACCGCCATATTGATCTTATTCTTAAGCAGGGAACACACATGTAAATATGGGTCAGATCGATGGCCGATTCAAGCGCACTCACAGCCATCTTTCTGGCCCATATGATATGCGGCCATCCCTGTTTTTGAGCTCTAAAACAGGGATATCGGACATGACCATAAACCATGGTGGATGTCCATGGCTTTGCATGGAGACCCCGCGGTCAGCTGGAGAGACAGCAGTGCTGTGTCTCCGGCTCCTCCGATATCTAACAGCAGCCTGATGATATCAGGGAACCTTGAACGGCTCGAATCAAGCTGTGTGTTCCCTGCTTTAGACCGATTTAATTACTTTGAATGGGGAACCTGGATGCACAGCCGATTCTGGGCAGGAGCAGCCGTGCGTGATGACATCATCACGCAGGGTAGATCTGTCGGGAGATCAGCCTAAAATCTTAGCGTGTATGGAGGGCTTAACACATACTTCTACACTGTAAGGTACCAGGGATGCTGACGAGACCAAACTGTGAAATATTTGTGATAATAAAGGCCATCCTTGGTAGTCATTACATAACATCACTGGAAGTTGGCTGGATCCACCATGCCTACATCTTACTTATACATTTACCACAAAATAGAATTTCTTTACCTTCATAAAGTTGCCACACTTACTTGGCATACCATAAAAATATTCCAAAAATACTATGCAACATATGGTTACTATTTAAAAAGGAGGATGTGTGAGATCTACATCAGGGCCTCCGTCATATTAAAAAGTTATTTATAAAATAACCGTATTTTTTGTAGTATATCCGGGACTTGATAGTATGCTTATCATGGTTTAGTATTCGTAACTTTTTAGTGTCAAAACAATTAGCTTAATCATCCAAAAGGAAAGCGAGTAGCTACAGTACCTTGCATATATATATTTTGTTATTTGATAATCCCATGGATCACTACTATCCTATCAGTCACCAGTCATTTTATCGTAAAACATTATTTGCTATAACACTCATCAAGCGGATTTCAGCCCTTTACTGTAGTCTTCTAAACAATGATTTCTCATTTTCTGTATGGGTTAGTGCACTTTGCCTTATACAATAAAGCTTCCAGTACCCTAAATATAAGAAACACAGATGATTGCAATTGCTTTCTATGTACAGAAGCTCCCTGACCAATGCTTTACTAGTAAGGTAGACTCCTTTCCTCTGTCATGAGAAAGTCATTTATGATAGTCATCATCAAATCATGGCACAAGACTTTTTCTCTCCTAATGAAGTATATTTGTACACAATCCACCTCTTTAGTGACACTTCCACATAAACATTTCATGCCGGCTGTGATCATTCTTGTGAGCTTGTAAAGTCTTGCGCAAAGTGAACTTATTCTTGATTTTTGGTACATACGAGTCCACAGTGTTGAGATTAAAGATGGCAGAAGTGAAGCAGTCAAGTTCTTGAATAGTAAAGTTCAAGCAGAAAGCTGCTGGTAACCCACAATGGGTAATCTGAGCCCTGGTGATTTAGAAGGTCACATGAAATGTAAGAGGACAGGAAAGTACAAGGTAATCCGTTTCTATTGGGGATCACAGAAGTTGGATTAAAGCAAGTTGCCTTACTGGAGATGTTGAGAACATTATAAATTACAGTCATAGTAAAAAGAAGAAAGTGCATGCTGCAGAAACAAAAGGGAAGGGGTTCAGGCAGATTTTGTAACCCCAAAGACATTAATCATTGCATTACACGTTAACTCACGAGAGTGGTATAAAAAGATCATTCTGTATAAATGGTTTATTAGATGCCAAAGCTGTTGGCGTGAGCTAGCGATCAGAAACTGCTCATTTGAATGTCCTGTTTTCTCAGTGTTCTTGATCTGCTGCTTTTTCATCATGAAGAACTGGTTCTATAAAGAGCTAACCCAAGGCTGTTCCATATGAGATACCACAGGTATCAGGTGGCAATGACAAAGAACCGATTAGTGTTAAAATGAGGTATTGGCTTGTCCTAGATATGGGTTTCATATCTCTCTATAGAACAGAATGTCCAAACCCATCCTTAGAGGGATGAGAACTCAGTATATTAGAACCAGGGTAAGATCACTGCTGGAAAGTCACTGACCAAAGTTGAAGTCCTGGTTTATAGGAAAAGTAGCTCCCATCTTTACTTTTTAGGTCCAGTGACTGAAAATTGTTTTGATCCTTAGTCGTACCATAAAATGGAGTGTACCAGGCCTCTTATTACATCCAGCCAAGAATAGGGCATGCTTTATCCACCTTGTGCAACCGGCCTTCTTCCATCCTAGCATTGTCTGCTTTATGGGCCAGGTTCTACACATTCAGACAGGTGAGCTCTTCTTGGCTACCCAATTCATTCTCAGGTAGTTCCGAGATTTAAAAAAATTGCTCCAGACTAAAAAGAAGCCTCTTTACACTGTCTGTGAAGAGCCTCGCTTGCTTATCAGGACCTCCAACAGCCGGAGTTTGGCCTTCATGTGTTTATACTCGCTATACTCTTCTGCCATGGGAGTGCGGTCTTCTTTTTGAGCATTTCTAGAAAGATAAAAAGTACATAATTGAAAGTGAGCTTGAAGAAAAAAAATTACACACTATATATATATATATATATATATATATATATTACATACACACACACATACACACGTTTCATATTTGGTAATAGTTGTTATTGTAAGAAAACACTTTTCCCATTCTTTCACCGTATTAAATATTAATTTGACATTTTTCCCCGAGGGGAAAATTATCCCTGCTCCTGTATGTGAGCTGGCTGTAGCAGCTGCTCACATTCAGAGATATTCTGGACCAGTAGGTGGAGAAGCCTCTGACAGCTTCCCTGCCTCCTTTAACCTCCTTAGTGTTCATCACGAGCCCATCTCATGCAGAGTTTGTGTGAAGAACAAACTCTGGATGAGCTGGGCTCCCATGAAAGCCGCATATCCCCGGAAAGCTACGGCGATGCTGCTTCCAGCCGCAGCATTGCGGCTTCACTGATTGCGTCACGGTGACGCGGAAGGGGGCGAGGGTGAGCAGTGCCATAGACCTCCATGTTAATGGAGGGGCTTCTGCTCTCCAGACCTCACTGCCAGTGTCATGAATGACACTGGCTGTGTGGAGAGGGGAGGGGGAGGGAGGAAATGGCAGACAGTGTACCTTGTACACTGCTGCCATTGCCTGTACCACACTGTTAAAAACGGTGCGGTACAGGCGGTGCGCTAGGGAGGTTAATTCCTGCTCTGCCAGTTGGAGCGCGGAGCTCTGTCTGGCAGAGCAGCAGTTAGCAGCATAAGACAAATTCTATATGGTGGAGTGTCTTATGAAAATACAGAAAGCCTATTCCAAACTTGCACCAACTTTTAAAGCTGAACTGTGGGGTCCTCTACCCTATCAATTGTAAGGGCTACATGCTAATTTATGTCTACAAGATTTAGATAAGTGATTTAACCCTTAACCAAAATCACTACACCATTGCCAATATTACTACAAATGCTGTAGTATGATAAGAACTACCAAAATGTTACCACCACATAATCAGTGTTGTTCAGTAGCTCAATAAATGGCCAACATATATTTTGGATATGGCTGTATGGAAGTGGGCTGTTTTTTCACATTTCTCAAGCACCCCGTTGTAAGATTCTTGAGCAGTGTTTCCAGATGATATAAAAGGTGGTAGACTATGACTGTGACTTTAACACATTGAAATAATCTTCGCCCCGATTTGATGTTTTGCTTTATAATTTTACATTAGTAAATGTTAAATATGCTAAATGCCAGGAGAGAGCTATGGATTGTTAGGACTTAAAATAACTTGCGGCATCACCTGGGGCTGGATAGTTAAACACTGGAAGAAGCAGTCATGTAACAAAGCTTGACATGGCAAACAGTCTTCCATTTTTGTGGTGACAGATAAAACACAAGCCTGAAGCCTACACGCTGCAGAGAAGGAAGTGAATAGTACAGAGACACTAATTAGAATTAACACGATGTCTGTTCAGAACGCAGAATGGCACAGACAGGTTGTTCAAGTGGCAGCATGAATGTACAGTACTGAATGCAATGCTTTACTGAGTGACCTGCTTACATCCAATTCACTCACCTTCCATTTTGTCTAAAGAAGTTATCTTCAAAATCTCTGAGCTTTTTTCTGATTATTTTCTTCTCTTCCCTTGCTTCTTGGAGCTGTTCTATAAGTTCTGACCTGTATATAGAACAATATAATTCAAAATCAAACAATTCCCAGAATTCAGAAATTCACACCCCATTTCACCAATAATAGTATTAAAAATAAAAAATCCAACGTACACAGTTGCTGAATGAAGGTTGCCCAATCCAAGGTCTTGGCTACTCTTTGATGGGGTTTTGTCATCAACTGGAGACACAAAACCATCTGCTTCGTCCTCAAGTTGATCCAAGAAGCTTCGTACAGTGAAACCTGGCTTCATAGTTACTGCAAAGTCATTGTTCACATTGCCATCTTCTTCAGATCCTTCCTCTTCCTCCTGCACAGACAATAATTAAGGAGAAAAAAGCTTATTACCCTGAAACCAAATTAACATTGCTAATTCAAATTTGGGAATAGAACACACTTCTCACAGCAAACCAGATTAGTAAATCAATAAACCTCTAAATCGTCATTAGTAAAACAAATTAGCGCTAAAATGGCTGGCTTCAAATGAATAGGGTCCAAATACAAAACAAGTGAAAGAAAAAGATGTTGCAGCACAAAAAGTGAGGAAGAACATAATATAACCAGCACCACTAAATAAAATCAAAGCTTATAGGCCATTTTTCCAGCCTGACAAAAAATTGCTGTATTAATGCTTTCCATCATAAGGACTACAACACGTTTGTAGCAGCAAATGGAAATAGAAGCAAACGGCGAAATCTATCTATGCAAAAATATTTTAACACACAAAAATGTGAAAAACCTATAGCCAAAACTTTACAAACTGCTAAACACTGGATATACATCATTTAGCTGTGGGTGAAAGCTGTGTCATGGTCTAAAGGTCCCCATACACAGATCGATTTTGCGCTGAAACTTTTGCCAACCATGAGAATTCAATCCCGCTCAAACGAAACGTCCATAGAAAAGGGATCTGTCATGTTGGTAAATCCCTGTTCGATCGCCATAACTTTGGGTGGAGACCCTCGATTCTCATCCAAAGTATCGGCCAGGGATCGAACACCCAAAGTGGTGCACATCGCTAAGCGGGAATCGATGTGTGCATGGGTACCTTAAGACCAAATGTATTTCTTTCATTCAGCAGTTGAAGGATATACCTACTAGAGCTATGCAACTAGAACAGCATAAGCGAACTTTCACCTCACTACAAAAAAAGGGCGAGACCTTCATGGTGACAGTACAATACATGTTTCCTGGAGATGAGCTGGCTACATAACTGGATATATAAAATTCTCTAGGATAAATAATATAAATAATGGGCAATAGAGAATTGCATGTCACATGGTAATACCAGGCAAGGTTATCTATCGCAAGATTAGGAATATGTACTAAAAAAGCAAAAACCAAGAGGAACAGTCTTGTCTTGGCTGATTGGCTGACTTAAATGCATTTTTTGATCATGGGATGTTTTTAAAGTCTAACTTTATGATCACTTAAGCATTTTGCCACCTTTAAAAACGTTGTATCCATGACGTATCCATTCTTCTCTCCCTCGCATTGATGTTATAGTTCCACCACCCTGCCATATCCTACATAATCTTTATTGTATCTAGAGGAGCTCCAAGTTTGGTAGGCATGTGGACATCACATGCATCACCCAGCAGGTCTGACCAAGTGAAGCCTGCTACAGGTAAACATGACTAAACAGGTAAATGCACATATAAGCTTTATGTAGGTTTTTGTTGAAATGAAGGATATTAAAAAACAAAACAAAAGGGAACCCCACAGCTGATGGCTCAGGAAACTCATTAGAAGCACAACCCCTGCCAAGTGATGTACCACCTAAAAGGAACTCTATACCCTGTGATTCCAACCTAGCAACCAGCCTTAGGCTTCACTGTGCGTTAAAAGTCAATGGATGTGTCTACACATGCTTTGGTGTGATTTGTCAGCTTGCATTGCATTAAAATCAACTCGCAGCACTGCGTTGACATTAATGCAACGTAAGCTAATGCAAGTATAGGTGCGTGTCGATGCACCCATAGAAAATAAATTGAGTCCGTTGAAACACAATGGTAGGAGTTGTTCAATCTGTTTTTGGTATGAAAACACAAAAAAAAACAGATAAATCACAAACGCATCCCTTAACCCATACCTGACAAATCCCTAAAGGCATGGGTTGCATTTATTGGATCCGTTAACGCAGCACATTATTAATGCATAGTGAAGCCTAAGGCTATATCTCCACTATGTTGTTTAATCCCATACACTTTACCATGGCCTAAGCCTTATACATTGTCAGGCACCATAACGTACAATCAGCCAACGAAAAATTTCACACTACCAGTTTGGTAGTTGGCTCTTGGGATTTTTAAAACCTTAGGCAGCATTCACAAGGGAGCTTAACAGACTGCTGACAGTTGGTGGAGCCCAGAAAGTGCCTGTTGGCCCCTGTGTCATTGTCTGCACACAATGGGCATTTAGCAACACCCCCATGTATCCATATCAGCAATTGAATGGTCTCTTAAAGCGGACCTACCACTTGTTAGTAGCTAAGCTGATACTGCAGAGATCCCCCGACAAAAAACAAAATGATCTCTGACAGCAGGAGGGGTGTCTTTTTAGAGACAGCCCCTCCCACTGTGTTACGTCTCACCTAGGCCGGACGTAACAAGCTGCAAGGGGTTACTGGGAATTCTCTCCCATAAGCCCCTGTTTCGGAGTCTCACAGATGTGATGCCAGCGTCATGTCTGTGAAACTTTGTGAAGAGGGGAAAGCTAAAAGGATTCAGCTGAGTGCCCCCCCCCTTCTCCCCC
This sequence comes from Ptychadena robeensis, assembly GCA_036250615.1. Lineage (NCBI taxonomy): Eukaryota > Metazoa > Chordata > Amphibia > Anura > Ptychadenidae > Ptychadena > Ptychadena robeensis. The sequence continues at coordinate 148,761,138 of CM070032.1, read as the reverse complement.
ACACGGAGCTGCAGAGGAGTCTCTGTCTGTTTAGTAGTGAGGGGCAGAAGGGGGGGGGGGGTTGTTGTCAGCTGCTGCCTGGAGAAAAATCGATCAGGAAGTGGCTTCTCTGCACTTATACAGCATGCTGCCACCATTAGATAAAACATGAAGAAGGCGAGTAAGTTTTTAATTTAAAACCGCTTTTATGTAAAACATACATCATATATTGAGCAATTTATCAGCTGTTTCAAGAACTGCTTAATAAAAATAAAGACATATAGGGAGGGATGAGGGTACACCAACCAGGTCAGTCCCACATGCTAAAAACACAACTTCATTTCTAGGACAGACACAGATAAGACAATAATGTATTAATAAAGCAGCCTGCAAAAAAAAAAAAGTTTTTTCTTTTCAACCACAGAAATATTTTCAAGCAGTGAATAAATTATACAGTTCAGCAAACGGAAATGCTAGATAAACAAAGTAGAAAGCAAAATCATAGGAAACAAAGCAGAAAGCTGTGAAAATCATCTCACACACTGAATACAAAAGCCAACGCAATCAGAGCGATGGACAATGTATGGGAAGCTCAGAGACAACCAGCTACTGATTTATAAGAAGCACTGCAAAGGAATCAAGGCACCGATTACAGAGGGACAATCAGTATTAAGGGAGCTGATTGTTTGCTGGGGATTGGATGCAGGTTTAGCAGTTATTTGTCATTAGCAGCTGAAGTCTTAAGTTTACCTCCTTGAAGAAGGATGCTGTTTCACCCTCGATTATTGGCTGCAGCAAAGGACTTCTCCGCTTGCTTGAGGGGGATCCCTGTGATGAGTGTTAACAAGTATGTTACACCAGAAATCCCTGTCTATTAAAACATCCCCAACTTAACAGCTAAAGCATGTACTGTGCCAATCAGGACAGGCAGAAACACTATGCAGAGTATTGGAAAGCCTCAGACAGATGGCGCGTCTAATATCAGAAGCAAGCGTTTAAAAACCACATTGAGTTCATGACGAGAAGACATTGGCAACAACAAGAACTAAGTTTCACACAAACTTTCATACTTCTATCACTACACATTTCTAGTTACCTAAGGTTAACAGGAAAAATGAGGCAATAATTATGTGCATTTGCACAGAAGGGACACTACCATAAACTTGGAATGCAAAGCAACTCAAAATAAAACCATTTAGTGTTTTGAAATGAACCCATTGAACAGCCATAGTTTAGAAATGGCCGATATAGGCAAGGGAGTACACTGAATGCCCTTTAGGCCATGTGTCCACTGCGGCCAACTTACAGGCAGATTTCCCATGACTTGTGGGCAGTTTTGGGCGCTACTTTTCTGCGTCTTTTAAAACAGTGCTATGAGCGCGGCACATAGAGAACGCAGAGTGGACACTGTCCCATTTCTAAAAACAAGCAGTGGACACAAGCACTTAGGCAGCATATACCATCCACTTCTACACCAACATAGTTTTCCCAGTGGTTTAATGTTATTGGCAAGGAGCGCTCTACCTATTGAATCCATGGAGGGATGCAGGTTAACAGGTAAATTCAGGGTGATATCAGTTACCAAGTTGTGGGACCACCAACCTATGTATGTGCAACTGCAAAGACTGTAGGCTACATTACTGCATAACACAAAAACAAATAGTTGGTGGTCTGCTTCTAAGATCTGTTGCCTGGTATTATCATAGTTGCAAAAATTCTCTTGTACAGTCTCTTTGATCTGTATCTTAAAAGATAAAACATTTTCCTTTTTAGTTATGGTGACTAGCCCAACAAGCCTTTGCCAACAGTAAATCAAGTGCTTAAGCTGACCATACACCTTCTCTCTGTCAGATATCCTTTAGATCTACCAACAACTTTGTAGTGCTGGGTCCTCTGTGATTGAACACAGACTTGATGGTTTAGAAAGTCCCTCATATTACAAGGTTTCGTTAAAACAAAAGAAGATCTAAAGGAAATCGGACAGAGAAATCTAAAAGGTGTATGGGGACCCATTCTCTCTTTAAATAATATTGAATTATTTCTGTTAATTCATGAGTTACGGTTTTTCCAATAATAACCTAACATTAAGGAGGTTATGAGGACTTCTGCCAATGAGCTTATGGCAGAAAAGTGTACAGTTCACATTCTTTGAATGCTTCTCCAGGTAGATCCATGATCAAGGATAAAATTGCCATGTTGTCCAGGTGTCTAATTTCTTAATATTAGTTGCACAAACATTCTTTTGCTTCATTTAAAAGGAGTGAAAGACTCCAGCAACACAAACCAATTTATTTGTTAAAGAACTCAGTGTAAATTTTTACTGCAGGCATGAAGTCAGAACGACACACAAATCAGACAATAATGTGAGCCAAGATGCACAAAGACAGGCAATTATCAGTAAAAAAAAAATCTTTCCATCATATAAATATTATCTAGATCAGGGGTGGGCAAACTGTTTGACTTGTGGGCCACAATGTTTTTTTTTTTTAAATGTGACGTAGGGGCCCGACCAAGACCCTGCAAGGGACGCCTGGCATAGGGGTCCTAAGTCCTCGTAGCTAGGACAGGAAATGTAAAACAAGAAAATGTGTTTAAAAAATAATGAATAAATAGAAGCTTTTGATAGAGAAGCTTAAACATTATATTGCAGCAAACTACGGCCTCTAGGAAACAATCCAAACACTCATCCTCTAGCTGTTATCTTGCAGGGAATAAGGAGAGCCAGAGCATCATGACACCAAGGTGACAAAGGGACAAATTAAAAGACTAAAGGGCCGGTATTAATCCCCGGGCCTTAGTTTGCCCACGTCCGATCTAGATTAATAATCCTACTACAAAAAAATAAAAAATAAATCATCCTACTATATTAATGAAATGATCAAAAAGGATAACAGTACATTTTTTTAACTAATCAATCCTTATTGAAGTAAAAATGAGATAGGAATTTAAAAGAAAAGTTAATCTAGTTAAATCTAGTTAAAAATTACAGAATGGTTATATATACATTTGGGTGACAAGAGTCACCATGACCTGGGTGGGAACTTTCACAGACCCAATAGTATATGTTCAACCATATGTACATTGCTACTGTTATAAAATGCATCTGTCTCTACTGTGTGGTCTCCAGATGCAGAAATATCACAAATAAGAAATATAAAAGCAGCCAACATACTTTACATAACAAGGCAAACTATTCTAATTAGGGTACCTTTAAATGACTAAATAGTAACCTAAAAGGCATCAGAAAGGTCATATCAAGCTGCTGATAGCAATGCAGGAAGAATGAACAAGCCACACTCAAAGTCTATTAGGACATCGGCGAAGAGTTCCTTGCAATTAATAGAAAACAACACAACCTTTTTTATATTACTTGCAGTCTTGGTTTATACATTTAGGAAACCAGAAATTTTAAATGAAAAAGAAATATAATTTGTAGAAGTATGGGTTGGTAGAAGATGGAAAACTGGAAACTATATAAATTATAGAAGGTATTCTATTTAAAAAGACATTTTGTCCTTTGTGCACATAAAAGCATCTGAAACCCATACTTTGTTCCTGTCAATCAATAGGTGCACAAATACTTGACCATGGGCGGCACAGTGATATCACCCGCCATAGTCTGACCATAGGTGGAATTCTGCAGGGAAGGTGGTGAAAGACTATGGAGAGGCAAGCATGTCTTTCTATAAGAGGAGGAGTGGGCTATCACAAAATGTGATGTGTTGGTAAAGAAATTTGCACTAAATGATATCACCTTGTAAAAACTCACACACTTGACTAAGGTCTAGCAGGGTAAACTTGATGTGGTTGTGTGCTGACTATGAAGACAAGTTTGGTTCTCTTGAAAGTGACCGCACTGCATATTTGGACATGTTTATGTATGGATTGCTCCTGAATAGATTTCCTTACATTTCATGAGAACATGAAACAGATGTGCTTCAAACTACTTATGTTTAGCAACTTGCAGTATAGTGCATAGCTGTGCAGCACAGTATTTTTTTACTCTTTAAGATCCACCATGGGCATCCTTTATTATGAATATAATGTCCAAGTAGAGTGCAGGGGGGAGAAGAAACTAATTCCAGGCTCCAGGCAGTGTCTCCACTATGCTAAAACATGCTGTATACCAGTGCTGGCATTCAGAGACTCACAGAAAGGCTTGCTCCTGGTTTTAGCATGGCTCCTCTTCCTGTGCAAATAGTGGTAAACAGCTTATTTGTGCAGGGGGAAGGCACTGCTGACAGCCCAGATAAGCAATCTTGATTTCCGTGCCAAAAATTATGGTGCATCTTATTGTGCGTAAAACACAGCTCGTCTTCCGCTATCTCCATAGGTTTATTAGGGGCAAGAAAAATGTAAGCAGAAAATGTATGGAAAAGAGAAAGAAAAAAGTATTGACACAATGGCAGCATAGAATATACAGAGAGAAAGCTGGACTTACAATGACTGGTATAGTATTTGCTCTATAGAGGATCTGCTTGAACAGCCTGTATCTGTCATACAATGGCTTCATCACCTGCCTCTCGCCCTTTGTTACCTGGAAAAGCAAAACAAAGTGTTACATTCTGCTGCTCATTTTTTATTTTAGGAAAGAGGAGAAGAGATTATAATATACAAGGAAGTTCTGACATTATTTGGCATTTCCAGAATACTTGAGCCAAACCTTTAACACAAGGGAAAAAACTGATACGCTAGGGACCTTTGGTGTCCAAACATTGCTGGGGGGGGGGGGCATGCAATGACGTGATTATGACACTTTAGGCCCATCCTCATGGTGACAACAGGCAGTCTCTAGGAATCATCTCTGCTCATTGCAATGAATGAGCATTTATTTGTAAGTGCAGGAAATTAAGAAAGATAACAATGTCCCCGTCACACGTCGCCCATTACAGGCTCTTGGTCCAGCCATTACATACTCCTAATCTGTCCCCTTTGTCAAATTTAAGAAGCCAACGTGGCCCATGTGTCAAAAAGCCCACCCGTGTCAGCAGCTGTGTTCCAGTTCTCAAGATGCTGGCGGTGTCAAGTCAATCTGTTACAAGTAATAATTTAAACTGTGCAGTTATCTGACAAACTGAAACTGTAAGTTATCGCACTGACTATAATCTATATTGTTATTAAAGTCTCAGGTAAGTAAAATATTTGTGGTTCACAATGGGCTCCAAAGTAATAGGCTTACAGTACTTTATGCTCTTTAACCCTCTGATTTTTGGCTTGGCTGATTTGAATAAATTGCTTTTAAGCAGCCAGTACTTTTCCACAAACTATCAGTGCCAAGTACAAAGTCATTTTAATTAAAGTTTCAGCAAAAAAACATTTACGTGAACTGACTCATGTAGCACTCTGACTAAATTGCAGCTAAACAAATATTAAAGAGGGTGACTTGTAATCGGGAATTTATTTTACTTTCAGATTCAGTTCACCAAAGGAAAAAACCTGTAAAGGAGGACTAAAGGAAAAAGAAACCATTTCAAAGGTGTATCTATATGTAATGGCTTTTAGGGATTTCTTAATAATATTAATTTGACAGGCTGCATAAACACCTCTCATTTGAACTAAAGGAAGTTATCAGACATGTTACTGCAAAATACAACCCAAAACAAATACTCATTATGGGGATATCAATATGTTACATCCAATAGCAACCAGTACTGGTTGAAAACCAATTTAAAGGATCAGGTTTCGTGGCTACAAAAGACTGACACATAATTCTAGACTGGTCTTACAGTCCGTAAAACAGTCCTTAAAACCATTACTAAAGCCCCCCCATACACGTTCCGATTTTTCTCCCAAATGATTTTAGTCTGATCGGGTCACCCGATTTTCGAATTATCACCGTTTGATACGCCAGACACTATTTTATTAAAAGCAGATTGACCAAAATTTATGGACAGGCCCGAAGCGGTACATAATTCCGCATCCGATTATTCTCACCATCGATCACCCCGACCGACCACGCTGGTTGAAATCGGAACGTGTATGGGGGGTTTAGTACAGACAACAGACACATATGTAAATGTAATATTATGCTTAGCAAGTATATATATGTGGTGGTTGCATCATCTTCCCTATACTGTCACCTGCCGGTAACATACTTCCTGATCTAAAGTGGCAAAGCCTACTCACTGGATCAATGAAGGAAGAGAAGAGCTTTCAAAGGCAGAAAGCAAGGAAAACCTCCCACTCTAAAAAAAAAAAAAAAAAAAAAAAAAAAAAAAAGTAACCTGGGAAGTTTACAAAATTTAAAGCAGGGTTGGTCACTTATTATAGTATTTTAATACTAATAACCAGGTAATAATAAAAGCATTTCTTGGCCAATTGCCTAAGCTTAGTGTTCTTTACTCGAGGGCATAAAACAGATTTTTTAATTTTAAGAACTTGTTAGATAACGGTCATGGTAATAGTTGTCAGGATGCATATACTTATAAATACACATATGAGCAATAATCTAGCTGTCCTTACATAGTGTATTTGGATGTAATGGTCTGTGAAGGAAATGAAAGTGGCAGTGATACAATTTTGTCAGCCAAAAGTATAGAAAACCTACCGGTCTGCCATGAACACTTTCATAGTACAGCAAGGCTTTCTGAAGTGACACTTTCTCAGCTGCAATCTGATCTCTGGTCATATCCTAGAAAACAAAACAAATCGATCGATTTTGATGTAATAAACAAGAATACATGTTAAATGATGCGTTCAAGTGTCAGCAGCCATCATGATAAAATTATACATGTAGAAATGAACTAAACCTGCTTCAGATAGGTAGACAAGCAACAACTATACCTTGAATTTTAAGTGTTCCTCATAAACAAAAACAAAATAGGTAAATAATACAGTTTTGTAGTAATTAGTCATAAAAAAGTTGCTTAAGGAGGTAAACCACCCCCCCCCCCCCCCCCCCTCCCCAAAACCAGACTACTCTAAAGCTGCACCTTTATGTTTGGAAGGTAATGCTAAAATACGCTTTGATTCAAGTCCCAAATGGATGCCGTGCGCGCTCCCGCATCCCTAAGGGATGGGGTCATGCAGGAATTGGAGGCTGCAACTGACGAGGATTGGGCTAAAATCAGCCATCCTGTCGGATCGCACAGTTATCCGACCGGACAGTAAATTTTAACCTGACAGGACAGTAAATTTTAATTTATTTATTCTTCGTATAAACTGCTGTGTGTATGCACTCTGAGTAAATAGTAGTCAGGCTAGCTTAGAAATCTAATTCAAGAAACATTGGTATGTTTCAGATCAATGCATGCTATTATGAAAATATACAGTGGCTGCTATCAATCACATAGGTCACAACCAAATCTGCACATTGGAAAAAGTAAATGCCTGTCCATTCTGTTTGTAGAAGTGGAAGCAGATAAAAATATTCATTTATACCTTGATATCCTCTGGACGGTCAACTTCAACTCTCTTCTCCTGCAGCTTCTTCTGAATAGTTTCCATCGTAGCTTCTATGGAAGGCTTGGCCACCTTCTCTACCTCTGGCTTTCTGTCTTCTTCTCTCTCAAGCTGTGAACCAAAACTTTTTGGGAGTGTATTGCTTCGCTGTCTCATCTGTGGAACCACATCTTCTTCAGAAAGCTTGATTTTTGACTCTAATTAACAGAATTCAAAGTTAATCAGACAAAATGCAGGAACAAATAGGAATTAATAGTCTTTCATGTAAGTATGTATAAAACACTTATTTCATACTTTAACAAATGAATATACTTCATCTAACCTGTATAAATTACACATTTACCACAAAATATGTGAAGGCATATTTGCACAGTGCTAATAAACATAAATGCATAATAATTTGGTATGAAAATGAAATATTTTTGCCACACAGGTCAATGCAATTCCAAGGATGATTATATCTACCTTTTTACTGCTCCTCTGCCAACTTAAGTCAATAGGAAGCAAGGACGAAGTCCTGTGTAATTCCTATTTTTTTCCTAGTTTACACAGCATTTAGTACTCCCTAAAGTAGTCAAGTAAACTATTTATCTATATGTTGACTGGGTATTCAGATGGCTGCTGCAAAAGGAGCCAGTAGAAAGCAGTCAAAGGCTAAATCGCACATACAATGAAGCTTTGACCTAAAGAAGCAAGGTATCAGTGTGCCTTTAAAAATAGCCAAGAGCTCTCATTGCTTTAAACCTGTAGATTTTTTTTAACTTACGTTCAACTATGAAAATAATGCTTTAAAGATTTTGCTTTCTCTTATATGGAGATTAAACATCAAACACAGAATAGCGTTGACAGAACTATTTGGTTTTAAACTGCAGCCAAACGTTGTAGCTAAGAAACAGAAATTCTCAGGTCCCAGGCAACAAAGTAGGAGACTGTACAATGAAGTTATCAGACTAGCAGGAGGTCTACACTAACAATTGTAATTACCTTTAAGCTGCTTCCGGAACTTGGTCAGCTCATTCATCCATTTGAGAACCTCTGGATTTGTAGCTTTGTCGCGGTGTGATGGCTGGTAAGACAGAGAGGGACATTAACATTAAAAAAAGGTCAATCTATTTTATTAAGATGGGGGGGGGGGGGGGG
>CM070032.1:148728053-148752607 GCA_036250615.1 Ptychadena robeensis | reverse complement strand
GGGTTTGTGGGTCATCCAATCTCTTCTATCAGACATTACAGGCAATTTTTAATGTAACATAGGTGGCAGCAAAATAACCTCATATAAAGCTGAAGCTTTATCAGACTGAACAGTGTAATTTATTAGGCTAGACGTATAAAAGTGACAAGATATATACGAGTGTCTTAAGGTGCCCATACAAGCAAAGATGTGGGTTTGAACGATGGCCGCTTCGAGCGCCGTGCACGCTCAAGGCCATCTATCTGGCGCATTTAAAATATGGCCATTCCTGTTATTGAGTGGGATCATTAGGTATACAGGGATATCAGACATGACCGAAAATCACGGTCAATGTCCATTGCTGTGGAGGACGATCGCTGGTCGGGCTCAGCACGATGACACCATCCTGCTGGCTGGAGCTTTCTCGAACAGCTCAAATATCAAGCCGTGTATGCTCAGCTTTTTTCTTAATATGGTAGTGTCTTGTTGTTTTGTTTTTATGCTCTATTTTTGATATTTTAGACTTTTACAGTTTGTTTCATTCTCTTTATTTTATGTTGTAATTTGTATTACAAGCCCAATTATTCAGTATGTATTGTGGCCGTTGGCCAGTTTGTATTGCTCTGTAATGTATGTAAACCTTGTTATTAATAAAAATATATGTAGAGACAAGGTAGGAGTCTTCTTGCTAATGGGCTGCCATTTCTGCTCTGCAAGGAAAATGCTTAACACTTGAAGACCCTGTTGCATGGAAAACTAAGGCTCTGCTGTTTTTACAAACAGACAAATATATGTGCCCATTTCTAATTATTTCTTTATATGGCTAAATATAAATGAATGAAAGAAAATAACCCTACCCTGTATTTACGTTCTTCTTCAAACCTTTCTTCGAACTTGCGAATTTTCTTCTTTAGGCTTTGAATTTTGCGAGTGATCTGTGCAGGTGTCAGGTCATCATCTCTGTCCTCCTCGTGCGATCCCAATGAAGAGCTGCGTCTACGGCTAACAAAAAAAACAAAAAAAAAAACTTTGTATTGAAGAGTACCATCACTTAGGCAAGTAGGATTCCCAGAATATATTTAACAAACTTTAATTAAGTGATTTGTTTGACTAGAGCTGTGTTTTAAGTAAACATTAGGAAAAATATAAGATAGGCTATAACTAATAGAAGTACACACCTCATAAAAGAATGCGAGTTAGGAGGTGATGGAGGCACCTCTGTGTCATCCAGGTATTGCTGGCTATGTCCATATGCATAAAAGCGAGGAGATAGCATAGGGTCACTATCGGCTTCGAGAAGGTGACGGATCAGGCGACCCGCCTGGGGAGACAAACGTGCTTCATCTGACTCTACACCATCCCGTTCCCAGGAGGCCACAACTGGAGCTGGTTCTGTGAAAAACAGATATAATAACAACATGTTTATCTAGAGCATTTTGTTACTGTTATCTTGTAATTTTGTTTTCATTTTATTAATTTTTTAAAAAGCATAAATAATTCAGAGGAATATTTACGCATATGGATATACAATATGTAGTTTCTAAAACAATTCAAATATGTCAAATAAAGACTTCTGCCAACAGATCCAATGGTCCAAATAACGGAGACCTGTATAAATTCTGGGCAATTAATATATGTATTAAAGATGACATAGAACCTTAGAATATGCTTCAATACATTGAAGGTAAACAACTTCTATGTCCTCAAAACTACTTGACCCAGATGCATGTGAAGTTTCCACCTTGGCTAATCAGATTTGCGTGCTCCTGCTTAGAATGGAAGGATTAAACTGGAGCTTTGATCATGTGTGCTCTATTAAACAGGCAGCTAGCGCTCAACTTACTTTTATGGGTATTTCTAATGTTATGAAAACTGCTGACTATCCCAAATATTATATTCAAAAAGGAATAATCTCTTACAGTAAGGAACATTTTGAATTTGAAAGAACAGATTTGATGTAAATTTGGGAAAGGTAACAATTCCCCCTACACATCTAAACAGCTTCCAGCAGCTTAGTATTAAGGTCGATAGATGGAAGACCAGCTAAAATCATCTCCCAGATATTGCCTTCCCATTTGACTTGTGCTGTGCATCCTCCATCCAGTAGTCTATAAACAGCAATCAGTCTGTCTTTAGAGAAGAAAGATGGACCATTCCTAATCATAGTTTCTTTAAATAAATAGGGAACATAATGCCCTCATGTTTAATTCATTTAGGGTTTTTATGAAATCTAACTTGTAATATTCGAATTCTATTTCATATATTTGTTACCAATCCCGTACTTCAAAGTGAACAACTTTCTAACTTTTTCCACTACACAACACCACAGTATCAAGAGCAGTAAAATATAATGCAGTTTGATATTGGCCAAATAAGCAGGTTTTCTTTTAACCCCTTTTTGCTCAATGTTCTTATTTCAAGTTGTTGGGTGGGTACAAAGATACACTATCCAAAAATAGAGAAGTGTGAATGCGATGGACCAATAAATGGACTCCATGTAGTGTGACGTGTAAATTTAAGGATCTGGAAATGTTAATATAATTTTACTCCGCTTAAACTATCCAAGTTTTCTTCAATTTAAAGTGCTAATTGCATCAATTTCACCTTCATGAACAGTCCACTTTTTGGTCAGACATTTAATAACTTAAGATAATTGGCAAACTATGGCTCAATGCATAGGCAGATTTGATATTAAAACTAGATGGGCTTACAGAAAAGTCAGGGACTCCTGCAAATCTATAGATCATAATATACAACACTTGAATCTAATACTAAATGATAACACGGTCTTGGTAATTTAGCCATTTGTATTCCATTGGAATAGCCTGTTATTTGTTTATGAGGACATTGAGCATTTTAAGCTTACAGAGGATGATGCTGAAATCAATTCATGGAAACACTGCATGCCTCACTAACAGCTTGGTGAAATGAATGTAATGCAGGGCAGCTGTTTGTGTGGGAGTCTGGTAAAATGAAGTGACAAATGCACACCTAACACAATTATGCCGTTCTAAAGTCTCAACTATTCACTCATAGAGCTATATTGTACATTGCTGAGCTCCTCATTTACATTTGTATTCATCCTTTTCTAATTGCATCAATAGAAAGCAATTTTCTCAGTAAAAAATGGAAACACAGATCAGGTGTTCCTTCCTCTGCTGCAGCAGGCCTCGGGATAAAAAAAACAACAGGGAAGGGGAAGCGATGTCAGTCATGATGTCACAACTAGTTGACTTGACCATGACTTAAGTGGCCGATGACTCGACTTTACTTTAGAAAATCATAAGCCGTTGATGCCCTAGCATGAAGACAATATATATGCAATCACATTAAAAGTGGTCACACATGGGTCACTTTTCTTGTTCAATCAACTTAAAAACATTGATCATTAGAGTCGATCAATAGAAAAGCCATTCCTATTTAATTAAACTGATTGAAATTAATAAAATTGACTTAGAAAAGGAATCAAATGTTGCATCAATTACATCAGTATTACATTGATGGTCAATATTTAAATTGATCTAACCAAAAATTTTACAGAAATTTACTTTTAGACACTTGACTAATCTAGGCCCCCATTGTATTTTAGATAAAGCAATTTACAGATAATTGAGTTGCACTCTTAAAAGTGATACTCTATAGGTTACATGCTGTTTTCCAACACCCATCATCATGGTCATAAACCTCAAAAGGACACATGAAACCCCTGGAATTAGATAAGCCTTCAAACGCCATCGCGCTGAGCCTGGTATCTAAGGAGCTGGTAGCTTAACACTGCTGCGTCATCCAGCTCAGCCGATGCTTTGCATGGGGACACGCGGTCATCAATCTAGCTCATATGTATGCGTGTATTAGGGTTCCCATACACCTAATGTAAGATGTCTCTCTGTCAGACTTCCTTTAGATCTCCTTTTGTTTAACCAAAACCATGTAATATGAGGGACTTTCTAAATATTCAAGTCTACCTGTGTTCAATCACAGAGGACCCTATACTACATAGTTGTTTGTAAATCTAAAGAATATCATAGATATCTGTGTATGGCCAGCTCTAGCCTCTTATTTCAAGCAACTTCTGTTTACAATATTGTATGTAATAATGTAATGGGAGGTGTACTGTTTTTTACTTTAATGAACAATAACAGGTAACACGAGAAGTACATATGCTAGACATCCCTAGACAAGGTCACAAGTGAAAAACTGTAGACAGAACTCAAGCCAAAATGTCTGGCAAATACTTGTGGAAAAAAAATAAATTTTTGTTAAAGCAGGATTTGTTGAAAGATCTTTTTCTCTTAAGATAAAAATCAACAAAAGATTACTTGTGTGATAGAAAGACATCTTCAAGGTTATCGATGTATAAAACGATGTAATAATCATAAAGTAAGCCAGCCAAAACCAGTGAAAGTCCAAAAGCTGCACAGGAGGCACCCTATGGTACTAAAACTTTCTGCCTACTTCCATGCCACAAGTATAACATGTTGAGGAGGCTACCGTGACAAATTGGTAGGTAGTCTGTAACAAAAATGTTCAAATGGATTACATAAATCTAGAGAAAGTCTGCAAACAAGGCCACATTGGGCTCTTCAGCCTTCTGCCTGCAAAGAAGCATTATCAAAAAACACACGTGCTGCACAGTACACTTCGCACACATTAGCAGACATGCTATGTTATTGCTTTCTTGGCACACAAGTGTATGGTACACACTTGCGTTGCATGTAAAAATGTGTGCTGCAGTGAGAATGTGTTACGTTTAGCGCCTCAAGACTATTTTGCTGTAGTGAAAGAGGGGGCAAAATGGCTCTTATGATCATAAAGGTTGGTCACTTCTCCCCTAGAGGATTACTCGAAAGCTCCGTTCAGATAGCCATATGCACAATGACTAATGGTGGGTTACACGTGTAGATTTTTTTTCTTCAATCAACTGCCAATTCGTTTTTTGTTCGATGTCGTTGTGGAACATCAATCGTTCATTTATCGAATGTAACACTAGTTTTTTTTTGTCTGTTCATCGCCGATATTGAATGAAAATACATTAGAAATTACAACGACAGATAAAAATTACCAACATGTTTGATGACCTTTTGAATGATTTTTTGTTTGATCCATCGAACAAATTGGCCATTCTAGATTTTTGATCAATCAACCAAAAAATAGTTTGTTCTTCGTTGATCAAACGAAAGAATCTACACGTGTAAACCCACCTTAACAACTGTACTCATGTTTCCTATGGGCAACTTTCCTGAGACTGCCCAATGAGCATGACATATCCATGATCGAAGGGCTTAGGAACAACATATTTCAGACCTCCCATTTGAATAAAGCCTCAATTAAGTGGTGGCATGACAAAATTCCTTTCAAAATTCCTTATCTATGTATTTATACTACGGTTATACTACTGTAGAGCCATTGAATACCTGTAAAGCATCAGATATGATACACAGCATGTAGAATCCAATAACCTATGAATAACGTCTTCCAATATGTAAATTAATTCTCAGTTTCCTTTAATGCCTACACCAACAAATTATTCATTTAAATGCCATCATATTTTTATTTATTTTTGTAAGCAAAGCATATTGCTCCAGCACATTTATTTTCCATCGCAACTGAACAGTGGCGAACGTGGACAGAAATCTTCCAAGCAGAAAGGGATTAACATTGCTGCAGGAAAACTTTTAGTGGATTGTGCGACATGGAAGAGCTGTCACCGGACTGTACACAAATGACATGCAAAGGGATTGTGTGTGCACACCACAAGATCACACGCAATCCTGGGTTTACAAGCAGAAAGACACTGCAATACCCAACACAAACACGGACTCCAGGGACCAAAGCCGCTTCCAGATCATAAAATGTTCTTTTCTAGCAGACTGTACTATTCCCCATCTTGTGATGAAGAGATCAGATGCTCTTTTTTTTTCTTTTTTGCAGCAAGAAAAAAAAATCAGAGCCCAGAATCACAGATGTCTAACAACCATCTGTTATCCTTTTACATTAAATACTCACACTGTTATAGTCAAATTTAAATACGTGTCAATTAAATCTGTTTATAATCAACTACGGTTCACAGAAAATTAAGAATTTATATTTTATAAAATACCGCATTTTTCAGACTATAAGTAGTAGTAGCTGTGTATTTTTTTGTTCCCTAATTTTCTCTACAAAACTTTGGGGCGCATCTTATAGTGCAGAAAATACAGTAATTTTTACAGTAAAGCAATGACTAATATCTAATATTTAATAGAGTAATTAACTGAACATATTGAACAGTCACCTATAATTACCTTTCACTTGTACAACAGGTTAACAAAAACTTTTATACTGCAAATTATAATTGTCCCTTTATCCTTTGTGCACTTTTTTAACCTGGAATTTCAACTGGTTTTGGCAGCTCACCAACAACTAAGCCTTAATTAATATTAGGAATTAATAACATTGCTGCTTAACATGGCTTCTACAAACTTTAACTGATGATCTTTTCTGCAAATATTAGAAACCAAACTTTGAAAACACAGAACACTTCCGACTACTGAATTAGAACTCCACACGTTAATTTCATTGCAACACCAAAACTCAGGTAAGAACTGACAGTCAAACAGTTAATAATATCCAATCCTAGTGAGCGACCTAGAACTAGTTATTGATTACATTGACACCATTGATCATTTAGTTACTGTCTATCCTGATGTTCTGTGGATGTTGGGAAGATATGGCAGCCAATGGGTTCTCATATTTAAAAAATTTACATGTCCTGATGGAAATATGTCCCTACTGCTAATAAGAAGGGAAGTGGAATCCCATGCAGAAAAAAAACGTTAGGAGACAGAACAAGCCAAAGTAAGAGGACAGAATTCCTCTTTAAGGAATTAAGCCTATTTTAATAGCTTTACTCCAAATCACCATTTAAAGAAACCAGCGGTCAGTACATTATAACCACCATTCATATTGTACTTTATGGACATGTCATATGATGACTCTCTGTAACCTCCTGCTTTTATATTTTTGAAATTCACAGATCTGCCACTTTGGTCATTTTGAAGCCAACCGCAAGGACTGTACTGTCTATTCTAAGTGTTTTAGTTATTTTGCCTTAGGCATGGCAACAATGCATTATTCTATACAGAAGATTAGAGAACTGGTAGTTGGTACAAATCGGCCATAAAATGTTAATTTTGGATGAGAATTTGCTTTTTTACTGATATTTATATTGCAGAGCAGAATAAGAATAACTAATTTTTGTTTGAAAACACCCAATATATAGAAATACATTAAAACATATATAAATATGTGCTCCAGAACTGTGGGCTTATTATAAAGGAAAGCAGACCATATTCACATACAGATGTTAAATTTTTGTAACAGCTTCTCAAGTATACCTAGAGAGAGAGACTTTGAATAACAACACCATGTGGTTTTACCATTTAAAACCACATTTAAAAGCACACAAGATATATATACATATAGATTAATATTACTATGCCCAGAGATTTACGTGTAAATCCCAAAGTCATGGTGGTTAAGATTTGTGTAGCGTA
Organism: Ptychadena robeensis; assembly: GCA_036250615.1. Lineage (NCBI taxonomy): Eukaryota > Metazoa > Chordata > Amphibia > Anura > Ptychadenidae > Ptychadena > Ptychadena robeensis. The sequence continues at coordinate 148,745,093 of CM070032.1, read as the reverse complement.
AGGTGTAGGGTGTGTAGGAGGAGAGTAGGGACAATGTGCTTTCTCATCATGAACTAGCTCGCAATATAACACCTAATTCTCACCTAATATCCCAACATTCTTATCTTTCAGCCTCTTTAAATGCAGCATTGAAAAGACCCATGTCATCAACAGCTGCTGCTAAGATACCCTAACATCCATTAATATTACATTAATAATAAATTATTATTCAAGAAAACAACATTCATAAAAAAGAAAACTAGGATTTCAATTCTTCATCAAACTTCAGAAACAACTATTAGTAGTAGAAAGTCTAAGGTACAAACAAATTGAAACACTAAGTATACCTCGGAGTAACACACCCCCTCAATACCTGCAACTTCCTTACACAAGAAATATTCTTCTGAATTACTTTTAGTTTATATTCAGTATTCTTCTGTATTTCTATACACAACACACTAGCATGAAACTGAAGGTAAAACACAGACAGGAATAGGTACATATGGTGCCTGTGAGTTTATGTCATTGAAATCTCGTGTTATTAAATGAACTGGGCTTTTACTAGTCAGATAGAAACACACAATATAACAGATAGACCTTACCTTCCCAGTTGTTGTCATCACAAAGAGAGGTGAGGTCCAGGCGAGGTACCTCTGGGACAAAGCCATCCTGACAAACGTCAACATCAAGGCTTCTTTGTGGTCTCAGTTCAGAGTTATTCTGCTGCTCCTGAATCTTCATTTTTACAGCCTGGAAAGAAATCCCCCAGGGAAGAGATTTTTATTGTCAAAAAAATGAGCCGCTGCAATGATTGAGCAGTAGTAGATTTCTCACAATGCAGAGGAGGGCTGGAGAAAAGCCACAGCTCAGGCTACATGTGCATGCACCCTAGTGATTCCATGCTCCATGACCCTCGCATGCTAATTCGTCAAATGATCCGCCTGAAGAATACAACGCCCCTCTGTGTGCCTTGAACTTTCCCTCGCTCCTAAAGAAAACAGCAGCCTCCTTCGTTAGACTCCTTCCTTGCCTATTTTGCTGCATCAGTGTTACATACGCGGTCTGGCAGATCAGTCTTTGAGGAATTACCACTCCCTATTGTTGACAGCAGCAATGATAAGACAAAAACACAAGCAGAATAAGGTTGTCACTGTTGCTAGGGCTCGTGCAGCAACACACTCCTTGCTGGACTCCCTCAGGCGAGAAGACTCGAGCATAAAGAAAAAGATATAAAAATTCGCCTCTGTAGGCTTTACATAATCAATGTATGGCAACGTAATCCTATTCTGGTCGCAATAACATCCACACTCCGATGGATATTTTGTCAGCTGGGTTTTACAAGAAGGAGGGCATGCTCTTTGCTATTTATAGGGGCGCTGCGAGGACTCAGCTTATAGAGCCAGCAGGAGTTTGGCAACTCAGCTGGAAACAATACAAGTGTTGGGCAAAAGCCAAACGCACACAAAGATAGTACACTGGATAGCATTAGAGGGAGGCCCCCTCCATACATCTTTAGATCACTCCATACAATTTTCTTTAAACCTACAACAACTATGTAGTGCTGGGTCCTCCCTGATAGAATACATAGTTATTGGAAGGTGTAGAAAGGTTCTCATATTACATGGTTTTGGTAGAACAAAAGTTGATTTTATGGTAAGATTGGAAGGTGTATGGGGGAATAGGATATAGACTGAGATTTAACCCCTTAAAGCAAGAATCAAATTGTATGTATGAATGAAGAAATACAGCACACTCAATGTTAACCTTAATATAAGCTACACAATAAAATGTTCGGTGATAATATTTTCATAAACCAAAGTGCCGCAATGCAGCGCAGTACATAGGAAACCTGTGTACCTAGAAAGCACGGTACATAGGACACCTCCGTATGTTTTCACACTAGCCCTGCGCTTGCATTTTTAGTAACATGCAATGCCACACATTATCAAAAACTCCCTGCTACGCGCATTTTTTCAGGTCCAGCGCAAACGTCTCCTACAGTATATCCAGAGTCTGTAACAGACATGGCTAGCACCCGCGGTAGCGTTGCCACTAGGGCGGCCATTACAGATCACAAATTGCAGTGCAAGCGCATCGAGCTGTAGTGTGAAAGGGACTTAACCTGCTCTGCTCTGGTTTGCAGTCGCTAAGTCACCATGTTTTTCTATCCTTCTGGGGTTTAAAAGCTGCAGTAGCACATGTGGCCACTGGAGGTAACTAGATACAATTGTTTTGAATGACAACGTTGTGACAGTTTTGTATATGGGGAATTAGATACACAGAAGGGAGAAGAATGCCACAGCTGTTTTGAAGAAAGGAGAGGAGAGAGGAGGGGACATCAGGGACATTTTGAGAAAATATCCTTTTTTTTCACAGATCGTCCCAAAAATAGTGGGTTTGCCAGTGAGGCACACAAAATCAGATAAGTTTATCCATCTGATGTATTGGCACAGGAGAGCAAAGAGACATTTCATTTTTTACCCTGAAAATAACCTAATGTGTTTCAGTTATTTAGTCACCCAAAATAGCTACAATCCATAGTTTTTTAAGGGGATTTTAATAAAAAATATACACATTCCATCTTAAAGCACCACCTGAAATCACCTCATGTGCTTTATGTTTCTTGCTGGCAAACACCCTATTATTGAGAACATCTGTCAATAAAAAAAAATCCTTCCCTGTAATGAGATAATACTGCATGTCCCTTGTAGCTCCTCCCCTCTCTTCAGAAAACGTGTGGGTGTTCTCTTAAAGACATCATGTCGGGTCATCTCTACAAGCCTATGGAGCTATGTTTTCAATTATGAAAACAATATATCTTGTTGTCTCCAGTGCTCATCTGTGTCACAAATTGACTGTACTAGCAAAATTTGCAGAATGTTCAACACATGATCATAGATTTACCAAGATCCAACTTTAACCTTCTGAGCGTTCTCCCCAAATTAACTCGTGTATGGCGATGCTTCCGGGTCCGCCCCCGATCGCGTCACCGGTGACGCGAAGGGGGCGGGGGTAGGCGGCGCCATAGACCTCCATGTAAATGGAGGGGCGTCGCCTTTCTCCAGCATAAGTCCGGCGTCTCCAGTGACGCCGGGCTTATATTTAGAACCCTGAGCTGAGCTGGCAATCATGGCGGAGCACATTGTGCTCCGCCGCGATTGCCCGTGGCACGGTTATAAAAAAAACGTGCCACGTGGCAAACGCTCAGAGGGTTAACAAAAGGTCACCATAAACAGTATAACATGAATGTAGAATTTCTGTAGAATCGGCTTTTAATTTGATCCAACCAGGAGGATATGAAACCACTAAACTACTGAATCAATATGCATTCAATCATAGACGTTCTTTTACAACATGGCTGTGGTAGATCTAAAAAAAAAAATAGAACAGAGAGTTTGAAAGGTGTGTGGTGATCTTAAGTCTGTCCTGCAATAAATCGACCCAATATCTATATTACAATCAGCTCTATCTACATTTACAAACATTAATGCGAATTGGGCCATCTGAATCAGAGACTTGTCAAAAGCAGAGCCCAGCTTTCTGACCTCAGCACACCTCAATGATCTATGACTGGATGACTGATAAGAGGAGATTCCCTTCAATGCTAGGCACACCCAAGAGGCATCTAAACCAGAGGTGGGCAAACTAAGGCCCGGGGGCCAGATCCAGCCCGTTTAGCACTTTAATGTGGCCCATTTTCACCTTCATGATGGGTCCCCTCTGTTTGTTCCCTTCAATGATAATGCCTAGAGGAGTCTGAATGTCCACCTTATATCTGCTCATTGTAGTTAAGTAAAATTTTTATTTTATTCTTTCCCCTTTTTTAACCTTCCTAGCCACATGATTTTCTTGTTGAAAGTATACAGGAAATGAAAAAAATATTACAGTGTCCACGTCCCCAGCAGCATCATTAAAGCTGGGCATGGGAGGAATCCAGACACCTATTACGGGCAGCCATTGCAGGCTCTTTTGAAGAACTCCTTGTGACTCACATTTTCTTATACATACTGATGTATAGGCACACATTTTTCTACATGATATACATTTCCTAAAAAAAATAATAACACACATTCCAGCTGTTTAGATCTGCTTTACCCAAAGCAAAAGAGTATCTTTTAAATATGTTTAAAATGGTGATAATTTCCTAAGATTTGCAAATAAAACCTATTTGCTTTATCCAGTAAGTATGCAGTCTTTAGCAAATATTTAACTCACCGGAGGTAATCTCATGCTTTCTTTATCGTGTTCATTCTCTTTGCTGAAAAATAAAAGAGAGGAAAGCTTGTAACTCCTAATAAATATGCATTACTTGTAAATACATTAACGAAAACATTCCAATACAATAAAAATGTTTCATTATTGATTGAATTTTTACTTGACAATTACTTGACTTGACTTTAACCTCCTTGGCTCATTTGTTAACTAAACAAACTCTGCCCTAGCTGGGATCGGGCACTCAGGGTAGTCCTCTCCGAGTCCGCACTGACTTGTTGCAAGCCCACAGATCGTCTACAGAGGGGGGGGGGGGGGGGGGGGGGGGTTGCTTGCTGTCAACATAGACCTCAATTATAAGGTGCAATACGACCATACTCGGTAGTGCTCTTGGGTGTCAAAACAGCAAGGTTTTATTTAACATTCAATGCAAAAAGGAAGGATCCACACTCCATATAATGCTTTATTGAAGTTCAAAACAAAGTGGTAGTACAGCACATCCTCATCTCCCCCATAGAGACCCCTTATTCAAGCTCAAATCATAGCGTTCACTCCGGAGTGCGGATGGGGAATTAGATACACAGAAGGGAGAAGAATGCCACAGCTGTGTTGAAGAGAGAAGAGAAGAGGTGACATCAGGGACATTTGAGAAAATATCCTTTTTTTTTTTTCTTTTTTTCACAGATCGTCCCAAAAATAGTGGGTTTGCCAGTGAGGCACACAAAATCAGACGAGTTTATCCATCAGATGTATTGGCACAGGACTGATTTTAATCACAAGCTTTACATCCCAGAACTACTAAATCTATCAGTGTGCTTCCAGAAACAATATCAACATGCCATTATGCAACTTAGAGGGGACTTAAATTAGATTTTTCAAAATATCAAGAAAAAACCCTATGTCCAAGTGCAAATACAAAACAAACAATTACCTGGGTTCTGGTAATACTTCCATTCCGCTGAATTCCTGTCTATCTACACCTTTAGTGGTGACGAAGCTTTCGGTGCTCTGAAATAAACAAGCACAGGTATTAATATGGCATTTCATTCCTTGAATATACATATATGTCTGAACCATGTTAAAATGATATTAGGCAGCAGCACCATTTTAAAGGAAATCCCCATAATACATATTATGAGGAGAACGGTTGTATCAATTTATATACCCAGCTGGATATTAGTTCTTAACCCGATGAAAGCAAAGGATAAAAAATAAAGTATTGAAATTCTACAGATACATGTTCAGTGTCTCTGGAGGCAATACAATATCATGAAAAAGAGAAGTAAAGAAAAACAAAACAATAAATTACACAATATGATAACTGCAGTCATACAGGGAAAACTTTCATGTGAGTATTAAGAAATAGCACCAGGTCTGACAACATAACACCAACTGAAATTTCAGCAGACAGGAGGAAATAATGCCTAATCTACATGTGTCTCCAGATAAAAAACTACTTTTACCTACTATGCTAATAAAATTACATCTACTTACACCCAGACATAGCAGCGACCCATAGACTGATGGCACTTATCCTAAAGCATGTAATCTGTCACATCTAAGACATCTTAGCCCATTGTGGAGAAGGTCAATAGTTGATGGCAAAATATACAGTGCCACATCCAAGATGGAGCCTAGTACATCTATAGTGACCATGTTGTTTTCATTATTGTATGCATATATATGGTAGCTAATAGAGCTAAGGCAAGAGACATTCAAATAGAAGTATGTAAGAACAAACGTCTCATTCTTAGCTTTGCATTGTGTTTTAAACTTTATATGTAATATGATGTGCATTAATCTAATACAACTGCTGACCACCCATGAAACTGTTCAGCAAGATTTCTTCCAGAGCTTTCAAATTTAATCCAGCCCTACAATTAAAAGGTAATGTGCTTTAGAATGTGTTGGTAAAATTGCATCAGATATTATAAAAATGGTTTGTGAAGGGGTTTTAAGAGGTTTCTTTATCAACAACTAATTTCTACCTCTCAGATAAGTTGCCATTGACACCAATATTATTAAATGGGGAGAATGGAGGCAGAAAGAAATCGACCATTTTGCCAGTTGACCACCATGTTTTGTACTGTGAGCTATACATCTAGTACAAATTATTAGTAGAGGAGGTTTACTGGTTGCTAAAACCTTTAATGAATTCTTCACTTTTAAATATACTTGAGGGTGGTGAAAGGTGGTAGCTTAAAGTAACTTTAGTCTGTATCTACCCTCACGTTTAGGTGCTGAGTATATCACGGTTTTGGTATTATCTTCTATACTCTTCTTCTATGATGACGGCTGTAACTAGTTTTTCCCACAGAGAAATGTTAAGAGGACATGTACAGTGACTCTGGAAACAGTGCTTCACACCTTCACAAAGATAATTAGTAGAAAAAAAATTCTGTCAGAACAAATTGTACGTTTCCTATGACTTGGCCCATCACTGTGCGAAGAACAAATGTCCAGAGAATCATATCAACTCATTGCAGCTGCTCTCTACTTCCATACTTGATGGGATACTTTGCATATCTGTATCAATTAAATGTTGGTACTATTTTGCTGGATTTTCTCAGAAAAGGCTGGACAGTGAAGTATGGAGTATTTATGGGCCCTTTTAAACCCCTGCATGCCACATCACCTCAAAACACCTATGTTTAAGGCACATAGTAAAACACTACCTTTACATTCGTAAAGCTATTAATCAAGTTACAAAATATTAAATATGATAACATAGACCCCAGGTGCCCAACCTGCGGCCCTTTGGGCATTCTTCAGCACCCCCCCAAGTTTCTCCACTTGCGGCCCCTGACACCTAACTGGTAATGCATAGGGCATTGGAACTCACCTGTACACCAATATCCCGCAGAAGCGTCCTGGCCTGGGATCTTCTTAGAGCAGGAAAGGGAGGAGAGGCGAGGGACTTGCTCAGGCTCTGTCTGGGTCACTGATTGGCTTTTATGTATGCCAGATGGAGCAGTCGGCAGACAGGTGAGGGCCTAAGCTCCCACTACTCCACCAAGAAATGGGGGATGATTGTTTAATATATATTGTGGCACATAACCTCAGAATAGGGGCACCTAACCTTTAAATCAAAGGCTTTGATGATATCTATGGAGGCACATAACCTTTGATGATATATATGACACAAAATGCACATTTTCATACTACAGTGCTCCCAAATGCTTGAAGTATAATTTAAAAGGTTTTGTTATTTAAAAATGAAAAATGATGTCTTCTAGCTCTGCCTGCTGTCATTATAAAATGCTTGTACAAGTCAGTATAGATTGAAAATGTTATGTGCGGCCCTTTAGTGAGGCTGAGGGCCACATTCATGGCCCTCTATATCAACTCAGTTGCCCACCACTGACAGACTATTTGAACCAAAAACTTGAAGGGTCGTCTAATAAAAGGCTCCAATATACTGCCCAGGTACACTAAGATACTGGAATAAGTGGGTACATATATTTCACTTACCAGTGTACTATCCTGATTATCATTTAGTTCAGAGAGCTTGCTGCTGGATTTCTGTCTTTTTGGTTTGCTTCTTTCTTCAATGTAGCCAGAGCAATTTTCCTGATGTTTCTCCGCTTCCTGCAACAATCCACAGTCCTCCAGCCCACCACACCCAGAAGGGATGTTCTCCTTGTCAATCATCTCCCTAAAACACAAGAAATCATATATTTAAAAAAAATAATTTTGCCAATCACAATCTGGTTAAAAACACTAGCTGGTGGAAAAGCCTTTCCAATAGAGGTATGATGTTGTAAAGACTAAAACAAATAGCTTGGAATGGAGAAGGTCTGTGTCAATGAAACTTGTGTGACCATAACAAAACTCTGAAAAGGAAGTCGGTGTTCTTGACCAATATTATTACCAAACTTTAAAAATGTGAATACTTTAAATCTTAAAGCCTAATTGTGTGTGTGTTGAAGTGAGCAGGAAGATGTGAAGGATCGCAAACGTTGGTGAATAGTCAAACTTTTCAAGCTTTTGCAGACTGGATGAAATGTGAATGCTATTGTCATCTACAGTAAAGTGATGATAAGCATTTGTGCAAACAACTTAACTGGATAAAATCTAGCCATCAGGATTCATAAAACAAATTTACACTTTAGGCCTTTCTAAGGGCCACAGGAAGTAAAGTAAGGCAGTGGCTGAATGTCTGCTGACTGCCTTATCCCCAACATACACTTCCTTGACCCTTGCTAACCCTAAGTTGAAATGTTTACTCCCCTAACAAATGACACATGGAATAACATTACAAAATTTAAAAAATAAATGTAAACTTTAAAAATTAGGCTAAATTAATGGTGGTAGTTAAGCTTCTTGACTTTCCAAACCATCGCCATTATATTGGTGGTTGGTAAATATCTGGTTAAAATATTTTATACAAATGATATTTATAGATTGTCTCTGATTCCGCTAACTGAAATTATGCATGAAATCTCAAATAGAAGATATACTGTTGGAAAGACTAATATGTTTTATCAACACTGGAACCATTTCAACAATTTATTCAACACATTTTTTTTTTGCATTTGACTAGCATGGTTAAAGAGCATACCACTGGTTATTGGCGATTCTGTAGATCTACTGATACAGAGCATGCCTTCTTCTTTTGGACCAAGAACTTTGAGATGGTCTCAAAAGCCCAAGGGACCAACATTTAAACAGCAAGGGGTTATATTGTTTGCCATGACACATTTCAAAATAGAACTACTCTCTTCCTCTCTAAAATTAAGTATTTCTCATAAATGTACCCATTTCCAATTTTCAGCAAATAGGAACAACATGGGATTGCAGATTACTTTCCAGGCTTTGCGGATTGTTCATTTATCTTGCATTCTTAATACATACTAATAATTGACCACACTTCACTGCCATCAAGTTTCACACTTACATCCTAACAGAAGGAATTATTGGTATTATTGTAAAGCTGCCTGTCCACACTAAAATAGAAAATACAAAGTTGAGCATTTGAGAAATCAGCCACATGCACCATTCTGTAAACTACTGCCAATCTTAAAATGTAAAACGTCCAACAACTCTGGAAACATATTGTCAAGGTAAGCAATGTGTTCAATCGCTACAACCCACACAATCTTCTAATAGATGCCCACCATGGAATACAAGCTGCATACCCCTTTTTCTAGAACAAGAAATAAACAGCACCTGGAATGAGATGCACGTTGGTACAAAATTACTGCACACACAGTGACAATCAGCCATTAGTTGTCCCTGTTTAATCACATCTAGAAGCCTGAAAAACAGACATCTGATTGCTTACAGCACCAGTTGGGGAGCATTTAACTTCTATGTATTCACGTTTTTAGCACGTAGAGAATACTTTTGTGGATATAATATATATTCAGCAGAGAACCACTATCTGTGACAGGTTCACTTTAAACCTTATGCCAACTAATAAAGTCCCAGTATTTTCTTACATGTCTCTAGGCTTTTTCCGAATCTCATCTTGCTCTTTCAGATGTCTTCTCCTCTGTCTTGCAGACAGGCTTGTGGAAGGTGAAGATGTTCCAGACTCTGATTCCTCTGAACTTTGACTTCCAGGACCAAGAACATCAAAAAGATGCTGTTCCACAGCTGTCCTGATAGTCCTCTCCAAAAGTCTGTGAAGAGCAGAAAAGCTGTTGCAGATGATGCATGCACACTGAACATACCAATCATGTAGCACTCTCCTTTTAAGCATCATGTAGACAGCTTCATGATTCAGAAGTACTCCACCAACAGCTTCAGCATACATCTCCCATTTACTAAATACACACTTTATGTTTATGTAAGCTTATTGTCCCCTATTTGCTGAAAACCAGGGATGAAGTAGAGGTGGAAAAGAACAGCCCTTGTGTGTTTATCCATAGTCAGCACAGTAACTGAGAAATCTATGTATTAAGCTAGGAATAGACGGTACGATTTATGTCTATTCCTTTCTGATACTATGCAGTAGCAGGCAGCGTGATGACGTCATCACACTGCTGTCAGATATCGGCGGAGCTGAAGAGACGGCTCTGTTGTCTCTCCAGTTTAGCCGATGCTTTGCATGGAGACCTGCGGTTCCCATGCAACGCAACGGACATTGGCCGTATTTGCGGTCATGTCCGATATGGCGTTTTTGAGTGGGATTGATTGGTCCTGCTCGAAAACAGGGATGAACGCATCTGATATGGGCCAGATAGATGTCCGTGAGAGCACACGGCACTCGAAGCGGCCATCGATCTGGCCCATGTGTGTACCCTGCTTTATTCTATGTCATATTTAATTGTTGCCCAGATTACCACACCAGAAGTAGGGCAGTGTAATGGGAAATCAGACAGCAAAACAAAATCTAAAATAAGATATAAACGTAGCCTAAAGCCCCCCATACACACAAAGATCCGTGAGCGATCAATGTATGTTTGCAGCAATCGATCGTCCCCATCCAAAGAAATAGAAGGCACACAAAGGGTGTGCTCTGATCCTCTGAGCGACCGGCTGCAGCGTGATGACGTCATAACGCTGCAATCAGCTGCTTGAAAATTGGCGGCATATATGGGTGGCTCAAGATACATACATGTTCTCTAGCATAACTGGATTCAACACACTGTTTATCATAATACAATGCATACATCATAAAAAAGGTGTTTTTTGTTTTTTATACATTTTAAAAACTATAAGGCCAAGTTAGTTAAACGTGCAAATAGGAAGAGATCTAATTGTTTGCCAAAGGCAACTGCAAATTATCAGTGCTCTTTGCATCATCATTTCTACCTCCAATAGAGAAACTAAAATTTATACTTTTAAGATTCTAGCAGATAAAATGTTTTATTTTATTTACTAAGAATGTTTTCCTCTGCCCGCCGTTCAGTACTCTGCATTTCTGTAGTAAACATAGACATAATCTCCAATCCTCACTGTGCTTCCTCCTCAGCAAAGGTGTGGAGCAACACACAAAAGAAAAAAGCTTAGTTACTTACTCTCTACCGGCGGGGACAGAGCTGACCTGGGCCACGTGACCGCTGTAAAAGAACAGAACAGTTGCAATAAGTGACACGCTTCTGTCAAAAACATTTGTGCTTCAAAGAAGAAAATAGCCCTGTGGAAAGCATGTCTCCCCTCGGAGGTTTGCATCATCTCTAAAAGTGGATTAAAATGTGATCCTCTGTCAGTATCTAATCCCCTATACACATGCATAGTGCTAACTGCTTTTATATTGATGCACCCAATGTTAGCAGAATTGGACTGATGTCCCTGTGCATAATATAAAAAATGTACAAGGCTTAATACAGAAATATGTGCTGGGAGTAATACACTCAAAGTATGTTATGTAATAAAAGGAATAATCATTTTTGTATGGTTAAATGTTCTGTAAATCAAACATACAATTTGGAAAAGTTGGAATTTTAGATCTTCATTAAATCTACAGCAGTTTAGTTCCCTTATGGGTACACAGGTTTCTGTGGCACCATTGAAAAGTGGCACAAACAGCGATAAAACTCCAACAAGAGATTCAGCATTCTACACTGAGCCTAACAAAGGAATAAATGTTATTGGCTGCTTTTCCACTTAAACTAAATAGGAATAAAAATAAATTATATATATATATATATATATATATATATATATTGGAAGTGCATTATTTATATTAAAAGAACATTATATTTATGTAAAGACTTTTATGGCCAACTAAAATGAAAATTGGAAAGTTGGAACTTCCATCTCATTTTTTATGTAATAGGGAGGAGTTCTGTTTCTGAAATATGAAGGGTTTGAGTAGGCAATTGCAACAAGGACAGAGAAAATCTATAATGGGAATTAGGGGAAATAAGAAAATAAGCTCTAAATGGGAGAACCCTTCACCTATGTTTTTAAAATAAATAGAAAAAAATAAGGATTTCCTATTAAATGAAGCCTACTTATACACCATGGGCAAAACAAAGTAATTGTATGTGAATTCAGTGCTAGAATCTGTCAATGGTTACGATAGGACTTTAATCCTTTGTCTTAAAATCTAGCTTATTGGTTCTCATTGTAAATTACAATGGAAGTAAAAAAAAAAAAAAATACTTAAGATGAACAATAAATTCAACCACATTAAATTGCTACATGTGCTCCATATTTCATCTACAGCAGATACAAAAATATGCATACTAAGGTTATGGAAACATAGAAATTTTTCTATCATAAAGAACTTCCAATTTAAGCAACGTTACACTGGCTGCACATGCTCCATATCAAAGATAGTACAGTTTACAATAGACAGTTGTTTTAGTCTTTGGCTGAACACTTTTTGTTTGAATTGGAATGGCAACTGCAAGCCAGGTAGTTTTATCCAATATCAGTACCTCACCTTACATATGTGTCAATGGGCACAGTATAAAGGCACACTATATAGTCTTATAGAAAGTCTTTCCAGAAGAGTAAAGAATGGTACAGCTCTAGCCCGCAGAGCATATATGTCTGTGATCTTGCTGTAAAATTGTTAAAAGTTTAATAAAAAATATTGAAACAGAAATAATGTGCCAACATTGAGTAATGGGTAAAGGCAAACTTGGGCTTCCTTTATACTTTTGATTGGAAAAGGTAAAGAAGAACCTTCTCTTTTTAAACTTACAGGTACGTATACAGCACAATCATATAAAAAAAAGTGATATACAACCTCTATTTGTTCTTTTTTTTAATGGAAACCCTCAAAACCACGGACTTTAATTAAGTACAAATAGAAGCTGGGCCTCGCCAAACTATAGGCCAAAAGTTTACATATTTAACAGTTGGAATATTACAATTGTTATTTCTTTTTTCCCCCAAACTAACATATTGTCAAATTTCTCACAACCATTGTTAAACATCAACTTGGGAGTCTAAAAAGTTATCATCAATATTGACTGTTATCATGATTCAACATGGGCTCGCCAGAATAAATAGTAAGTTATTTTAGGAATTTTTAAAAGGAACATGGTCATCTTATGTCAAACGATTGCAGTTTTTTTATCAAAAAGATTAATGGAAGGAGAGACCAAGGGCTCAGTCTATCCCTCCATTGAGTTTTTTCTTTACCTAAGCAAAGGCAAGGGGACTTTTAAGAGGCCACCCTATTTCTTTTACTACATTACCCCGGTCGGGGATTTAAAATGATATGTCAAAAGGTAAAAGGCCAGAAAAATTAAATAAAGCAAAAAGCACCTTCAAGAGTCAGGACATTGAATCACAGTAGATTATAGACACTAAAAAGTCCGCACAACAAAATTAATGAATAAAAACGTAGGTTTTCCTTTTATTCTTCAAACAAACAAAAGGGAAGGAGAAAACCTGAAATGTCAGAAAATTCTCCAGACTCAGACGGGTACGGAACAAAATCCAATTCATCTGTAAAGTCAGTACAAACGTCCCATCAACCTCGACGTGCGTTTCAACGAACGTTTTCCTCAGGAGGTGTGGTTTTTCGTGTATAGTATGTCAAAACCTAAAACGGTCCTTCACGCCAAGAGGGTGCACAGGAGGAACAGGGGGCCACTGCTGGGAGCAGGCAAGACAAATGGAAGGGTTGCAGTTTCTTTATGTCAAGAGTAAATGATGAATAGTAAACAATAAATGTACAGCAAATACAACATTCTACAACACTAATTCTAAGAAGTCACACATTCATGTCATACAGATCTTCTCACAAGCGATCATTTTATTAAATGCCTACTCAATACTCTTGTGTGTGTGTGATAAACACAAAAGGGTCATTTGTACAAGGTTAAAATCCTACTGCAGTTTGAGCTTCTCTAAATAAGAAAATTCCAATAGAATTCTTAAAGGACAAATGCCATATGGCAGAACAAAATACAAATATCCACATAATTGTGATTCCCCGGGCAAGTGTGTTCCTGAACATAAGACAATTCTCAAAGGTGAGCTCCCCAGTCATAGCTCAGAGATTATTCATTCTAAGGGACAGTGGAACAGGGCTTCACCGCTTCTATTTAAATGATCTTGGAACGTTTCTTTGACACAAAAGGTGTCCTCGACCCTATGATGCAGGTGGAGTTTTGCTCTGCAATTTCCAATAATTGAAGAATGCACACCATGTTGGTTGTAAAAAGTGGCCGGAAATGCACACAACATAAAAGATCCCTAGGAGGCATCATATTGACTTCTGAACAAACCTGTCCATAAGTAAATAGCTACTTTGTTTCTTTTTTTTTTACAATTTTAGTCTACTCTGCTGTAGTCACTATAGATTTTCCGCTCCTTGGTATATGTCAAACACATTCTTTCAATGTTAATCATTAACTATAGCGGTAATAGAGTAATGAGAGTAATAATAGAAGGTCAAGCAAGTACTAACTTGTCTAAATTATACTTTATATATTACTTTACAAGAAAAAGATAAAACTCCCAATTTTTCTTTCTGTGTCCCATTCAAAAGATTTGCATGTATTTCTTTTCCTGCAAGGTGCACCTGTCTGCCCTCAAGAACCCAGTCTCATAAATGTTTTTAATGCTTGTGTGCCAACACTAGGTAAAGCACATGCAACATGTCCATATTAGATCAGTGGTTATCAACCTATGGGTCACGACCCTGTTGGCGGTCGAATTTACAGGGGTTGCTGGGTTTACTGAAAGTTATGAGGAAAGGGGTATTACTCGGTGTTATTTACTGTGCCACTGTGTTATTTACAATGGACAGGCTCATATGAAAATGTTGATAAATATAGGTAAAACTGGGCTAAGAGTTTGTAATTTCAGTAAAATCTAAATCAACGTTTCTATCTGACAAGTATTTTGTGATGTAGTCGTGGTAAAAATAAAAGAAACAACAAAGGGTAAGGCTCCACTTGGGAGGTCTGGGAGCGGATGTGGCCCCTTTTTTTTTAAATCCGCTCCCATGTGCCTAGCTCCACTGCCGCAGATTGAAATCAATAAACTGTTAATGGACTAAGAAAAAAACGCGCTGAAAACCCGTGGTTAAACAGCAGATGAAAAGCATGTGTTTTTCTGTGTGTATCGTCTCAGTTTTTCGTGCAATTTGTAGTGGAGCCTTACCCTCAAAGAGGAATGTGCATCAGAAAAATGATTGGCCAAAAGTAGGTAAACAATAAATGACAAATGAATTAACCTAGGGCTGGGCCAATAAGCACAAGGGTTCATTGTCTCACTTTAAGAATAACTGCAATTTGCATGTTAAAGTCATATTTCATGTTCATTAATTATCTTGACTGGAACATTGTTCTATCTTGGGGTGTTACTTTTTCTTAATCAATGCAAACAAAAATGTATTTAAAATTTTAAACTAAATGTATTGTTTAGATATATGTCACTGTAGCTGGGCAAGTTAAATGCATAGTGTTAATATATACGTTAACCCTCTGGGCGTTACGGGCTTTTCGCGACATTTTTTATGGCACAAAAAGCCGTTTCTCCCGCAATCACGACGGAGTACAATGAACTCTGCCCAGCCGTCTACACATCGCCGATGTCAAATAGACACCGACGGTGTGTGGGGAGGAGAGCGGCGCCCCCTCCATTGACATGGAGGTCTATGGCGCCCCCCCTTCGGCGTCAGAGAGGACACCAAAGACACGGGGCCGGAAAGGCTCCATGTGTCTGCGGCTCTTCTACAGAGCCACAGGCACACGGAGAGGCGCTGTTTGTGCCCGATCCCGCAAACTGAGTTCAGGCATAGCGCCCAGGAGGTTAATAAACCTGGTTAGGGTTTTCACTTTTGGGCAATTAGCTGGAGAACTGATATATGTAAGCGCATGCAATATCCTATATTAAATAATAATACCCCATTATTCTATTTAACTGTATATGGTGTGTAGGGTGAATAAAGCTATTAATGGAGTATTCATGAAATGGTATTTTGACTAATGCAGACTTTCTTGGTTTATACTTCACAGGGTTTAGGCAGCTTTCATTTTGTGCAGTCTGGAATGGAATTTGGCCTGTGTAAAACAAAGAACGGTTGTAGTTTTGCTAATCATATTATAGATTTAATTTTGCCACAACAAAAGAAGGGATTTGCCTTACAGTTCAAGGCTATCGGACTGCCATGAGAAACACAAAATGGTTAATAAATCACACTTTGGCTCTATGACCTATTCATGGCATATAATAGAGACATTCTTTTGTTTTGTTTACATTGGTGCGCATCGAAGAATGAAGCTCTGTACTCACTGTACTTGGCACATGAATACAGTGCAGAACACTTAATATGAAATGGACCCTTTTCTGATGACTGTCAATAAGTGTCCATTGTTCTTCAAAATAATCACACTGTTATATCCCAGTCCTACTTATAAATTTTTGGTTTGATGAAATACAAATTCTTCCAAGTTAAACTAAACATATATGGCACAGCATTTTTAATCACAATTGGTCGCTGTGCACGTTCACAGTGATCGATTGTGCTCAAATATATTGCGGCCACCCACTCAAAGAAACCTTGATTGAACAGGAAACCAACATGTTGGTAAATCCGAGTTTGGTTGCCAAATATTCCCATACAAGTATCGAACAGGATTGACTGCACAGAAGTGCTGCGCCTTGATTCTCCATTCAACCGCGAAAGCTCCAGTGCAGCGTGGTGACATCATCACACTGCACTCAAAGGTTCATCAATTACATAGGTATCAACCATTGCATGTCCACCTTAGACCTCCTGGGCGCGTATCAGTTAGAGACTTTTAAGCAGGGTACAGACATGCAGATATGGGCCAGCTTCACTTATATAATATGCGACCATCGCCGTTTTCGAGCGGGACAATCAATCTCACTCGAAAACAGCCATATCGAACATGACCGTTAAATATAGCAGATGTCTGTTGCTTTGCCTAGAGACCGCGGGTCTCCAGGCAAAGCTTCAGCTGAGAG
>CM070032.1:148681492-148706814 GCA_036250615.1 Ptychadena robeensis | reverse complement strand
AATATGTCCGTGTAATGTATGTGGGGGATTTTTTTTTTGAGTTTACAACCGCTTTAAGTTAGGCATACACTGTTAAATTTTAGCACCATCGATTTAATTTTAGATCTTGGTCTTTTCATTGGACACCAATCGTAATCGAATCCAAACTAGTACCACATGGAAAGTTTGATCATAATATGACTAAAATATACTATTTCAGTTCTGATCAAAATACACAGGAAAGAGTCATATATAAATATGTTTGTTGAATACAATTGACTCAACCAACAAACACAATGCTACGATTTAAATTCAATCGTTGTACAATCGAAAACATTTTCCGATCACTTTTCGATTAACGTTTATTGACCAATGATCGTTATTGACCAATTTTCGTCTATCGACCCATGTGTGCAGTATACAATTTAAGTTCGATCGCTGGCAGGCGTGCTGGCTGGGGAGTCCTGTGTGTCTCCCTGGCTCTCCTGGTATCCCCTACCCCCGGATGTATGGACAGATAAGGAGGACTGGAGCGACTTGGGATATCGGATGGTAGATTTATCTTAACAGGACGCCCGTTGGACGCACTCTCCCATTAACCTGACTACGACTTCGGACCAGGACGTCCTGACCAAACCCTCTTAAGGTGATACTGTCGCCCCTTGTTTCTCCTTGGGGGAGACACCCCAAGACAACCCCCCACGGACAGGGGTAAGGTGAAGGAGGTATAATCCAATTGCAGGATTTCGAGCGTGTGTGTGGAACCCAGGTGCCGTCAGGATGGGTTAATATGACCCCCACTCTCTGAACCAGACCCTTTGACCCATATGATAATAGGACCGCACACAGGACCAGGCCGCTCTCTCTCTCCCCAGGATATACAAGACATATATTTTAACGTAAGCTTCTTGATGAACTACCTCAACCTTGATCTACCCCTGATGAAGCCCTTAGCGGGCGAAACGCATCGGGTACGACCTACGGGTATAAACCTACCTTGGACTTGACACGGAAAAGTTCATTATGGAAGCGTCAATTGTTTTTATCTATGCGAAATTTTAATTAATGGGATTTTTATGCCCGATGTATATGTCTCAGTGCTTACCAATAAATTATATTGTTATTTATTTCACATCCGTGTTATTGATACCCCGCAATATAGTGATTCGACTTCACTCGATCCTATATACAATTTTTAGTTTATAGTTCATATATTGTATATTTTAGGGTCGGCAAACCTTTTTTCCCTGAGTGTCCAAACTGAAACCCAAAATCCCACTTATTTATCTCAAAGTGGCAGCATGGCAATATAACCTGAATGACACACACAACTCCAATATAGACACATTCTACTTTTCTATAAAATAGAAGAGGGTATACAAGTGCCACCTCTGGCATGCGTGCCATAGGTTCACCATCACTGGTATATATGGTACTTTCACATATTGTTGTATGAGGGTCATCTTACTTAACCCTACCTACATCAAAATACCCTACCTATGCCACAAAAAATAAGGTCTTATTAGCACTGGGGTGGCCATGTGCATTGGCATGTTTTTGCATTATGGTGTCATTAATTGTCTCCATTCAAATGCACCACAACCAATGGTAAGACCACATGCATTGTGCATTATGTTTCCATTATGTCGGGACCCCCATTACGTCGAGTTCGTTCAGCCTCTGCACGGCGGATGTGTAAACAGACCATCCACCGAGCAGGCAATGTCTGTGTGATACGTCGGGATCGTATACGCTTAGCAAAGGGGTCCTGACTTATAATGGAAACAACCCCTTAATGTAAAGCACTAAACTTGTAATAATAAAAAACACCAGACAATGTAAATGGGCCCAGAGTGCAAGACTTAATTCTATATAATGTCTTGGTTTTAGCCACAAAGGCACCAACTAATTGCTTAGTGACCCTGTTCTGCATAAAGGCGACGTTCTTCCTTAATTCTTTCAGTTTATAAATGGTATTTTCTTTAGAACTGCATTATAAGCCCCCCATACACCTTACCATACACTTTATGTACATTCTGCTTTTCTTCTACCAAAACCATGTAATATGAGGACCTTTCTACACCTTCCAATCACTATGTATTCTATCAGGGAGGACCCAGCACTACATAGTTGTTGGTAGATGTAAAGGAAATTGTACAGAGTGATCTAAAAGTGTATAGGAGGGGGGGGGGGGTAATAGTTGGGCAGTTTGTGGGCCACAATCCTGATAAGACTGCCAGTCCTCTCAACCATGCTTCATATGGTTTATCAGGGACAGTAGTTTGTTTACTTCTACAATAAAAAATATTTTAATGTAAACACCAAAAATATTGTAATATGTGTAAAAGAAACCAAGTCTCCTCTTATCAAATTCCAGAATGGTGCTGCTCTTCTGCTCAGGTCCATCTCTAGGCCTCAAGGTCACATTTGGCAGATTTTTTTTGGGCATAATTGTAATTGTGGTATTTATGTTTTTTTATATTATTAACACAGCTTTAGGGGTTTCAAATCTTCATAAGCCAATTCTTGCTTATCTAGAATGTTATTTTGGACAGGTTCATCTGTCTTTATTCTGCCCGATTAACATTCAAAAGGTCTTGAAGATGCATCAGCGTAGACCACCAGACACCAACCGAAAGTCTCAGTCAAATATATTTTTAATCTAGCTACAAAAAGAAGTACTGTAAATACCGAGAAGACATGCTCATTGTATTTATGGATATCGAAGTGGAGTTTACATTTATTGTATATGTGGGTCACGCTTGTTCCTATACCATGGATACCAGAAGAACCAATTATGGTAACAGGTAAAAGGTGATCATATGTTAATGTACAAGAGCCTAGCACAACATATGTCATTATCAGCATTGCCAGGCTTGGCTCAGCCGCTATGCCAGCTGGCAGATTAAATGTAGGGGGTGTTCGTTGGTATCAGCAGTCATTTCTTATTTCACATGCACAGCAATTCTGCTGCAGAGAAGACTCGCCCTGTGCCAGGTGGTAAAGGGTAAGATCAGGGGGAAATGTAATGCACTGGTTTATAAAGCTTCTTGAGAAATGAAATACCCCTTTGATGTCTGGTAGAACACAAAGAATTGTTTACCAATGTGTACAGCAAGGTCTTCCCCTGAAATAAGCAGTACGTGCTGGAGATCAGCGAGGCGCAGACAATTTGTGCAGAGTAATGCTGCATGAACTGACCTCCCAGGTCTTCTGTATGACAGGAAGTAAACAAGATGGCAAGCAAGTCAGCGATGGAAAGGCAAAGGCACTGCAGTGTGATCAGGGCAGCCCCCCTGTAGCACTGCAATCAGCAACGCATGCAGCACCAAAACCACACTGTTCGTTCAATGCACAATGCATGCAGCACCAAAACCACACTGTTCATTCAATGCGCGACGTAGGATGCATGCAGCACCAAATCCACACTGCGTCTTCAATGCGTGACGCAGGATCCACCATCAATGCAAAATAAACATGATTTTATTATTATCAGAACAATAGGCTTCACCCATCCCTATGCCCAGTAAGCATTTCTAATGAATGCAATGACACATTGCATAACCCCATAGTGAACTAATGAATCATTGAATCGATTCTGCTGTGTCACACAGGAGTGGCATGCAGCCATCTGCATGTGAACAACAAGTACCAGCATGGAACACACAGCAAGCAATAACCAGAGAGGTATGCTGGGCACATGGCCTAGCCAGGGTGGGCACAGGGATGCCAGGCTGGGCTGTTGCTAGGAAGACTGAGGCTGTACCTTTGCAGAGACATGAGTTCACAGGCCATCCCAGTCCGGAGAGCCGTCTGCAGTGTACGCTGCCTGGCAGCCCGGGCACCGCCTTCCTTCTCCCAGCACGAGCGATGGATGGCAACCAAGTGTAAGTTCTTCCTGAGCGCCAGTCCTCTTATCTGCCCCCGGATTCCTGGTGCCCAGTCCTGTCCCCCTCCCCTCCACATACAGTCATAGCAGGAAACCCAGCCCACAGCCATTCCACCATCAAGCCCGTCACTCACCGCCGGTCAGCCAATCGCCGCACGGGGGCGGGTCCGAGCGATACCGTACAGGCGATGTTCACCAGGGCACGTAGTGTACACGGCTACACCGTCATCTGTTTACACCCAGCGGCCTGACAGCTGCCTTTCACGTGTCACATCAATCACACGTCTAATGACACATTGCAGGACACAGTGTTTACTGCACATACACCGGATAAGGAGAGTGCTACACTGCTAAACACCCTCACCTATTACACGGCATCTAATGTAAACACAGGCATTCTAGATCCTCATATACTACAGATCCTCACACCTATTACACGGCATCTAATGTAAACACAGGCATTCTAGATCCTCATATACTACAGATCCTCACACCTATTACACGGCATCTAATGTAAACACAGGCATTCTAGATCCTCATATACTACAGATCCTCACACCTATTACACGGCATCTAATGTAAACACAGGCATTCTAGATCATCATATACTACAGAGACTCACACCTATTACACTTAAGCAGGGTACAGACGGCTCGATATTCGGTCCGTCCGATGTACCCAGCAGCAGTGTGATGATGTCATCACGCTGCTGTCAGATTTCGGCTGAGCTGGGAAGAGCTCTGCTGTGTCTCCAGCTGCGATGATGCTTTGCATGGAGACCCCGCGGTTTTCATGCAAAGCAATGGACATCGGCCGTGATTTACGGTTGTGTTCGATATCCTAGTTTTGAAGTGAGATTGATTGGAAACTGGTATGGCCGCATATGATATGGGCCAGATTGATGTCCGTAAGCGCGCTCGATTTGTCCTATATCTACATGTCTGTACCCTGCTTAAGTGACCACTGCTTTTTTTCACCCCATCGGATGAATAGCACAGTGTTTACTCTATGTTCGCAAATTGGTGCACCCATGCAAGGTGTCACGTCTTTGTTATGCTAAAAAACAGGACCCACTCCGCCCAATCATGTCCTAAGATGTAGACAACCAGGCTGCAATTCCCGGGAAATCAGCCACCATGAGTCCAGGGCAGCTTGTTCTTCTGCAGGTCGGGGGCCCAGCTTACGTTGCTCTTTATCCTGGCTGCTGGAGCCAGGCAGAACCTCTTGCTGATGCTCAGATCTGACACCACTTCCCATGTCTCTGGTTTTTCACGCTTTTAATGGTCTAATAATGGTAATTATTAGTAATGGTTCTCAACCTGCGGGTTGGGACCTGCTTGGGGGTCGAACGCCCATTCACAGGGGTCACAGACTTCACTTGAAGCATCAGAGCTGCGGCTAACAAGCAGAGTGGGAGGTTAGAGGGAGAGTAATGCCTCGCTCCCCCTAACTTAGAAGTAGTGATGGCTGAATTTCGGCCGTGTCCGTCCGCGAACGGGCGGAGCGGACTTTTCGTGGCTCTAAAAAGATTTACAGCAACTGGTCTAAAGTCCATAGGTAAGCTATAGGTAAGCTAGTTATGTAATTTTGTTACGACCGCCCGCCCTAGCCTGCTTATACACCCAGACCTTCATGGCTCAGGAATGATCGCTATTAAGCAATTGTAGACAGACAGCTTCAGGTCAGGCAGCAATCACCCTGAGCTACACCTCTGTTTGGGAAGACTTTTTCCAACTTCTTGTCTCCACGACTCCCATACAATAATAAAGGACTGGTGGCAGCTGACCCCAGGAGAATGGGAGAGCCAATAGGAGAGATTTCCCTTTTGTCTGAAGATATTTCCTCTTACTACTTATTGATGTGTTTCTGGAACAGGAAAGAACTCTCCCCTCCTCTAAAGAAGACAGACGACAAAAGAAGGAAACTGCAACTGTTTTTACAAACAAAATCTAGAGGTTTTACAAAAGGTACCCATAAACGAGTAAATTTTGCATACAAGTCCCAAACATCGAGCATTCGATCCCACTAAAACATAATGATGATTGAACAGGGATGTTGGTAAATCCCTGTTCAATCGCCATTACTTTGGATGGTGACCCTCAATCCCCATCCAATGTATTTGCCAGGGATCAAACACCCAAAGTGGTGCACATTGAGCCGCTGAACATACGCTTGCCAATTCTGACTTAAGCATGCTGCGATGGATCATTTGGGAATCGATGAATGTATGGATACCTTAAGTTCATGGGTAGCATGGAAGGTTTGTAGTTAGCAGATTTTCCATGCCGCTCTATGGTAGTTGTTTTTGATCTATAAAAGCTAGACTCAAATCTCAGTCATCTGTCTGGTTACTGTGAATAGCGTCTACCGAGCAGCCATTGGTATTTTTTGTGTGGGTTTGTAAAACGGACCTTTTAATTCTTGAAGAGGCCGCGTTCACAAACGGCTTACTGACACTTCATTCCAGAGAGGCCACAGGCCAGACATGCCAACATTGATACAGCTTCAGTCATATTCCAAGAGCAGGAACAGATCATGACACTACATAATCCTGATGTAACCTGTCCTCCTTATTACTTCATTTACAAGCAGGCTATTTTGGGGGACTGGATGGGCTCCATTTACTTGAGCAGCTTCTTAAATGTGCAGCTGTGACATTTTTTGTGCTAATAATGAAAGAATGCGTCGGTTCGTCTGTATGTTCCAGTAATTGTAGGATTAACGGCCATGCCATGATATTCCAAGCAGTATACAATGGAATCATACTCCTAAAAACAGACACCTAATCAGGACATTTGGTTCAGCTTCTATAAGAGATAGATCAAGTCTTAGTTCTAGAAGGACGGTGTTTTTACCATTTAAAAATCTATTAACCTCCCTAGCGCTCTTGTGAGGTCCAGATTTCTGTACCACAAGCGCAACATAGACTTGGATTTTATTTTTTAGGTTGTAGGCCTGTAACTTCCCAAAATATGTCTATACAAGGGTTTAATAGACATCCTGAATATAATCATGTTTAAAACAAAACAATTATGTAAAAATAATTATGTTAAAAAAAAAGAAATTTTATAAAAAGGTATTATTTAAATGATAAAATCTCTCAAATGCTTCTTTTGTATGTTAGATTACAAAACAGTTTGTATTTATATTTGTTTATGTTTATAATAAAAAAAATATGTTTTGTGTTTTTTTTTTACTTTGAATTTTATTGGATACAGTTATAACTGTATCCAGTACAATTCCCCTTGGCACCCTCTCTCCCCTGGTGTGATGGTCCTTGTGACATCACACCAGGGGAGAGAGGGTTAACTTTAAAGGGGCACATCTGGTGAATCACACTGAAAACGGTTTTCTCCATACAGTTTTAGTGCAATTGTCATCTCGTCATGTCACTCCAGGTGGGGGGGGGGGGGGGGGGGGCAGAGGGGTCCACTCTCCTCTCCACCGTAGCAGCGTGGAATGGTAAATTTGCGCTGCTGGGGCTACGATCTTCGCCGGCAGCCCCATCTTGTCCAGTGCAGTACTGACAGCACAGTGCTGGATGAGATAGAGCTGTCATGAACAAAAGTAGTGCCCTGTTTTGCCGAAAAAAGGCACCCTTACATTTTTGCCTCACACTGAAATATAAGGTATCTCCCCGGAAAAAAAGGCACCCCCGAAGATACAATACTATTTCTCTGGACAGGGGGGATCAGAGGGCAATCAAAATGACACAGGAGAATCAGAAGGGGTGATCACCCCTCTGAGTCTCCTGTGCCATTTTAATCCCCCCCCCTCTGATCCCCCGTGTCATTTTAAGGGGTCCTTCCACCCTGATAAGACACTGTCTTATTTTCAGGGAAACATGGTAGTTTTATCTACCCACTTTAAGTGACATGGCAACACACAGAATCCTGCACCATACTATAAATTAGGGGTTCCCAAACTGGGAGGCGGGCCCCCAGAGGGGGCCGCGAAGGTATTCCAGGGGGGCACCGTCCCTTATTCTGAAACTGTATTTGAATGGGTAGGGGGCTCAATAATGTTGCTAAATAGAAAAGGGGGGCCCTGCAAGGAAAGTTTGGGAACCACGGCTATACATTGTCAATACTGTTATGGTACCCAACTGCCTATAAATACAGGGTATGTACACCCATTACAGGGTTTCCGATAAGGAGCCTGACAGTACAGAAGTAAGGCCTACTCGCCACTGTGTAATCCCTGAATACTTATGCATGCATGATGGCCAATGATGACTTGGCCTAAGGGGGCTACAATTACAGATGTAGTATTTAATGTGCAAGTGTTGGGGCATTATCAACATCCATACACAACTAACTGGAAACTAAAACATAACCAGGGATGTATTACATTATTGTAATTGCACAGGATCCTCCTAAGCTCAGTGCCCCTGGTTATCCCCTAAAGGCCCCTATACACATTTCGATTTCCCTACGATCAACGTCAGATTCAATTGTGATTTATGACCAAAGAATCGATTATTGATCAAACTGCAATCAAACACCTGATGTATAAAAATAATCAAAAATTATAAATAATGTATAAAAATAAAATTTTATATACATTTGATGTATATGTGATCGTCCCAAATTTTCCGACATGTCCGATCACTTTTAGGAAATTTACCAAATAATCAATCATAAGATTTCGGTGGATTGAACCATGTTGAGAGGCATCTATAACTGGAATATCGACTAAATTATCGATCGGTTTCGATCAAACAGGAAAATTGAAACTTGTATGGGGACCTTTAGCATACCTGTCAACCCTCCCATTTTGGCCAGGAAATCACATTTTTTAAAGCGGTTTTAGACTCAAAATAAAAAAACAGACATACATTAAACAGACACAATACTCACATGTCAGCAGTTCAGATGCTTGGAAACTGCTACACACAAAAAAACCCCACACTAAACTGTCTTCGCTTGCTTGCAGAAGGCATGCTAGCATCTTGGCTCCTGGCACACTTCCGCCCTCATTGACCCCCTCTCTCCTCTCCACCTCCTGTGTCTTTTGATCAGAGCTGCAAGGACTCGTAGGGGAGGGGGGGGGGGGTTGTGAAGAGGAGGATTCTGCTGCTGATGATTTCCTGCCTGGCAGAGATCTTCCACACACCACTTCGGCTGCCTAGGCGAGAAGTAAGGCAGTGGGAGGGGGAGCACTTTTAACCAGCTCCCCTACAGCTGTCAGAAGAATATTTGTTTACTACAATCAAGGATCTCAGCATTATCAGCTTAGCTGCAGCTAATAATGCTGAGTGACCTCCCAGGTGGTAGGTCCGCTTTAAGTGACTTTCCCGCCAAATCCCGATTTCACAAATTTCCAGATTTTTCCAGGGATTTTCAAATCGGGTCAATTTAGGAGGGAGGGGACGTTACTCTCCGTCCAAAGTTCCCACCCCACTTGTATAAATGATGTGTGGGGTGAGACATTACTAAGGAGAGTAATGCCCTCTACCACCTACGTTAGGCAGGAACTGATTAGGAGGGAGAGGACTTTAATCTCCAGATACTGCAAGTGACGTCACTGATGTCACTTCCGGCACCTGGAACGTAAGTGTCTGGTCAGAATCGGTATTCCCAGCGAGCGAAGTTGACAGCCTTAAGAAATAACCTTGCCTATATGCTGCTCATTAAGCCTGCTGCTGGCACACTTCATTAGGAGGCATCATTAAACTGGCTAGGGTCCAAATAATGTAGGACATAACAATTCAAACATATTGTTTTCAAGGAATGAAAATTCAGAAAAGAAACTAGTATCATATTTGAATGCCGTGGTACAAAAGGAAGGTTCTTTATAAAACTAGAAGCTTGTTTGCTGGTGTTACACTTTAGTTGGAAGGTGGTACTCCCAAAGCCCTGTAGAGTCATACATTAAAAGTCGTTGAAAAAAGATAAACGTTTAGAATGAAAAGTATGCATCAAACATAAACATGCCTTTAGGTAAAGAGTAGCAATGCTACTACTTCTGCAACTGTGCTAGAAAATCACCAAATTCCATACATCAGTATTTACTTCACCCAGGTGATCACAGGTGACATAGCCATTGGGTAAAATTTATGATTTCATCAAACTCACCTAATCCAGAGATGTGCTGTGTCATATATACATTATCTATAAGCTGTATCTAAACCTGTAAAATGTTTTAATACAAATCAGGCATTCCTGTACTACAACCAGAGAAATATAAAATCTATAAAACATACATAACTTCAGCTTTCTTATGTTACACTCAGTAAGCTGTACCAAGGTATAGGAGACACCACTATAAAATGAAAACCCACCTACTCATGAGTGTTTACCCTCCTTTTCAACCCTTGTATTCACTATACATGCTAATAGAACAATAAAGTGTGTATATGTAAAAATTAGGTAGCCTTAAAGCAGTTTAATTTTAGTTTAGTTTGTCTATTTGAAAGATATTTTTGTTTGAAAACTCACCAAACAATCGTTTCTAATGTTTAGCTGGAAAATTCTACAGAGGTAGTCACTTCTAGAGCTTCAAAGGTGAAGTGAAGTCCAACAAAGATTGTTTGTAATCAATAACGCTGGACTTCTTTTACTGCTGATGACTAATCAAAAAATAACTCAAATTATTATTTAGAGAGGCATTAACCAGCCTATGGGGTAAAGTTCATAGGATAAGGATTATATTTGATATGAAAGATTTTCTTGAATTTAGACTTTGACAACTTGGTGAAGTAAAGAAGTTTGTGTTTTTGTTACAGATACATAATATTCATTATATACATAATAAAAAATATAGTACTCATGTACTGATTGTGTTTAAAATAAAGAGATGCTTACTCCTGCCCTGTCCTACAGAGGAAACCATCTATGCAGCTCCAGGATAAGGATTGTATTATAAGAATCTGAAAGCGACAACAGTTTGCATAATAATACTAATGTTAAATTTTGGGACAGATCACAACAATTTATTGATGAAGATATTTGAATATTTGATTTGAATATATAGCCTTGCCCAAGTAACCGCACATACTAAAAGAGTAAATCATTCATGTACATTCAACTGATCTGAATAAGTAGAAACAAAGTGAACATTAACAAAAAAAATGTTGTTTGCACATTATTGGATAGGTAAATGAGTACTATATTTTTTTTTATGTATATAATGAATATTATGTATCTGTTACAAAAACACAAACGTCTTTACTTCATCAAGTTGTCAAAGTCTAAATTCAAGACAATCTTTCATATCAAATATAATCCTTATCCTATGAACTTTAACTCATAGGCTGGTTAATAACTGTATATACTAGAGTATAAGCCGACCCAAGTATAAGCAGAGGTACCTTATTTTATCTACAAAAACTGGAAAAACGTATTGACTTGAGTATAAGGCGAGGGTGGGAAATGCAAAGTCAGATAGTGGAGTTTTCTATATGAGAAAAATATAGAGAAAGCACCATTGCCCCTAGGGATGAATCAAACAGATGAATCAATAAAGTTAAGAGAACATAAGTTTATTGTTATTACAGGATGGGTTTTCAAGGCCCTTCTTTCAAACATGAAAATAAATTTACATTTAAAAAGTCTTCATTATTATCATTGGGGCCATGGAATGGAAACTCATTTTCATTTTTGAATCATAAGCAGTGGAGTGTTCTATTTGAATTTCTATAAAATTCCGTCTCCAGTAACGGGCAACCAATAACAGTAACCGGCCAGCAGATGACAGTGGGGCGCTGTTTGTTTACATTACATCAGCTGGTGTCGGAAACACAATGGAGCTTCAATTCAGTGACCTGTGACCCAGGACAGTTAAGTGGATCCTGACTCTGAAAAAGCTCCCCTCGGCTTATACTAGAGTCATGGTCAGACCATTTTGTTGGCTGAAAAAGTCTAATACATGAGTATCTACGGTAATTTAAAATCATCAAAACTTAACAAAAAGTATTATGCAAAGTAAAGATAATTTTTTTTGTTTGCATAGTTAAAGCCGCATAGCATTATTGTAAACATCAGCATACACTCTGATGATGATCAGTATCTTGTGCACTGCTCCAGGTTAATTTCCAGCTCTGCAGGTGCCCGCCCCGTTGACCCAAAATAAACATTCAATAATGCAGAGATTTTAGTTTGATCAAAAATTTACCACTTTTTGTCGACCCAGTACACGAAAATATCAACCCATGTGTGGCCAGCTTTAAACTAGCAGTTAGTGGTTCAGAAATCAGATAAATGGCCAAGCTATTCTTAATTACATTCCGTTATTTGCGTATGTGCCCCTAATGCGCTTCAGTCAACAGGGCATTATCAGAGGTATTTACGTTCAACTTTTAGTCCATATATAATTTTGGCTATAGCATCCAGCCCCACAAGCTTCGGTATTCTATTAAAGCAGACATATAACCCACTTAGCAACTTTGGCGGTGCTGATATGAAATGTTGCTGTTGCGGGCTCTGGGCACAAGGGGAATTGGAAGGCCTAGAATGCCCGGAAGCCAGTTGCAGCGACACTGGAGGGGCTGTAGATCCAGATTGGTGGAGAAAGGGTGACCAGAAGAGTTTTGCTCCTCCACCTTAGGATAGGTGGAGGATAGGTCAATACAGGTATGGGGCTGCAGCTCGATATCAAGCCAGCTCGTCCGCAGTCGGGCTTCTTGGATCTGGAGGAAAGTCGAGCCGTGTGTGCCAGGCTTTAGTCATATCTAGCTATATCTAACTTGTGTGGTTACAAATAACTCTATGTTAAATGTAATACCCAGGTTAATTAAAAAATGTTCATAACTTTATTGCATGCATTTGTGACATATGAAATATGTACTATTAAACACATCAAAGTTATGCAAATACAAAATTATAATCTGAAATAATTTATTCTACAACAGCGGACATAGAACTAGTAATTTATTTTAAAGTTCCAGAACCTCCCCTTCCGGATGCATGACATGATTTCGGTTTCACAAACCTATCTTGAAACCCTGGATGCTTATTATTATTATTATTAACATTTATTTATATACTAGTATTATTATTTATTACACTAGTAAGCATATCACCAATAATACAATTGTAAGAAGAATCACATTGGCATTCTACTACATATTCCAGGGCTTAACATCCTCTTCATTGCAAACAATCTGTCCTACAGCCTGCAAGTCTAAAATAAACAGACCTTTAGCTTCAGTGGAAAGTCCAAATTTAAGCTTAGCCAGGTTCACTTTATGCAGCCAGAATTTTAACCAGTTCAAAGCTTCAAAATAAGAACAAATTCCAAAAAATTATATTCTAAATTGATATGGGATATCTGCCCTTTTGATTTAACTATAATAATATATATAAAAACCATCACCCTAAATGGTAATTTAATCTATGCTAAGGCCTATACGGCACCAATGCGGACCTCCTAATGAAGGCATTCGAAACGTGCGTTGGGGTTTGGAATGTATTTGCTGCGTGGACCTACCCATCCTCCGTCCAGCCCTATTGCAAGCGGGGATAAATAAAGTTTGTCATTTGCTCTGGAGTTAAGTATTTGGACTTTTATATACATTAAATTATATGGACTTTTTTTATCTATTTAGTTTTGTTTTTTGACTAAGAACTACTTTACTGGATTACTACATGAGTACCACTCAGGCTAGCCACTAAAGTCCCCCAGCCCCTACTTGATGTAGGGGAGAACTCTCTGTTGGGGAGGTGGGGCGGGATTTGCCTACCTTCCAACCCATACTGCATCTATATATGATTTGGGAAGTCAGCCAGTTATTAAACAGGAAGCCTTCGATCTCTTTCTTTATATATGGTATATCTAACGAACATACAGAATGCATGCTTATTAAAACCTTTAATATGTAAATTCCTTATTCCACATCATACATATCAATCTTAATCAGATTATGCTCTCATTACGATTGTTTTACGATTGTTACCAATTATACTGTGTGGTAGTACGATCAATCGATGTTCGGCGATCGATCAAAGTTTGAATCGCACAAAGTGATCGCATTGGCAACTGATCGAAAAAAAGTTGACCTGTGTATAGCTTTAGTGCCTTGGTCAGGCTTTTATTGAAGAGCGATTTCGCCTCTTCCCCAATAGAGAAAATTTTAATACATTTTAGTCCATCTATTTTGTCCCAGTAATATTCTCTCGCCAATTTCATAAAAAAATCGAAATAATATTATGAAAAATAAAATATTACATTAAATATAGAACATGACGATTAGGTTGTTATGCCTGCACAGAAAGATCACTGTGCTGTAGACGTTACACATGATACTTGAAGGATAAACAAAGCTATCAAATGGCCTTTGTGGTGTGTGTGCAAGACACTGTGACAGGTAAATTATAATTTAGTACAAACAGTCGTGTAATTTAAGAAAGAGCAAAGAGAACCACCTCATTCTGGAAAAGTGTAGAGGCAATGCTCAGCAGTGTTCCTACAACAGCTGTCATATGTTGTTTGTGGTTCTATCTGAACTTTACCCGCTCAAAAATACACAACCAAACAACAAAGTCTTAAGTTATTTACAGCTGAACTGCAGGAGTACATAATAAGGGGGGTCCTTCTCCCAACACTGCAAAATATTAATGTCTATGGCATTTGTTTAAAAACGTTTGGCAAATAATTGATTGAAATGATTTTGAAAATTCCTCAAATATTTCCTAGTAGTACAACTGTTCAGCAGTATACAAATATTTATGTGGGAAATGTAAACAAAGTACATTATTATGAAGACCTTCGTGCTGGTGTATAGATGATAGTAACAAAAAAAACTATCACACAACATTCCATTCCATTCAGCCCTAGCCCAGGTTTAGAAGATCTTTAGTTTTAATAGACAGTCTGCATTAGAGCAGACTAAGGGCTTGTTTCCATTGATGCGATCCCGCGCAAACAACCGCATCCATTGGAAACTTCAATATAGTTTCCACTGGTGCGGTTGTGCGCGTTCGGGTGCGGTTTAGGGCGCGTTTCTGAACGCTAGCTGCAGCGTTTTGAAACGCATCCGCGTCCCAACCGCATCCGCATAAAAAAAAAATCGCGACAACTATGCCATGCGTTCAGCTGCGCGGTTGCTACAAACACGCGGGATCGCATCAATGGAAACAAGCCCTTAGGGCCCCCACACACACACCGAGGGGGGGCCGACAGAGCTGGTGCGATCAGCTTTGGTGTGCAGCGTGAGGACGTCATCACGCTGCATTCCCGAGCTGTAAGCATCGGCGGGCACCCTTTGATGAAGACTAAACGTAGGCAAGTAATTTGTATAAACGTTTTGTTATAAGTTTACATCCATACACCCATAAATGTAACCGACCGGCGGACACAACATTAGGCTGGTCGTCTTCAGGCTTAAGCCCAATAGGAACTTCATGGGGTCCTAATTTAGACAACCTGCGAACGCCTGCACTATTTTGCAACTGCTCGCAGGCAGACATCACCCGCGTGGCTGAGAGCAGCTCAGGAAACGACCGTGTAAATGTAGCCTTAATTATTCACACAAAATCCCCCAATGGTGGTAGGTACACAGGTGGACTAGGAACAGTCAGATGCATACTTGGATTTTACACACAAATACTTGACACAAGACAAAGGTTTCACAGAGAACTATGCGTTTAGCTAAAGATAGTGTTTATAGGATTGTGACTGTTAAGCTGGGCTTACACAGCTCAATATTTGGGCGGTTCGAGGAAGCGATATTGAAGGAGCTGGAGGCACAATATGGCTACGTTTTCTAGCTCAGCCGATGCTTTGCATCAGGTCCAATATCCCCAATCCCTTGATTGATCCCCTCAGATACAAGGATGACCACATATGATATGCGCACTACACTCGAAGTGGCCATAGATCTAGCTCATATCTATGTGTGTATAGGCAATCTTGAATCACATGACAAATCACATCCCCAGATTAAGCATTTTCACGCTGAAACACCATTCAAGACACTATCTTTAAAGAACAAATCTTCCATAAAGCACAGACCCACTTTACTAACTAGAAATCAGAAATCCAAATGGATTAATGAAAATAATAAAATTGTGTAGTAAGTTATAGGTCACAAAAAAAAAAAAAAAAAAAGATTTTTTTTTAAATTGTCACCCAATTAAAAAAATAAAATAAAGTCAGTAAGCTTAAGCTAACAGAAGTAATACTCAAACATGGTTGTTGTTGGTAAACAAAGATATATCCTTATAAATATGCTAAACATGTATGGGGAATTCAAGTAGAACATCAAAATGTGCTGTATTGGTAGTGATTGTAGCACAGTTTAAAGCATAGAATAACGAATTCTGAATACAACAATAAGTGAAATACTACAAAAGTTTGTCAATTACAGCGACTTCAAGGTATACCAATAAGCCTTGATTGTTTGACTATGCAGGAAATATAAGTCACATCCGCACACTAAATGACATTATACAATGGTGTGCAGTCATCCATTGTGGGTTTGTGCTGACAAGCACAATCAATCTGACAAACATAATCTGTCAGTTCCTAAAAACAAGGGTTCTCTAACACCCATAGGGATAGCAGGTGTCATGATACATAACGAAGGCATATTTTCCCAAAAATAGTTACCAAATTAAGCAAGAATGTTGGGCACCATGTATTTTTGTTGTATATGCTACACTTGAACATGGGTGTGTCTCAGCAAGTGTGTCCAAAAAGCAATTTTAAATATTCAATGACCACCTTGCAGCATTGACAACTCGCAGTATTGGATCCCATCTCATTTATTAGTGTCAGTGTTTAGGGCATGCCAACCACAGGGAAAAAAGATGCACCAGATACAAAAGCTACGGCTATGTCTCCACTGTGTCATGGACAGGTCACACAGCACCTTCTGCTCGTGTTAAGGTGGTGTGTTCTCATAGTATGGCTATTACACTAACATGCCTGAAAACAACAGGTGTGTAATGAAAGCGTTATGGACATTTACATGTCCATTACATTTCATTGTGCCATGACGGTGTTGTGATGCTTTGTGTTCATACCAAAGCAAGGCACCGTGCTTATATTGACCTCCCACAAAGGTGTGTCATAGCCCAAAGCTTTCCACGGACAGCTTCTCCATCATGCAAAATCCCTGATGTTATAGGACAGTTATGGCCAACAAAACTGGATCCAGCAATGTAAATTGCCAATACAACAAACTTCTCTCTCAGATTGAATACAATAATTTTAATGATGTTAAAATTGATAAACTAAACCTAAAATTTAAGAAAATTGTATAACTTACTAAATTTTGTCCATTATCAATGCATTTTACATTACGTAAAGTAAAAGGCTTGCCTATTTTACTGTGGAGGGCCATGACTAGAAAGTGCCAAATACCGTATGAGAAAATAGTAATATATTGACCTTATAGGAGTCATTGCGGGTAAAGGTTATTTGATAGAACCACACACTCTTTCCAGAGACCTCAGCGAAATCAAGCTGGTTTTTATAGTGTGGCATATGACGCATGTGACATTGAAGACATACCCCTGCTCTTTAAAAACAGGAGGAAGGATCATTGCTCCTTCCAAAAAGATGTCATACTATGCCTAATGCTTCCACAATATATGACATCTTAGATTAGAAGCCAAAAGACATTAGCAAGGAATATAGAAAATGCTGAATGAACAGAATGATATTAGAGCAGACATATGTGCAAGATAACAAATACAATAAAATAGAAATGATTCAGAAAACGTTACAAAACATAGCTGAAATGTGTATGCATGCAGATAAACACACATAAAACCAAAGTTCCGGTACTTTCTAACATGACTTAACTTATTGTCATGTGGGAATAGTAAAGTCATTTAACCCAGTGTTTTTCAACCTTTTTTGGGCAAAGGCACACTTGTTCCATGAAAAAAATCAGAGGGCACGACGATACGCATAATCACGGCGCACTTCCGGTCCCCGCCGGAAGTACGTCATCAGCAGGTGCCCCGCTGGAACGCAGATGCGTACCAGCAGAGCAAAAAAAACGCCCTGGTCTGTGGGAAAGCGTGTTGCTAAGCAACCACATCCTCACAGAGCCGGTCCGTGTATAACTTTATAACTGTATAAGACTTATACAGCCGATCGGTGTTATGCACAGACCGGCTCTGTGAGGATGCAGTTGCTTAGCCCTCCTATGTAGCTGCCTCTTATAGTATAAGACTTATACTATAAGAGGCAGCTAGATAGGAGGGCCGATGGTGGGGTCAAAAACCCACGGCACACCAGGCAACATGTGGTTGAAAAACACTGATTTAACCTTCTACACATTGTGGTTGGTTTTATCTAACCGATTACTGCACAGAGTGCGAAAAGCAGAGAGCTTAGTCACAAAGTGTGCCGCTTACCTAACAAAACCCTTGGATCCTATAGTTGAAGAACAGGCACTTTTTAAACTATGTCTGCAAAATGTCTCTTAAATTACCCCACATATTAGTGTAGCACAGGACTAAAGTAACTGTACTTGTACTAGACCATGCTAGTTACTACTACTATGAAAATAGTCTGGCCAATTTACATTTTCAAATATGAATATGTTCAAGTCTACAAACAAATGAGCTAAGCCCCCCATACACCTTTAGATCACCCCATACCTTTTTCTTTAGATCTACTAACAACTATGTAGTGCCGGTCTTCCCTGATAAAATACATAGTGATTGAAAGGTCCTCATATTACATGGTTTTGGTAGAACAAAAGTTGATTGAACATAAATTGTATGGTAAGATTGTAAAATGTATGGGGGGCTTTAGATTTACTAAGAAATTGCCTAGCACAGCAACGATAGAACCAGTAAAACATATTGTAGGTGTGTGCCTGCCATCCACAGTCTGCAAATAGCAAATATGATATAACTATATATATATTATTTCATATTTAATGGACAAACAAGGAAAATACATGAAGGTTCGTTTTAGTTCTGAAGATTGTAAATAATACACAAAAACAATATATTTTATTTTATTTTTGTATTAATCTGAGAGAAGGTTGCAGTTTCCATGAACAGACGTAGCCAGAGGGTTCTGTAGGAGGAGGATTAGATAGGAAGAGGCACCATATTTTGTTGGGTGGAAGTTATAGTTATGTAAGGGGCTGAACGGTTCCGACAAAAGGTTTGGGCAAGAGTAATGGCGGCCATTTTGTTTAGAAATTGCCTCCCTCCATCCCATTGGTTTTGTTTTGACTCTGTATAACTATTGTTGCCATTACACTGCATGCATATGTATTTGCATTAATTCTCTTTTATTTCAGATATTGTCACAGCTAGTGCGGGTCCTTGTCAGTGCCTATTAAAACAATTGTTGGAGAACGTTACTAGCGACATGCTGGTGGAGGGGCAGTCACTGTGCTATGTTTAACTTTATGATCTTAATAGGGCCAATGACCAATTTGGTGTTTGGAGTAATTATTAATAATGAGGAGTCATTGTGAGGGTATTATCCACCATGTTGGTAAAAGTTAAGGCTGGTGGCCAGTACAGTAAAGTTTAAAAGGTGTACATGGTCAGGGACCTTGTCTTGTGAATACTTATGTCAATCTGTAAAAGCTGTGACCAATATAAATTCAACTTTAACCCTGAAACCAAGAAAAGGGAATCTTCCTATCAGCACTACCCAGGTCACTTATTGGATAGCAATTCATATTTTGCATATAACACACTGATAGTTCTTCTGAAACTTTCAAAAAAGAAGACCACTAGACTATTGCTCCTGACAATGGTACAAAGTCTCAGTTTTGAGCCTCTGCTATGTACAATGTGGTTTGTATTCGTGCAGAACATCAAGTAGTCTTGCCAAGTATATATCTTCACATTTTCACAGAGTCCCTGGCTTAAAGCCATATCTGCATGTTCTTACACATTTTGTCAGCGGGAGAGTTTATTTATGCCATTGCTTCATTGTTTACAAGAATAAGTTGTTCTTCACCTTAACAAACAACCTCCAGAAGGCTAGCAATTTGTGTCTTCTTCTGGATACATAGGTGAAGCAAATGCTACCTACAACATTGGAAAGTTTTTGTATGGATTCTATTGTAAGTCATGAAATAGATGAGTGGGAGTGGTGATTTCTGGCAAACAGTTTACTTTTTGTTACGCAACTTTGTACTGTTCTATTCAACCACAAATAGCATTGGAGGAAAGCAGAAAAATAAAACCATGCTGTGACTACAAGAAAAAAAAAACAAGATAAGCAATTTATCCAACATTCATTGTGTCCATTGCGTAAAACTCAATAAGTAAAATGATGATTCATGCAATAACTTTTCCCTATGGAGTTAATTTAACGAACAGGGAAGGAGCATGTAAAGCATGAAATAAAAGCCTGGTATTCTATGCCTTAAAATTTTTTATCAACATAATAACCATACAAGATCACATTAATCTGAGGTCTCTCTAATGTATGCAAATGTAACTATTTCTAATATTACTTATGAACTCCGTTGCCTTTACATTCCCCTCAGCATATGCAAATACACCAAACAAATATATAAATGCAACACGGAGTTCAGCTCATGAAAAATGGGAGTAAAACCGAAAGATCTGAAACATTTTCTACATACCCAAAACACCCATTACTCTCAAAAATTGTTCACAAAAATCAGTGTTAAGGTGCCCATGTACTTGTCAATACCCATTCGATCGGCCTGCGATCAATCGAAGCGTGGTGATGTCATCATGAATCAATATTTACCACTTTGCACATTGATTTCCGTTCAATACTTTGGATGGGGACCCTGGAAAAGCCGCTCAACCCGGATTTATGGTCACGTCTGTTCCCTGTTCGACCTTTCTTCAAGCGGGATCGAAAGTGTTATTTTTGTTCAATTGACGAACGCAAGTTGAATGGAAAAACGATCTGTCATTGGGGGCTTCAGTGAGCACTTCTCCTTTGCGGAGATTATCCATCCCACCTCACAGGTGTGGCATATCAAGGTGCTAATCAAGGTGTGGCATATCAAGGTGACAGCATGTATATTGTGAGCAGTTTAAGGCCACTCTGAAATGTGCAGTTTGATGTTACAGCACAATGCCACCAAAGCCGCAATGTTTGAGGGAGCGTGCAGAAGGCAGGCTGACTGCAGGAATGTCTACCAGAAGTGTTGCCCATGAAATTAATGTTTGTTTCTCTAATCTTCAAATGGATTACAGAGAATTTGGCAGTACATCCAACCAGCCTCACAACTGCAGACCATGTGTAACCACCAGTCCAGTACCTCCGCATCCAGCATTGTGGGCAGTCTAAAGGCTGCCATACACGAGTCAATGCCCATGAGATAGATGAGCCATCAAACTCAGCGCAATGACATCATCGCACTAAGCCCGATATCAAAGGAGCTCTAGGCGCAGCACTGCAGCATCATCCAGCTTAGCCGATGCTTTGCATCCCATCCCATGCCCATCATTAATATTTTTGTTCAGTGTATATTATGGGAGAGAATAGGGTGTTTGCATATAAAACCACTGAATGGAGCTACAAACAAAAAACCCACAATAAATTCAGCACTTCTAATAAAGCAGTAGTAACATAATATCATCTGCTATTTTTAAGCTATCAGATCCTAGGGATTAGTCAACAACTAAATTACGGAGAGAGAGCAGACAGGTTTTGTTTGCATTACAACATGTTTTAAACCCAAGCATGTGTAACGGAAAGCAAAAACACTGTGGATAAAACCTATTGAGGTCTAAAACACATTTAAAACAACCTTAGAAAAATGAAACATTGGTGTCCAAAGAAAGTAGAATTTGGCCTTCAAAGCCTGTATACATCCTCACATGTGCTGTTCTCAAGACTTCTCAAGGGTTGCTCCTATTCTCTGGAACACTCTACCTCTTAGGTGCCCAACCTGCGGCCCTTTGAGCATTCTTCAGCGGCCCTCCTCAGTCCTCCACTTGCCCGGAAACCTTACTATTTATGCATAGGGCATATTGCATCATATAACCTCTGAATCAAAATGTGCATCAACATACTACAGTGTTACCCAATGCCCAAAGTATAATTTAAAATAAGTTTTGTTATTTAAAAATTATGTCTTCTAGCTCTGCCTGTCAGTATAGATTGAAAAAGTTATGTGTGGTCCTTTAGTGATGCTGAAGGCCGCACTTGAGGCCCTCTATATCTACTGCGATTGAACACAGGTAGAAAACAAAAAGGAGATCTAAAGGAAATCTGAGTGGGAAATCTGAAGGTGTATGGGGACCCTTAAGTAGGGAACACACGGCTCAATATTGGAGATGTTTAAGGTTCCCTGCAGCAGCTCTATGGTGTCAATGCGCTGCTGTCAGATATCGGAGGAGCTGCAGACACAGCTCTGCTTTGTCTCCAGCTCAGACGATGCTTTCCATGCGGTCTCCATTCAAAGAAACTGACATCGACTGCGTTTTACGGTCATGTCCGATATCCCTGTTTTTGAGCAGGATAGCCGCATAGTATATGGACCAGATAAGCGGCCGGAATTGTGCATGGCGCTCAAAGTGGCCATCGATCTGGCCCATATCTACACGTGTGTACACACACTTTCATAAAAAGTTGAAACCCCCCCTCTTCAATCTAGTCTACCTGTCTTCTCATTCACCATGCCAGTCCCATCACCCCACCTATTGTATACTTTAATCCCCAACCTCATAGATTGAAATCCCAATCAGGCAGGATCCTCTACTTCTCCTAAATCATAATCTGTGTAATATGTTGGGGCTATATAAATAAAAGCAAGTCCAACTCACCTTTGGTACATATGCCAGCTATTTTAGATAACAGAGTGATACAAAGGAGGTGTCTGATCACTATTACTTACAAAAAGAAACCTTGTTTGGTGGTGTCTGTTGGTAAGTTGATGCTGTGTTTACACATGTTAGACAGCACTTAAGTTGCTAAAAACTGAGGCAGGGTCATTTGCATGTGTTTATTATAATAGTAGCTTACACTAAATACAAAACAGCTGTGTTTTCTAAAGAAAAACTTCCATTTTCTGAGATGGAGAAGAGGGATCTGGTTCCAGTAGAGTGGCGGTCCTTCTAAATGATAGACATTTGATCATAGTTCAAACCCCTGTAAATGATGTCAGATACAATTTACCATGGCCTTCTATAGTAAAATTCTAGGGGCTGTACAAGTGTCTGTATCTGTCCACCATGGAAGATTGCTAACCTCTGCAACTACCATATGCCATTGCCATTGTTTATGCCATTGTTTTAGCTAGCTGGCCAACGTTGGGCCTTGTCCCATCAGGGGATTAAGGTCCAGAAGGATTCAGGGTAGGGGCCCTTGTTTTTGGCTGCTGTGTGATTATGTTTGAAAGTGTGAGCACCCACACCCACCACATTAGTCTCAACTCAGCTTCTATCAAAACCATCTGTTTGCATTTATAAAATGATGGTACTCAGAAAGATGCGGACAGTCACATTTTTTAGATCTTTGCAATATTTTTATTGTGTAAGGCCACAATCGCATAATGAACTGGTCAGTAAACCTAATTTTACCATTAAAATTATCCGACCCTTTTTTTTACCTTGGGTTCCAAATTGGACCTTTTCTCCTAGTTTGAATGATTATGTAAAAATATAGATTCTCATGTGCTTGATTCCTGAGCAAGTTTACAACACGGAAATCAACAGACCAAATTGCCCTATATGTAGCGGTGGGAGGAGGACTTGGGAATGCAGTTGGAATTAATGGACAGGCTAAAAGTGGCCCTAAGGGTTTCCCAATCCCTTCTTAATACCTTTATCTATAAGATACTGACTAGGTGATATATGATCCCTTCTCGCATAGCCTCTTTCGTCCCAAAACCATCAACTAATTGTTTCCACCAGTGTGGGCGATATGATGCATATTTGGTGGAAATGTGCAAAGGTTACATTATTTTGTATCTGTTTATATAATTTCCTATACAACGTGACTCAGGGGGATCTCAAAAAGTGTCAAGAAGAGGCTCTCTTTGGGTGGTATCCAGATAGTCTCTGTAAACATAAAGCTAGGTTTATTGGGTTCGTGTTCCTGGCAACCACATAGCTAGATCATGGAAAACATCAGTAGTCCACTTAGATTTTGGAAAATCCAGGTTTTCCCGGTTAATGTTAAATTAAAGCCTTATGGCTATACTGAATGATAAAAGGGATGTGTTTGAAAAGATATGGACTGCATGGATCTGCTACATATCGCAACAAGGAAGAAGCCATGAAGCCAGTATGGGACTCTGCTTGACTGCTCAAAACTAGATGATGCTGGTGTCAATAGACTGCAGTTAATGATGAACATATGTAAAAAAAATTGTCATGTTTGTGAATTTTTTTTATTTGTAAAAATGATTGAAACATAATTTTTTTTTAAATAGCATTGTCTGTTACTCCTATCTCCCACATAGTTTAAATAAGTGATGACTTTTTTTTAAATCAACTTACTGAGCTAATGGGACCACAAATGCTTCAATCCTGACCACAGGACAGTGACCTGATCTGCTAATGATTAGGTAATCCCACAAGCCAGGTTCTTACAGTTATAAAAGAAGGATGGTTAGTCATGTGACCAGAAATAAACCATTAGACACATTAAACTGTACAGGATATAGTTATTTAGGGAAAGATTATTTTGTGTCATAACAAAATGGAGGATTGGTCGCTGACACTTAACAATTAGACAGACCAGTTATATAAACTTTTTTTTTATGGTGTACCATATAAAAAACAATCATAGACCATTATTATAGTCTTACTGCAGACTGCAAAAGCAAATCCTACTGCAGACTGCAAAAGCAAACAGTAGCAGTAAACAATACAAATACAATGTTCCAGAGGATCTATAAATTCACTGTTTACTTCCTCTGAATTTGATATATTTCTTAGGTTAGCAAAGTAACAAAGTGTATCATAAATATGCAACAAGTAGAACAGATGGAACAGACAGTTAAATAGTTGGCAGTGACAGAATGCTCAAGTGTCACTTATGCCAAGGAGAGAGGAATCAGACTTTGACCCATGAACCAATCCACTTGTCTGTAGAGACTTTCATATCAAACGTAACTATATTTGTCAGTCTCAGCTGAACCCTCCAAGCAAATATTTCAAAGGCTTGAACATGATGTTCCAAGACATGTCTTGCATGATCTAGAGCGGGTATTTAACCACAGGGACCAATTCAGGGTATCAGTTTTCAAAAAGGTAGCAAACTCAGACTCAAAAGTCAGACAGGATACAGTAAATGCTTAAACAGGACTGTGACTGTCAGTGATATTCAGACCAACCAATCATTTCACTACAAGGAACAGTCAACAATGACATCAGCATAGAAAGACACAGTATTCTCCGCAAGATACACAGATGAAGAACATTATGTTAACAAATGCAATCTCTTTCTTATAAATATTGAAAATGTTCTAATCTGAACTAAGCAGGTGGGATTTAAGAAGAAAAGTCTACGATTGTCATTTAAATAGAGTACCCTTAAGCTAGCCATACATGGTTCAATTGACATCAAATCGATCATCAATTCGATCGAA
>CM070032.1:148667213-148681392 GCA_036250615.1 Ptychadena robeensis | reverse complement strand
ATTGATCGAATTACATTGATTGTACAGTCAATTGAACCATGTGTGGCTAGCTTTATATTATAAAGTAATTTAACTAGGTCTGTCTTGAATAGGTAATCAACCTTCTTGGTTTTTGTAGATACCAGAAAAAAAAGAAAGCTCAGATGAGCGCCCGTTCTCATTCAACTTTTTTGTTTAAGACAGGTCAAACTATGTACATCGCGCATTTCGTAACTGAACATGCTACTTCTTCAGGATGAAGTATAAATATTTGGTCAATAAGAAAAGCACTAGTCAACTCTTGTTTAACCAGATCCCACACAGGAGATTGAGGCCTCAGTTGGGGTTGCAAAGTGTGCTACCTTAAATATTAGTAATGGATATAAAAAGCTATTCACGCATCTAACTAGAGATGGTCGAATTTATTTTCAAAAATTCGACCATTTCGACGGTTTCAACTTAATAGCAAAGCCCCTGAGCATGGTATCATCACCAAACCTGCTGGACATGTAGGGAAGGGTTGGGGGTATACTACAAAAAAGAAAGTATGTCTCTAACACAAATAGTTTTTTCACAAATTAAGTTTAAAGCCATGTAAAAATTTCGAAAATCGGAATTTCGACTTTAACTTTGAACTTAATTTATGCAAAAATGACATGTGTTAGAGCAAAACTTTTTTTTCAAATGTTCCTCTAACCCTTCTCTACATCTCCAGCAATTTTGGTGATGATACCATTTTCAGGGGCTTTGCAATAAGCTCACAAAGTTAGCAAGTCGAAAAATTTGACCATCCCTACATCTAACTATAGACAACCATCTATCTATAATGGAGAGTAAGTATGGGGGTAACCTATTTGTCTTCCCCCGTCTCACAAAATCTTGTTCCTCGCAACAAATATCTAGTACACAGGTGCCCAACCTGCCTCCCAGGGGCCGCATGCGGCCCTTTGGGTGTTCTTTGGCTGCCCACCTCAGTCCTCCACCTGCACCTGGGATCTTGTAAAAGTGGGAAGAGGAGGAGAGGCGATAAACTTATGTGATATATACTCATGTATATGACACAAAATGTGCATTACCATGCTACAGTGTTCCCTAAAGCATGAAGTATCATTTAAAACAAGTTTTGTTATTTATACATGAAAAAAAATTCTTCTAGCTCTGCCTGCTGTCATTTCTTCATTAAAAATGCTAATACAAGTCAGTATAGATTGAAAATGTTATGTGCGGCCCTTTAGTCATGCCGAGAGATGCACTTATGGCCCTTCATATCAACTCAGTTGCCTATCACTGATCTAGTATGTATCTGTAGTCTTTTTACTCATCCCTGCATTAAAGCTTCTAAATCCTAGGCTTTAACTAGGCCCATGCTCTCACACATTAAGGCTTTCCTACGTTAACAGTAGAACACAGGGATTGATCTAAAGACTAAAGCTAGCCATAGGCGGCTCAATTCCACTGTGATTGTTTTTTGCTTACGCAAAAAATGAAGAAACGACCGCACAACGATTGTTCAGGTAATCGATGTGCACCACCTTGGGGAATAGATCCCTGCCCAATTCCTCATTCCCCATCCAAAGTAATGGCGATCCAACAGGGAAATACTGACATGTCGGATCCCTATTCAATTTTCCGCTCAAGCAGGATCGATTGCTCAAGGTGGGTTTCATTCCATTAGAATGAAAAACCGACCCATGTATGGCTAGCTTAACAGAGGTCCCTGTTCTGTTACCTTTTTTCGTTTTGTTTTTTGTTTTTTCTGTTCACTTACTTTGTTCCAGGTCAGGTTCACCTTCAAGTCTTAAAACATCAAAACTAAAACCTAATTAATCATGTAGACCACTATCACTCTCAAATAAAAGAAAGAAACAAACAAACATAAAAGTCTTTTAAATGTTTACTGTAAAATGGATAGGAGATACATTTTTTAGGGGTCAATTAGCGAATTAGCCAATCAGCATGTTTTTGGAGTGTGGGAGGAAGCC
Source organism: Ptychadena robeensis (assembly GCA_036250615.1). Lineage (NCBI taxonomy): Eukaryota > Metazoa > Chordata > Amphibia > Anura > Ptychadenidae > Ptychadena > Ptychadena robeensis. The sequence goes on along the minus strand of CM070032.1, from coordinate 148,679,431 downwards.
CATGCAGACACTGGAAGAACGTGCAAACTTCTTACAGATAGTGCCCAGACCAGCAAATATAGGACACGAGTGCTGCATGCCCCCCCCCTGAGCCACTGTGGTGCAACAATGCTTACAGGATTAAATTAGGAATACACTATGCAATATTTTTAATTAGTTGATGAATATGCTTTTCATATAATTACAAATAGTGTATGACTTTTATAAGATTCAGTCAAACTGTCAGTATAACAGAGAAAAACTAACCTGGTAAGAGAGTCATTGCTGGTGGTTATTAAACTATCCACCATGTCCATGCCTTCAAAGGCCGCCTCTTTGTCTGCCATCAAAACGCTTGCCCTAGGGATCCCATCTGATTGCTTTGGCAAAGGAAGCTCGAACTCCTGAGGTCTTTTTCCAGTGTTCTGTTTGTTAAACTTAAAATATAAGAAGTAAACAGAAACAATAATATTAATATGCATCATATACAGCTCGGTTAATGCTGACAATAGAAAAAAAAAACACAACTAGAATAGTGAGAAACAAGCCTGTCTGATTCCTAACAAACTCAACCTTATCATAATTAATAGAGCAAATTGTGTGTACAAAAATGCAAAGCGCTGGAGAGAAGAGATAAGGCCTATCAAAGACACAGATTAAAGTGTTTCAGGTACAGTATGTACAAACAACAGGTGAAATAAAAAAAAACACTTCATAAAAGGTGACACTTTTCCTTTCCTTGAAATTCCATCTTAAGGCCCCCATACACGTGTCGGATTCGCACCGGATTCTGGCACGATCTAATCCGGGCGCGTGCACGCGAAACGATCGTGCCGGAATCGCATGCAGCCCACCTTGTCTGATCGATCAGGTCCGATCGTTCAGGGGCTCAGAATCGGATCCGACGGAGAACCAACATGTTGGTCTTTCTCATCCGATTCTGCCCGGATCAGGGGGAGTTGCCATTTGTGAGGTGGAATCGGAGGTGGAATCGCACACGGAATCGTGCCTGAATCCGCTCGGACAAGGTGGTATGCTGCGATGGATACTTAATTGGCCGATTGATCACACCTGCGATTCCCGGCAGAATCGCCGGAATCGATCGGATGATGAATCGATTGGACATGGAATCCGACACGTGTATGGCTAGCTTTAGTTCTTATGGCAAGACATGTCCCATTTTTGCCATTCTGATGTATAGCTTTAAGTCTTGAACATGCTGGATAGTTAATAAGTAACAAGGTTTTTGTGTTTCAATACCATGTGTTAGGAATATATACCACATAGCAAGGCTGGTGCCAGGCTTTTGGTTGTCTAACCATTGGTGTCATAATTCAAATCGGGTATATAAAAAAAAGGTTGGACTTCAAAGGGGGTTGGATATCCGGGGGATAAAAGTCAGAGTAGGCATATGTAAGGGTAATATCTGACAAGAGAAAAGCACCGTGTTACAGCTAGAATATGACTATGAAAGAATAAAATTTGGACTGCAGGTAATCTCATGGGTTAGTTCCTTAGTCAGAAAATGTCAAGGTTGTACTACTGAGGTATGAGATCTGGAGGTTCAGTACTGTTGTACTGTGACAGTTACATGTGACCCAAAGCCAGCTGGTGACCTGTGGATGGAGACAGCTAATCGGAGGCTCAATCAGAACAGGGAGGTCCATCTGCAGTAGAATCTACTATGCAGGAGGCTGACACAGAGGATAGTGAGGGAGCTATGGGGTGAGTACCAAACACCGTCTCCTGGTACTCATCTGAGGAGCTCACTAAAAAAGTTATGTGCACCCCTGGATATAGGTCAATTCAATAAAAAGTCACAGCAATGACACTTGCAGTAGCCGGCAGCCACTGGCTCTACAAAACCTTTTACACCTCTACAAGTTTAAATAACCATTCATTTAAAAAGAATAATAGAAAGAAATGCATATCAGATAGCTTTAGAATCTAAGGACATCAAAGCCTTGTACTTCACATTCCTTTGCTGTAGGCGGTTATCCTTGACATTTAAATCAGACATTACAGTCTGAAATCTTAATGCATTTTAGGCCAACTAATTATGTGCTGTATATTATCTTAAGAGCCAATACTTAAGCAGGGAATAGACGGCTCGATATCACGCTGCTGTCAGATATCGGCGGAGCTGGGGAGACAGCTCTGTTCTCTCTTCAGACCCGCGGTTTGCATGCAAAGCAATAGACATCGTTCGTGATTAACGGTCATGTCCGATATCCCCGCTCTAAATCTGGGATGGGGGCATATGATATGGGCCAGATAGATGCAAAGTATGATTTTGTTGCAAAGTACATTTTATCTATATACATTTATAAAAAGAAAGCTAGAGACACAGCAAACAACAAGACACTCATGGACAGACTGGCAGTTACTCGACTACGTTCAGCCTTGCATTGATGGAGTGGCTTGGGGCAGTGAAGACCGAGCATCCGCCGAGAAGGTAAGTCTATGTGCGATTATACATCGGGACCTCCCGCCAAGCAATATGCTAAGCGGAGGGGTCCCGACATATAATGGAAACATCGCACATAGACTTACCTGCTCGGGGGATGCTTGGTCTTCACTGCGCCAAGCCATTCCATCAATGCAAGGCTGAACGTAGTCGAGTACATTGAGCCTCTGCATCAGCGGATGTGTAAACAGAGGATCTGCCGGCAGGCAATGTCTATGTGCTACGTAAATGGAAACAAGCCCTTATACTGCAAAAAGTACACAATGTGATAATATGGGTAAATTTGGTCCTTGGATAAATCATTTTCCCCTGTATTAAAGAGGTTGCCTGAGTAGAACATAAATACCCCATGGACATTGATGGGAATACCTTTTCCCCTGCTCTACTTTCTCTGCATCCCCTGCTCTCTACTTTCCATGTTTCAGCAAAGCAATTGAAAATGTCCAAACCAAACTGCCAATCTTTACTGGCCTAGGGCTAGTGGCATATTGCACCGGATAAATAAACTGTCTGTAGAGAGATGTACCATATTTTTGGGCTATAAGACGCACCAGACTATAAAGACATAACCAGTTTTTAGAGCAGGAAAACCAGAAAAAAATATTTAATATAGAAGTTTTCACATGAATTGAGTAAATGCAATGGATTAAGTTAATATAATATCAAATTCAACCAGTAGAGGTCACTAGCAGCAGTTCTAGCACAGCACATCATCTCATTCTCCACAATGATCGGGAGGAGGAGGGCGTAAAGGCTTCACAGTCTTCTCTCCGGCTGTGCCTGTGTCCGTGGAAGCTGCAGAGTGATTGCAGTTTCCACGGACACAGGGAGAGGGATAGATGAGAGTTCATCTATTTCTCTCCACATTGCTTATACCAGCAGTGCTCTGCTGGCATAAGCAATACAGTTAAGATGGGAGATCCGGACACCAGCTGTATCTCTCATCTGACAGCTCCCCGGCTAATCTCCTTTGGGAAGCCAAGGTAGTTCATTCGGACCATAAGACACAGGCACTCCCCCCCCCCCCCCAATTTTGGGGGTGAAAAAGCGCGTCTCATGGTCCGAAAAATACAGTATATGTAGTACTGTACATATCGAGAAGGCTTGTCATACATAAAAACTTGCAATGAAGGTAGATTGGACATGTAAGAAATAATTTAATTGTGATACTTCAAACATTGTACAGTTAATGATAAATATAAATACATTTTCAACTCTGAACCTGAACTCTGAACACAGCAGCAACCACAACGACGACAAAGAATGGAGTTTTTCAATTACCAAGTAAATACATTTGACAAAAACATATTAATAAATATGCACGGCTTTATGGCCTCTCAGCTGTCAGTAACATGACAGATGCTTTGTGGTTTTCCTGCTCTTCAAACACTCTGTACCCTGTAAAAAAATACTGACATACACACCGGAAACAATTAGCAAATGCAGAAGGGCCATCAACTGGTAATCTTTGAAAATCGCTTCATATTTAGCTATCTAACAGTAATATAATGCTGCTTTGTTTTACTTTGATCTGAGCTGTGGTGTGTGTGTGTGCTTTCTGCGACCTACAAAGAGAACAGTAATTCTATAAATACAGGTTGGAGTTTTAATCTATTATTATGTTAAAATGAAACCTTACCATGATAAACAAAGTAAATATACTATATATAGATTTTCTTTGGAACATTGTGTTATCAAAGAAAAGAGGAACATGTGAGTTAATGAGAGGATGATCAATAAACCATGAAAAACACTGGTTCTAAGCGGCTGAATCCACTAAACATGGATAGATCGGTTTACAACACTGATTAATATGTTCTCTAGAACATTGCATTTGTACAGACTGCCCAAAGATAAGATATATATAGGATTAGTTAAAACACTAGTACAAAGACCACGTAGAAAGCCAGTCCATATAGTAAATCACATCCATTTTATAATAGCAGCTCTAGAGCGGTTAGATAACAGTGAAAGGTGGTAGTCTGCTACAAGCAGTGGCGGTTTTTACATGTTTTTTACATTTTACAAGTATGGGCGGTTGTCCAGGGCAGCATCGTGGTTGGGGGTGATAACCGTCCATACTTGCCATATGTAAAACTTCCATCTCCTCTGCTAGCAGCATCCAGAGAGTGCTCTCGGGGGGGGGGGGGGGGGGGGGGGGGGGGGGGGCTGGGTGACAAAAGGAGTGCTCGCCCAGGGTGACGATCTCAATAGAACCACCCCTGGCTACAAGTTTTGAACAAGGCTAGCCTGCACCTTAGCTGAAATGAACTAGAGATGCTTGTTGAATTTCTGATACATTAATATGCAAATTGCCTGCATACTAAAACCAAGCCAATCTAAGGCTATGTCTCCACTGAGTTATGTGCTCCGACGGGACTCCATATGTTAAGCGCAGTGGTCAGGACGGAGCACATACACATGCGTGGCGCATCCTCTGTTCACATAGCGTTGAGGTGATCCGCCGATGCAGGGGTTAACGTAGTGCAGTACGTTAACCCCTGAATCGCCGGTTGTGTGAACAGAGAATTCGCTGGGCAAGTAATGTGTATGTGCTCCATCGGGACCCCCTACGTTAAGCGCAGCCTTACTCTGAAGCTGTGCTTGAATTGCTCAGTTTCAGTTTGCATACTCACGTCAAAAAATTTGTATCTCATTATGCATCTCTAATCAGTCCCTAAAGGATCCTAGATCCACATTTTAACTACTTAGGATTGAAGTTAGGCTAGGGATAGACTATGCACTAGGGATAGACTATGCACTGAAGTCAGTGCATCCAATGAGTGCAAGCCCCCTGATCAGCAGTACTACATTGCACTGCTGATAACCTGACCCCTTTAAATCATTGGGCTGACATATGGCTAACATGCCTGGGCCGTGTCATAGCCCATTGCCATCAGTAGCAGGCTTGTGCACTGAGCCAACATACCTGCATTCAAGGCAGGGATTTTAATGCAGTGTAGCCTTATCCTAAGGCTAAAAATTCTATATGTGGATAGGATATCACTGGTTCAATTACAGACTAAAGGCTACAAAGTTGTAGAATGGGAAGAAATACTACTTAATACCTATATGAATATAAGTTTTCCAGAAAGTTACTTCTGAAATCACTGATTGAAACAAAGTAGGGGATGGTAGTGTCTTACCACAAATGTGTACTCTTGCTGATAGAATACAGAGGGAGCACACAGAGAGAAGATAATTGAGAGACTATAGACAGAGTCTGAGCAGAGAGAAATCACAGAATAAGAGAGTATGGGAGTGTAATGAACAGCTCCCAATAACTACATATCAATTCTACAGTTCAGTAGTCAAAGGTTACGCCTCTTCAACAGGAAGTTGTGCCATAAACACATTGGAATGTAAAGCCAGTGGTTAACATCTCACAAAAGGGGTTTAAATACAGAATACACAGAAAGCAACAAATGAATCTGACAAAAAGAGTACATTCCTGCACAGGAATTCTTTGACATTCAAATCCTTTACGGTTGACACAAACCTAACATAAAAATGTACATAATAGGTAGAGTGCAATTTATTTAAATTAAAGTCTGTACTTTATTTAAAAAACAATTGCAAATAAGTTCAACCATTACCAATGTTTAATAATATTAATAGGATTGAAAACAAGTGTATCTGGCAGCCCTAGCAGCTGTATTTGTAACTGCAGAAGACCTCCAGAAGACATGGCGATTTCCACAGACAGAGCAAGTAAAAGGTAGGAATACCCGGGTTGATTTTTGCACAGCCGAGCACCGTGTGCGCTCATGACACTGAGCTGTGCAGAAATCTAGGAAAAAAAAAAAAAATCGACCCGTGTATGCTGTTTTCTGAGCGAGATCAATAGATCTCGCTCGGCTGAACAGGTTACCAACAACAGCGGTTTCCCATTCATAGTGTAGACCGGCTGAGAGCTGGCTCCCGATATTGGGGAAGCCGGGCAGTAGCCTGATGACATCATCACGCTACTGCCGAGAGCTGTTGGCTCAAAAATAGAGCCGTGCATTCCAGCCTTAAGTATATGGTCTTAAGATTTTGGACCATAGTGGCAGCTCAGAGGTAAGTAAAAATGTTATGTTATTATTTTTTTCTTTTATTTCTGTGTTTAGATGCACATAAAGTCACCATTATCTAGGCGTATCCACAAAAAGACACCCAATGAAATTTCCTAAAAACCTTATTCCTCATTCATCGACAATAGACATATAGTGATTTACTAACGTGTTTAACCTCCTTGTCGCTCCTTGTCGCTCTGCCCAAAGCCAGTAGGGGCAAATTAAACTGTGCCTGTGACGGGATCGGGCACAACCGCCGGCTTCTCTGTGTGCATGCAGCACTTCTACAGAGCTGCAGGTACACAGAGCATTTCCGGCCCTGTGTCTTTGGCGTCATCGGTGACGCCGAAGAGGGTGGTGCTATAGACCTCCATGTTAATGGAGGGGCGCAGCTTTTTTCCCCACACACTGCCACAGTACACTATATTTCACTGCGATTGTCCGGAAAACGGCTTTTCGTGGCATTTTTAAGCCTGTAACGCCCAGGGGGTTAATCCCATTCACATCAGGACTCATCTGTGTCATGACGAATAAGTCCCGATGTGAATGGTATGAAACGCATTAGAAGATGAGGCGACCCCCAGGGGTGATTATATCACTTTGTGTGTCTATTCTCGATGAATGAGAAATAAAGCTATTTGGATATTTCATCTGGTGTGCAAAACGTTTGCCTTTCTGGCTATTCACGCACCTGGAGTCCATGAGCACTGCAGGTTACACTGGGACCACAGAGGTATTCTGTGTGGGAATGGTTTCAGACATGGAGAGTGTGGGTCTCGCCTGGGCCTGGTAAGTCATAGTGTTACAACCTTTTTCTTAGATTTATATGCACTTCAAAAAATCCACCCTGTAGTAAAGTTTTTTCTTTATCATACTTTACAATGTGACCTACGTAAAATATTTTGTATTGCCCTCTTATACTTTACCTTTCTTGGCAATGGAATGGGAACACTTTCAGAACTACTTTCTGGTTGCAATGAAACGTCACCCTGTCAATATACACAACACAAATACAATTAAGCATGTAAAGAATTTCAAATTGTTGTTTCTGGATGAAAATATGGATATCTTGAAAGAGCAGAAAAAAAAAAAAAAAAGTTCAAAACCAGACAAAAAAATTAAAAAGCATCTGCTTTCCTACTCTGTAAATTAAAGGGAACAAAACTACCATTTTTTATAGCCTACTGTGCCTGTGAAAGATCACCCAGTAAAGTGGCAACAAGAAGATCTTCATTTTCCACTGAAACACTGCATGCTTTTTTGCTTTCTAAAAATCAGTTACAAGCTTAATCATTAATTGGGTTGAGCCCATTCTACTTATGCTCCTCCAAACTAAACCAAATTTCCAACTTTGAAAAAATATTTAGAATTTTATTTTTTACCTACCTTTAATCTTAGAGATAACTTAGGCTTGTCAAAATCAACAATACTTGTCTTCAATGGCTGCTCCAGTGAATGTACCTGTGTTAAATATATTAATTACCAGTAGTTCTATAGTGGGCAGGCATAACTAACAGTGATTTTAAAAGTTTTTAACATACCAATCAATAATATACATAGCATACAAACCATAAATACACACACATATTTTATATATATATATATATATATATATATATAAAAAAAAAATATATATAAAATATATATATATATATATATATATATATATATATATATATATCCTCCTTGTTGTGGCTCCCTGGAAACCTCCTCCCTTCCTCCCACCAGTAAATACACACTGGAAGGAATTTAGCAGGTGTGAAGGAAGAGGGGCATCCCAGCAGCTCTTTATTGTACTTCCCCGCACCCAACACCCCCGACACTAGTGCGGCCAGAGATCTGGAATAAAAAACCTGGAAAAGAGGACCGCGTGGCCATGTTTTATCCCCTGTTATTGGTCTCTTTCACTCTATACACATTGCTTTGTTTACTGGCAATGTACACGTAAGCTCTAAGGAATGCATTGAACAGTACACACCACACATGTTAGCAGACATGCTGTATGTAAAAAATGTGTTATAGGCAGCACACACACAACTGTAAATATGTTATGTTTTTCAGCTCCAGGCTCTCGATTCAAGTTTGCAAACCCCTGGGCAATACAGATACAAAAAGCCAGCCGTGTAGCTGGTTCATTAACATAACTTTATTGAACATATTCAACATACCATTATGCGTGGAGATCTAGAAGGAACTTCTGAAATAAGTGGCATCTCTGAGTTGTATTCCTACAAAAAGAAGCAGAGACATATTTATCATACCATCACACTTAAAAGTTAAAAATATAATCCAAATCACTTAATGACATTGATGCCTCCTCAATTTGGCAGTTTTTTTTCTTGTTTTTGTGGGGGTTTTTTCTTTTTACAAACTGCGGATTTAATTTTTTGCTCCTTACACAAAAAAAAGTTAGATGGGCATCTGTCAGTGCTCTAATCTGGTCTAGCTTTACCAAAGAAAAGAACATAAGGTCTGCATTAGGTGTGTGAAATTAGAATTACATTTAAAAAACACATTGTGTAAGAATGAAGGCACAAAATCCACCCACAGACTGATGCATGGATGGACAATAAACGTACTGTCATGGGATTATAGCCTGCCCAACTGCCCTCAGTAAAACTTAGGCTAGGTTTCTACATATACATAACTTACTGCCTGAGGTTGACACGAGTACATTTTTTTCAATTAATTCCCAAACAATTAAACATGGCCACTTTTTCTTTCAGTGAGAACAAATCGTTCCTGGTCGAAGAAAGCTTGGTTGAACAGGGAATCAACATGTTGGTAAATCACTGTTCAATTGCCATTACTTTGAATGGGGATCAGTGTACCCAAAGTGTGCAACGTGATTGCACAAAATGGTGGCTATCGATTCGCCGCCTTTAGACGGAGAATTGATAGCCACCACTTTGTGATTACGGACGCTAGAGGGCAGCATGGACATCATTACACTGTGATTGAGCATTCATCGATCGAGCGGGTATCGACCTGTGTATGGGGACCTTATTACCCTCAATCTTTTGGAAATCCCCCCACTAGAAGAGACCACCCTAAGGCTATGTCTCCACATTGTTTTGTGATCCATCGGGACTTCTACGCTAGGCGCAGTGCTTGGCGGTAGTCCCGACAGGTCACATACACTGTACCTGCTTGGCGAATGTCTGAACAGAGCAATACATTAACCCCTGCATCGACTGATCAGCTCAGCGCTGTGAGAACAGAGCATCCTTCGGGCAGGTAATGTGTATGATCCGTCAGGACCCCCGCCAAGCACTGCACTTAACCTCCCTAGCGCACCGCCTGTACTGCACCGTTTTTAACAGTGTGGTACAGGCAATGGCAGCAGTGTTTATGGTTTAAGCTTGATATTCAACACTCTTGTATAAATACTTCAGCTATGAAAGAAGTAAAGAAAGGCAGGAGGTATTTTGGATTTATTTACCTTAACTGTTATTACCCGAGCCATTTTTTCACACAACCCATCCTTTTCTGTATGGTCACATTCAAAGATCTTTGCATAATCTTCTAATAACTTTGCCACAATCTTATTGCATATTTCTTGCTGCTTCATGCCCTCGAACCCTGGAGACACACTAGAAAAAAGGAAAATAATTGATAATCATTTTAAGTTTGTCGTACAAGCAGAGATGGATTTTCATTGCTATAAGCACCTTCTTTCTGCTAGGATAACCTCTTTACATTGAACACTTTTGTTGCCCTATTAGACAAATTAATGCATGTTAACAATGTGCAATGACTGTTTAGGGGAAAAATCAACAACAAAGCAGCTGTGAGAGATCTCAGCTGCTCTATTCCCTTCCAGCATGTAAGGGACGGGGGAGGGGGTGATGCTGTAGGGACAAAAACCCAGATGCCCAACCTGCGGCCCAGTGGGCATTCCTCGGCAGCCCTCCTTGGTCCTCCACTTATGGCTCCCAAAACCTGTTAATGCATAGGAGTTCACCTGTCCATCGATCTCCCACTGATGCGTCGTTGTCCAGGATATTCCTAAAGCGGGAAGAGGAAGAGAAACGAGTGACTTGCTCGGGCTGTGTGCACGGATTGGCTTATGTGAAAGCTAATGAGGGACCTAGGTGGCCCCTGAGCAAGTCCCTTGCCTCTCCTCTTCTTCCTGCTCTAAGGGGTTGTCCCCACTTAGGCGATCACCTGCAATTCTAAGAATAATAGGGATCGCAGGCAGACGAGGGGTGTGGTCAGCGGATGGCGGGCTGAGACTAGCAGTCTCGGAGCTCCGGATGCTTCCCCGCTCGTACCCGCGCGTGCACGCGCAAACCTGGCACGAAATCTAGCTGCAGACCCGCTGCTTGTACACAGCTCGCATCGCACGTGATAGCGCAATATTAGCGCATATTAGCACAAATTAGCGCAAATTACTGGTATCCCCGCCGCCTGTACCCCCCCTGCCGACCAGACTTTACAGCAGTGATGGGACCCAAGAAGGACAACAGTGGAGGCCGGAGTGTGGCTGCTAAAACAGCAAAGAAAAGCATCACAGGGTATTTTCCAGACCGAGCACACCCAGCCCCATGTGGAACAGCAAGCCCGTGTAGCAGTGAGATGACAAGCATAGCACCGGACTCATCCCCTCCAGCTTCATCCGGCGCCTCCAGCCTGCTACATGAAGACTTAACCGTGAGTTTAATTGTGTTGTCTGAAAAGGGACTAGCGTCACCAGAAATACCTGTAGTTAGAGACACGGAATGGGACTGGAAGGCTTATTTACGCTCTATACCAAATAGGGGGGAGCTGGAGCAAAATGTTCAGAGATTGGAACAAAGCTATAAAGCTGAGATGCAAACTCTGCGCTCTGATTTAAAGCAAGTTAGTGAGACTACCACGGGACTATTGAATACTTGCACAGAATTGTCAACTCACATTGAGGCCCATAATGTCACTCTCTCTCAACATGCGGAACAAATTTCTACTTTATTTTCCCTCTATGACAATATGGACAACCGCAACAGGCAGAACAATATCCGTATCCGAGGGATATTAGAAACAGCAGAGCCACCAGATCTCTTCCGTACGGTAAAAGAGATCTTCTCTATGATCCTGGGTGCGCCAGAAACTCTCAATATTGAAATAAATCGAGTGCATAGAGCTTTGGGCCCTAGGAATACAGATCTAAACCAAGAGACGTGGTCTGCAGGGTTCACTTTTTCCGGATTAAAGAGGATATAATGCGTAAAGCACGTAACATCAAAGATATTAAATACAAGGGCCAGACACTGCAGATTATGTCGGATATCTCCGCCTATACACTAGACCAAAGGAGGGCATTGAGGCCCCTATTGGCAGTACTAGGAGAGCATAATATCCTATATTTCTGGGGGTACCCCTTTCAATTGAATGTAAGGAAGGATGGCAAGCTTTATACCCTACGAGGGCCGGAGGACCTACAGAAGTTCTCATTGGATTTACATCTTCAAAAAGTAGCATTGCCCCCATGGCCAAAGTATTTTTACGGCCCACGCCGGTTTACACCGAGCACATAACCAGTAAAAGTGCTATGAATGACAGAACTGTCATGGAGCCATGCCTCACTGAAGGATATGTGACGAGGTGAAACATGGGACTCCCCCTACAAAATCCTCAGAACATATAGTGCCCCCACGGGATAATAGGACGTTGTAAACGATATGTGCATTGACGAGAGTGGGGATGAGAGATCAAGGTGCCCAGGAATGGGTGGATGG
>CM070032.1:148636974-148650217 GCA_036250615.1 Ptychadena robeensis | reverse complement strand
TATATATATATATATATATACACACAGGGGTGCACATAAGTGGTACTCTGGTACTCAAAATGTCAAAAACTAGCTATGCGTACCTGCATTATTGTTACAAAGCTCAAATGCGTACTTACAACTTGGAGGCACTCCGTGTCTGGGCGGCCACAGCTAAATGTTTAAAATTTATGTCACTTGGATAACGGCAGGGAAATATGAATAACTATGAAAGGTTGCATATATTGTTAGTTGTCATATCCTCCCCATCTTGAGTGTGCCAACTTCCCCAAATTATATTTTTTAAAAACACGAAGCAAAGGGAGTGGGAAAGAGCGAACTAATTACTCAACCCCTATCCCCAATTGGAGCCTGGCACTCTGGGACTTTAAGGGCACTACATAGGTATATTGGTTCAATAAATCAAAATAATGTAATAAAGATGACCATTTTTATAGCAATAAAAATAAAAGCAGAAATTCATGAAGAAATCAGTACACATTCCCGGAGTGCCAGGCTCCAATTGGCAATAGGGGTTGAGCAATTAGTTCGCTCTTTCCCACTCCCTTTGCTTCATATGAAAGGTTGCAGTTAGGGGTGTGTAATTGGGAATGTAAATTACTAATCCAAAAAAGGCTTCTAAGGGTGTTGGAGATCTGGGGGATGAAAGTCGGCATATGTAGGGGTAAAATCTGACAAGAGAAAAGCACTGTGTGACTGTACTGGAATATGACTTTGAAAGGTTGACATTTGGATATCCTTGTAGCTTGTGAAATATTGCCGAAGCGATATGTAACACAGTGGGAGGGGCAATCTCTAAAAAGACACCCCTCCTACTGTCAGAATAGTTTTTTTCTTTTCAATCGGAGATCTCTCCAGGTGGTAGGTCCACTTTAAGTTACATTTAGAGTATAGTTTTATATAGATGTGAGTCAATGCATATCTAGCCAATAGCAAATTACCTATTTATTTGTGCCTAGTCCTCTGTCCTAGTTTCTTCTCCATAATCTCTACCCAGTCATGAAGTGCATTTCCTTACGTGATTGGTCACGGCTGATGTCATAGATGTTGCAGTGTTATAAGGTTAAATTACAATAAAGAGTTCCCCTCTTTTTGTGTATGGTACTACTCACAAAACAGAGTAACGAAGGGTTAAGAAAGGCCTGTATATTCCTATGTAAAAAAGCATCTGAATCAGTGTTAAGCCCCCCATACACGTTCCGATTATTCTCCCGACCGATTTTTCGTCCGATCCTGTCACCCGATTTTCCCCTACAATGTTATGGTCGGTCGGTCGGCTGGCACGAAAAATCGGAATTCGAATTATCACCGATCCATCAGCCGGACCCTATTTATTAACAGCAGATCGACCAAAAATTTACCGACAGGTCCGAAGCGGTCCCGACCGACCGGGTACATAATTCCGAATCCGATTAATCTCCCGATCGATTAATCTCCCGACCCGATCGGTCGGGCAAAATTCGTACGAAAAATCGGAACGTGTATGGGGGGCTTTAGGCAGAGTTGCAGCCGTGGATCTAACTTTGTGTTCGATGGAAGTGTTTGCAGACTGAGCTGGATGTGTCCATAAGAAGTGAGGCCCTATGGGCACCTACTGTGCTGACTAGATTGGAGCTCAGTAGTAGGGAAGGGACAGAGTGTAGTTCAGGGCACATCCAGGGTCCTGTAGTGCTTTTCCTGCTAGGTTACTGGAAGCCAGACGTGATGGATGTCAGACAAGATGAAGTCTAGACAAGTCTAAACATGCTCTGAGGTCTATATGCTGAAGGAAAAGCCTGCCAAGACATCATGGTCAAATGGTTGAAGCTAAGGACCTGGGTCACGGATAAGAAAGACTTGAGCTAGGCATAGGTAGCTTGATTTTTGTATCGATTTAAGCATAATTTTTGCATAGATTTTTGCACAACAGAGCGCCATGCACATTAACAGCACACTATTGTGCAAACATCTATAATAAATCGAGCCATGTATGGGTAGATTTGAGCGGGATCAATCAATTCTGCTCGAAAATATACACTAACCTTCATCCTTGCTCCCAGTCCTCCAAAATGTAAGATGGAGGAGTGAGACTCTTTGGGACTCTGTGCCCAGAGCCAGCCGCAGCGGGGAGGGGGGATCGGGCAAGATGTGGAGTGTTGCTGGGTTTGTTCAGTTTTAACCAGGTAAGTATCACTTTTTCCCCTCTGGTACAAATAATAGAAAGCAGATGCGGAGGCGGTAGGTCCGCTTTAAACTCAGGGATGGTATTTTGTCTCAGGGATCTTTTGATCACTGAAATTGGGCCACCATTTCCAAGCAATATGGGGAAGGAAAAAGGACCTCACTGCTGCCAAAAAGCATGAAATTACAACAAGGCTGCAACGTCAGCACGGAGGTGGTGGAATCATGGGGAGCTGGTCCGCCACTTTAGGGTCCCTAAATTTTGAAAATAAACTCTTAAAAGTATGTAGAGTTTTTGATCACTTTCTGAAATGGTACAAAAAGTTTCAATGAAAAAAATCTGTGTGTATGACTGCACAATCTCATGCTGCAAGTAATACCTCTGCATCATTGGCTGCTATCGGTATAAAAAAGGAGAGAAATTCATGCTGTGGCCCCGTCCTCCCCTGACCTCAATCCTATTAAGATTCTTTGGTACATCCTCAAGCAAAAAACTCTCCAAAAAATCATAAGTTCAATGGATACAAGAATCGTGAACAAGAACTGCTATCAAATAAGGGGTCCTATGTGAATATGCAACTTGACTTGTTAAGATGTGCTTGATTGAAATAGAATTGACTTGACTAAAAATTACTTCCTAATGCTGTAAATTCAACAAATTACTGTTTCCAGTTCTTTACAATGTATAAAATGTTCTAAAACTCAATTCTACGTAGTTCTCTTATGTGAAAGTTACCACTAGGAAGAACAGATCAACTTAACCTCCCTAGCGTTATGGGCTTTTTGCAAAAACTTTTTGGCACTAAAAGCCATTTCCCGGGCACAGTGTACTCCACCACGATTGCTAGTTCTCCCCCCAGCCCTCTTTACACCACCGGTGTCAATAAGATGCCGGCGGCATGTGGAGAGAAAAGCAACGATGGCGCCACCCTCCCTCCGCCCCCTTCAGAGTCACCGATGACGCCGAAGACACAGGGCCAGAAAGGCCGGAGAGCCAGTGGTTCCACCCGATCCCGGCATGGGCACAATTTCATTCATGATCAAACTGCGCCCGTACTGTCTTCGGGCATAACGCTAGGGAGGTTAAAACCACATCAACTTAGAAGTGAAAGTATTTTAAACACCTATTTTTAGGTTTAAATATATAAAGTTGCTCATCCATATTTATTTTATTCAAAAACTACAGTATATACTCGTGTATAAAGCTCCCCTCGACTTATACTTGAGTCAGGGTTCACTCATCTGTCCCGGGTCACAGATCGCAGAATCGGAAGCACTGATGTTCTGTCAGCAGCCTCTGTGAAGCTCCTTCTGTTTCTGACACCAGGTGATGTAGTGAAAACAAACACCACACTGCCATCTGGTGGCCGGTTACTGTTACTGGCGTTACTTATGGAAAATAAGTTTCCATTCCATGTATTGGACCCAATAATAATATTTTAATGTTTAAACATAAGGAGTGCCTTGAAAACCCATCTTGTAATAACAATAAACCTGTGTTCTCTTAACTTTATTGAGGTTGTGGCACTAAGATGAATCCTGTTTGATTCATTCCTAGGGGCAATGGCCTTTCTATATATTTTTCTCATTTAGAAAACTCCACTATCTGACTCGAGTGTAAGCCACCCTCTGTCAATGAAATATTCAATTTTTGTAGATAAAATTATCTTTTATGCTTATAATTTAGTATGTAATGTATATTTACTATGTAATGTATAAATTACAAGAATGTATGATATCAGGCTGGTCAAATAAACATGATTATCTGCAAAGGTCTGAATATACCAGTGGTGGACAACTGAGTTGATATGGAGGGCCACAAGTGCGGCCCTCTGCATAACTAAAGGGCCGCACATAACATTTTCAATCTATACTGACATTTTTTTAATAAACAAAAATTACAGCAGGCAGAACTAGAAGACATTATCTTTCATTTTTTAAATAACAAAACTTGTTTTAAATGATACTTCAAGCATTAGGGAACACTGTAGTGTGGTAGTGTGCAATTGTTGTCATATATATCATCAAAGGTTATGTGCCTCATAGATATCATCAAAGCCATTGATTATATTGATGGGGCACCTAACCTTCGATTCGGCAGACAGGTGAGTTCCTATGCCCTATGCATTAACAGTTAGGTTTTTGGGGCCGCAAGTGGAAGACTGAGGTGGGCCGCATGAGGGCTGCATGAGGCCGCAGGTTGGGCACCTGGGGAATATAATATAGTTTCACCATGTGATGTAATGTGTGCTCACCTTGATAAATCTGAATAAACTTGGGAAGTAAAGCGATGCTTATTACTCCATCTGGCATTTCTCGGAGAAACAGCTTCAGTAGGCTGGCAGCGGAATGGACATCTCCGTCTTCTGATAAAGTCACAGGCTCGCCACTTTCATATTTCACCCGCAGCTGTTCAACCACTTTAACGTTGCCATTCACCCTGAAAAGGCCTTCATGTGTCATCCCTGGAGGTATAAAGGATAATGAAGAATTTAAATTAAAGCACAGTGCATGAGTTTTTTGCAAAGGCTGCCATACACGTGTCGATGCCCGTGAGATAGAGGAGCCTTTCGAGCTCAGGGCGATGAGCCTGATATCGAAGGTGCTGGAGGTGCAGCACTGCTGCGTCATCCTGCTCAGCCGATGCTTTGCATGGGAACGTGCGGTCCCCATCCAAAGCAGTTGACATCGACTGTGATTTACGTTCATTTCCGATATCCCTGTGTTCGAGCGGGCTGCCAATCTTCTCCAGCCTCATTGCACCCACCTTCCATCTACTTGTTTGTTGGCATTGCTAAGGCTATGTCTCCACAGCGTTGTTTGATCTGTTGGGACCCCTTCGCTAAGTGCAGTGCTTGGCGGGGGTCCCGACGGATCACATACACTGTACCTGCCTAGCGGATGCTCTGTTCAGACATCCCCCCATGCAGGGGTTAACATACTGCACTACGTTAACCCCTGCATCGGCGGATTGGCTCAGTGCTGTGAGAACACAGCATCCACTGGGCAGGTAATGTGTATGTGGCCACCTTAACAGACAGTACCTGAGCAAAAGACCTTAATGGCAGGATCACAAGGTAATAGTTCATTGAATTCTGTGGATTTGAAAAGGCTGTATATATATACAACTTTGAATTTACAGTGCCCAACATAGTAAGGACATAAAACCCATTCAGCTCCGATTATGACCCTTAGCTCACTAAATTGATAATCCTATTTTCCACGACATATGTCAAATACACAATTTCTGCCTGAAGAAGTTCACTCTGGTCATTGCCATTATGCTGGCATGCAATAGGGAGACTTCATAGAGTGCATGAAAATCAGGACTGATCCAAAACCTGCATACTTGTTCCCAAGTGCTACCAACATTGTACGTAAAATGTGAAAAGCTCATTAGAGGCAAACAAAATGGGATTTCCTTGTTTTCTTTGGAAAGGAAGCGCCTACAAGTGTATCTGGATCACTAACTAGTTACAAACACCTGATGTTTCCTATGGATTTGTAGGAGAGAACACAGCCAAGAGGAAAAAACAGGTCTCTGTCTTAAGCCCCCCATACACGTTCCGATTATTCTCCCGACCGATTTTTCGTCCGATCCTGTCACCCGATTTTCACCTAAAATGTTATGGTCGGTCGGTCGGCTGGCACGAGAAATCGGAATTCGAATTATCACCGATCCATCAGCCCGACCCTATTTATTAACAGCAGATCGACCAAAAATTTACGGACAGGTCCGAAGCGGTCTCGGCCGATTTTGAGAAATCGGGATCGGTCGCCTACATAATTCCGAATCCGATTAATCTCCCGATCGATTAATCTCCCGACCAGATCGGTCGGTCAGGCAAAATCCGTACGAAAAATCGGAACGTGTATGGGGGGCTTTAGACATGGTCTTGCCAGGTTAATCAAAGCATGAATCTTGCTTGCATAGATGAGAGCACATTGACAGAATAGAACAGAACCGAGCACCAAACTACATGTGAAACACCCCTGCCACCGATGTACATGCCTGCCAATATCCATGTATCAAGCTGGGCATAGACGGTTCAATTTGGGGGCAATTTCGCCGCACATCAATTGGCCGCAAATTTAAAGGCCCCCATACATGCAGCAATGGCTGCAGGATTCTACGGAGACTGATTGAAGCGTGATGACGTCATCACTCTGCAGGCGGTCGCCCAGAGGATAGGCAGGCCCACTTTGTGTGACTGTGTCCCCATCCAAAGTGATGGGATCGCCCACAGAAATACGGACATATTTGTTTTTTGGCCGATCGAGATTTTGGGCAACATGTATCTGTCGCTCCATGTGGGCAGCAGTGATCCGCGGCTGATTAATTAACGCGAATGCGTACGCACAATGGTCGACCACAGAATGGGTCGTAGTTCGCTGCTTGTATGGGGAGCCTTAACCTCCATATCGCACTGCTGCAG
The DNA here is from genome assembly GCA_036250615.1 of Ptychadena robeensis. Classification (NCBI taxonomy): domain Eukaryota; kingdom Metazoa; phylum Chordata; class Amphibia; order Anura; family Ptychadenidae; genus Ptychadena; species Ptychadena robeensis. The sequence goes on along the minus strand of CM070032.1, from coordinate 148,643,621 downwards.
TCCAGATTTCTGTTCCAAAAGTGCATCATAAGCCAGCCATACACAGTCGGATTCCATGGCCGCTCGATCACCTATCCGATCGATTCCGGCGGGAATCGCAGGTGTGATCGATCGGCCAATTAAGAGAATCCGATCGCTGCATACCACCTTGTCCAACGGATTCCGGGACGATTCCGTGTCCGATTGTCCACCTCACAAATGGCAACTCCCCCTGATGTGTGCAGAATCGGATCAAAAAGACCAACATGTTGGTTCTCTGTCGGATCCGATTCTGGGCCCCTGAACGATCGGACGTGATCGATCGGACAAGGTGGGCTGCACACGATTCCGGCACGATCATTTTGCGTGCACGCGCCCGGAATCGATCGGCCCGGAATCCGGCCGGAATCCGACCCGTGTATGGGGGCCTATAGACTTAAATGGTAATTTTTTCTTTATGTTGTAGGCCAGTAACTTCCCAAAATATGTCCATACAAGGGTCTGATAGACATCCTGACTATAATAATGTTTGAAACACACAATTATTATAAAAAAAAGTACATAAAAAAAATTATAAAATTTATCATTTGAAGGCTTAAATCTCTTGAATACTTATTTGGTGAAAGATTTCAAAACAGTATTTATGTTTGTTTATAATAACATTTTTATTACAATTGGAAATGTGTTTTGTTTTACTTTGAATTGTATTGGATACAGTTATCACTGTATCCAATACAATGGCATTTGGCTCCCTCTGAAAGGGTTAACTTCAAAGAGCACATCTGGGAATGACAATGTTGGTGATATTCCAGGTGTTCTCTTTGAAGATAGCCCAATTTGCATATGAATGTCCCACGGTCCCCCTGGCCCCCCAAGGAAAGGGGGGGGGTCAAAGAACATTCACATGCAAATTGGGCTTGGAGAGGGGTGACACGCCGATTTACTTGAGTGAAGAAGCAAGCTTCAGATCCCCCGGACAGCACAGAGCAGAATGTGCTGCCTGGGGATCTGAGCTTAGCTGGACGGCTCCATCTCGTCAGCTGCAATACAAGACAAGGAAGTGCAGGACGAGATGGTGCCGTCCCGACCGCTAGGGCGGTTAATGTTCCCACCTTGAATCTGGCTCATAATTGGCCCAACAAAGTTAATCTACAGTATTGTCAGTAAATTTTAGATCGATTTCATTACTCTGGATAGGGAAAGTAACTGCTGGCACACAAAGGGTGCGCAGCCGATTCTCGTTAAAACTCATCAAATTGAGAAGTCTATGGCCGGCTTCAGGCTTTAATGTGTCACACTCTGCTAGTTGAGTAATACTTTCAATTCCAAGAAAACAAATACAACAGGATTTCTATGTGACTAGTGTTATTGAAGACACAAACCATTAGTAGCTGTAAAATTATAGGCATGCAGTGCAAGTGCCTGAATTTCATCTGGTTTTAGCCTCTTGCAGTCCCTCTTGGAATATGACTGAAAGAAGCAGCACAATTATCTAATCAGGTAAACGAAAGCATGCTGCTAGGTGGAGAAAACAGTGACAAATGGATAAGCTCATTGCTGTGCGGTCTTAAGCTGGCCATAGACGTCACGATTTTTCGACCGATTTCTGAAGGATCGACCAGCACGATCAATATTTCACAAATCAATACTTGTTTAAAGTGTCCAAAACGGCGAGAAATCGCATGAAAAATCGATCAGGTAGGGATCAGACAGGTTTAATTTTTAGTTCATCAATCACATTTCCTATCGATTGACCCATGCAGGCCTAATCCCACTTTCATAATTTCCCATCAAATTTTTTTGTGTAGCTGATCTTTAGGTATGTCACCATCAGCAATAAATCTTATCCCGAAAATTATCGAAGACTCAATTGTGTGGCCCGATCGTATAACAAATCTATATCTTAGCATCTATGGCCAGCTTTACATTGTGAAATCCAGCCCTGGACGACCCTGTATCAGAAGTAGAAGGTTGAATAATGTTGGGCATGAGGACATGATATAGGGCACTATTGGGGAAATCTCTAGACAAATGATAATGGCATTTGGTATTTTTTTTTTAAAGGACTATGCATTTATTCTTCCTACTTTCTCAACTTAGTAATCCTGAATAAAACATGCTTCATATTCCTGGGTAAACACATAAAGGGGCCATGAAAGTCACCTCTCAGGTGTAAGCCCAATAGGGATAACATGGGGGGTATATTTGAGCCTCCAACAAAGTGGCAGGTAGGTGCTTTACCCGCTGTCAGCACCTATGTAAAATGGTGCCCCTCCCCCCTGTATTTATGAATGGAACCATACTTGTCACCCATGCTAGACTACCATTGTGTCTGATAGTGTGTTTCTCTTCATAGCATAGCTGAAAAGATTAAAGATTCACAGAAGAGATGTTCTAGCAAGCTCAATGTGCTTTTTCTGTACTTGCTGAACTCGCCTGACAAAACAAGCATAGCTGCCATAACGAAGTGCCCAATTGTTCTTGTTGCTAATGGAATTGCATGACTAATTCCATCAGATCCATCTTAAATTGCATTCAATTTTCACCAAGGTCTTGTATGATGGTAGAGTCTGAACGCTGCGCAAAGCCTTCTCCTGCACATCACAAAGATTTTCAATGGGGTCAAGATCTGGACTCTGTGGTGGCCAATCCATATGTGACAATGATGTCTCAAACTCCCTGAACCACTCTTTCACAATTTGAGTCCGGTGAATCCTGGCATTGTCATCTTTGAAAATGCCTGTGCCATCAGGGAAGAAATAATTGATGGAATAACCTGTCATTCAGTATATTCAGCTATCCTCATTTTTGGAGCACATACCGTTGCTGAACCTAGACCTGACCAACTGCAGCAACCCCAGATCATTTACTTAGTTAGGTGTCAACTTTTTTTGGCCAGGCAATGTATGTTTTTAATATACTGTGCACCTCTAAAAATTACAAACAATAGAGGTGTCACACATCTTCAAACAAACACATAACAGATACTTCCCCTAGCAACCAACCATAACACATAACGAAACCTACATTGGTAGTATAGATAATATCTAGTCAATGGGTTGTGCAATGTGTTTCCAAACACCAAAAAAAGACAGGCCTGCTCATAGAGATTGTATTGTGCTGACAGTAGGTAAAAGCAGTAAACAAAAACTTGGAGATCCTGCCATGCTCAGGCACTTCCTATTATAAGGAAACAACTATATGCCCATTGTGCTTCTGCGTTTACACCTTGTCGCACAACCTGCAGGCACTGTCTTTGGGAAATATTGATCTTTGCATGTACAGTAAGAAACTAAATAGATCCCCAATTGTTCAAATGCGTTATGGCTCATTCATACTAGCTGCGCCTGTGGTTGCATTTTTGGGCAATAATGGACATGATCGTGCCAACACTGTCGTGTCTGCTAACTGCATCTGTTACCAGCAAAAAAAAGCATTTTGCCCGGTGCTTGCAAAAATGCAGATTGCAGGGCATTTACACTAACACAGCATTGCATGTTACAAACGCAGAGCTAGTGTGAATAGGTACACATGCTTCCTTGCATTAACCCTAGACACGTTGCATTGCGGTACTGCACCACACCGCATCTGCAGCATTTCTAGTGTAAACGAGCCCTTAAGGTAGCCATACACGGCTCGATGATGTGTTTGATTCCAGAACGGCCAAGGGTCCCCTTCTAAAGTATCGGGCAGAAATTGATTCCCCCAGGTGATGTGCATCAATTCCCCGTTTTGTGATTGTTTGGCGATTCTTGCGTCACCACCTTGTGATCAATTGCACAACTTTCGTGCAGCCTATGCACTGCTGTAAATGCATGCGTTTTACAGTGTGCATTGCCTATATACACTGTATGTGTTTTTGCGCTGCTAGTAGTGTAGTGGAACTGCAAACGCCAGTGTGTCCAAAATACATGCAGCAGTGTGTTATAACACGGCACAAATATGTACGTAACAAAGGTTTCCAAAAGTGCAAAGTGGCATGTATAAGTGTGTACAGTGTGAAAAAAGCCAGAGACCTATTGCACACAGAGGTGGGTGCCCCCACCACAGCCTAGTGGTGTTAAGTAAATAAAAATATTCATTTGCCAGGTTTTAACATCAAAGTAAATAAAAGTTTATCAAAGCTTACCGTCACTGCGCAAATACTCCACCACATTCCACACCACCGCTGGCACTCCATTGATCACCAGACCCTCTTTGTGCAGGTCTCGGAGTGGCACTCCAAACACTTTCCTACATGGCATGGGGGGCTGTCCTCTGCCAGGCCTCACCACCACTTTCTTCATATCTTCTTTCAGTCTCACGGCAGCTTTGCTTTGCTTGAAGGAACACAAAAACAGAGAGCAGTCATGGGCTGTGACAACAGGAGGCTGCATTTTGCTGCTGACTTGGTCACTGAGGAGTTTAAGCATGTTGTGCCATAGCAGGAGCAAAACATTTACATAGCAGGAGGGAGACCTGCAGTCAGGGGAAAGAGTGCAGGCCAACTGCAAGTCAAAGATGAGTTTAAGAGATGGGAGTGGAGCACACAGGCAAGCAGGGGGACGGGCCAGTTAAACAACTTCCCTGTAGCTAGGCTGTGAAGCTGCCTTTTCTCTTTCAGGAAGAACACACACATGTATCCAAGCCATATTGCCACAGTAACCTCTAGGCGGAACTGGTAATCCCTGCACAACCTCAAGTGTGTCTCCGCCAGCACAGGACAATCCTGCCACTGCTCTGCAGGTAGAAACAACACAGCAGGGTCTGAGCGCTCCATATACAAACATTACAGCAACTACTATTTCTGGCAAATACAAACGCCTACAACGTTTGTTATAAACAGACACTATTTATTTTTTTATTTATCGATAAGTTTGGGCCCCCATAGATCTCCTTTTGTTTTTACCAAAACCATGTAATATGAGGGACTTTCTAAACAAATACCCTACACTAAATAATTGTTGGTAGATCTAAAGGATATCTGACAGAGAGATCTAAAGATGTATGGCCAGCTTAAGCTGAATCAATCAAAAAGGTTAGATTTCTAAAGCTGGCCATACACCTTTAGATCTCTCTGTCAGATTTCATTAACCTCTACCAACAACTATGTAGTATAGGATCCTCTGCGATTGAACACAGGTAGACTCGATGGTTTAGAGAGTCCCTCATATTACATGGTTTTGGTAAAACTAAAGGAGATCTAAAGGAAATCTGACAGAGAAATCTAAATGTGTATGGCCAGCTTTAACAATATTTGGCCAGAATGTGGTTGAATTGAAGCTGGGAACACACGTGTAGATATGGGCCGCTTTGAGCGCCGTGCACCCTCATGGCCATCTGTCTGGCCCATATCATATGGGGGTATCATATCTTAGGTCTCCATGCCAAGCATCGGCTGAGCTGGAGACACAGCAGTGCTGTCTCCAGCTCCTCTGATATTAGACAGCAGCATGATGACATCATCACGCTGCTGCAGGGAACCTCGAATGGATTCAACTACAGGTAACTGATCAGAACGATTAAGTGAAGTATAAAGGTAGCGTTTGTTCAACCAAAAAAACAACGATCTTTTGAAGTAGATTGTGCGGGAATCTATTCCTGCCCACCTGATTTGATTGAAAAAAATCGAACACAAAATCGGTCGAAAAGTGATCAGACATGTCAGTAAATTTCAGTCGATTGTACAAGTATCTGATGGGTTCTAGGTATTTCTATCAATTTGTATTTGGAGCATGCAGATATAAGTAAAGGAATCAATTGGTTTTAAATCGGCCCTGTGTGTTGGTACAATCGATCGATTTTCGACTGACAGTCGATATTTAAATTGATCGTTTCGAAGAGCGATCGTGCAAAAGTCGACCAGTGTATGGCTACCTTATGTCACTATACAATCTGGATAAAATTGCTTAGTGTATTTCTAGGGTTAGGCCTTGTCTCCTTTTGGGGAGGTGGGCAAGTTTTTCTGCTGTATTAGGGTTTGTTCCCACAGACGAACTTGGCCGCGCGGCGGCACGGTTTTGTTTTCAATGGGGCTGTCCCCACTTGCATTTTGGCTGCGAGCCGCGACCAGCCGCTAGCGACTCCATTAACATGTAGTTAGCCGCTAGTGGCGGCCACGACCTCTTGTGATCATTGACAGTAGCTAGCCGGACCGCAGGATGGCTAAGCATCATGTTATTGCAATGCGCCTCATTTACAATGAAGGAACCTGTGCCTGCGTTTCTGGTAATGCGCAATGGCGAGACACAAGCACAGCGCGAAATACGTTTTTTTCTGGTTGAGGATGTAGGTTTAGTGTCCTTTATCTGCAAACATGGCTAGTGTAACATGGCTAGTGTTAACGAGCCCTAAGTGCTCCCAAAAGCTCCATATTTTCCCCATATGCTGGACCGATGGACCCACAACGATGCAATGGGTACCTTGACATGGGTAATGATACACCAGTCATTTCCCAAAGGGGAAAGCCAGGGGCATCCACACTGAGAGGTTTTCTGTAGTGTAGGCCCAGGCTTACTGACTGCATTTTTTAGAGAGAGGCACATTGTCGGGAAACGCTTCAGCATGAGTAAAATTCAGGGATTTCAAAGCTTCAGGTTGGAAGTCATTATAACATGACTACTGCAGAGTTTGATCAGTTCACCTTAAGCCTACATAGGGGAGGGTTCCGAGCGTCAGATTACGCCACC
>CM070032.1:148568941-148593965 GCA_036250615.1 Ptychadena robeensis | reverse complement strand
TAGCGTAGGCTGTCATTGCAGGAGTGTGGATGCATGTAGCCAAAACTGAGGAGGAAAAATAAGGGCTATTTATGGTACTCCCAGACAATGTCAGGAAACCTCAAATCGTAGTCTGAGCCCCGGGCCCACCTGCGGCCCTTTGGGCGTTCTCGGGGTCCGCCTCAGTCCTCTAACCGGCGGGCCCCCAAAACGCTCATTATTAATGCAATCGGGAATAGGGAACTCACAGCCTTGTCTGGGAGGGGGAAGAGGAGGAAAAGCGCATAAAGCTTACATGATAGAAAGTATGTGACCCAGAGGGTACACGAGCAAGCCCGACAGAAACGCGCGGCGTTAGGTGTTGGCAGGGGACGCCAGAGAAGGTGAGTTCCGTGCTCTCACTATTCCGCCATGGAAACGGGGAGTGATATATATTGCGGAACCAATAACCTAAGCAAAGGCTTAATGCAGATCTAGAGGCCCACATAACGCTTTGATATAGATCACACCAAAGTGCACCCACAACAGGTGCACCAATGCAGTCTCGTGAAGTATACATTAAAACATAACTAATGCTTCTCAAGCTCTGCCTGCGGTCATTTGTATAATAAAATGCTACCAAAGCAGAAGATAAACATGTTATGTGGCAGCCCTTTAAGGAGGCTGCGGGTCGCCATGGCCCTACCTAGGGGACAGGTTTCCACCGAAGGACGCGTAACTAGCAGATGCTAGAACCTCTGACTTTTCCGAGATTCCGAGACTGGTACAGAGTTGGCCTGCAAGAAAACATGGTGAAACTCCCTAATGCGTCGAGGCACGACTACTCCAGCTCACAGTACTCCATCCCTTCAAACTTTCCTACCACCTTTTATAGCACTAAACGTTTTTTAACTGTATGGTAAACGTCAACCTTATGATGTCTGTCCAGTATCTCGTTTCTAAAGGGGTTGCTTGTGCACATGTAGCCTTCTCTGGATGATACATTTCATACATGTCTCTACTTGCTCACAATAGCTGATCCTGCCAATAAGCGCTGCCAGTCAAGTTCTCATGAGACATATATTCTTCACCAAAACATATGGCTTGGGTTCAGAGGATGAAATACCTAACCTAAATGGTAAGGGAGGGGTGGATAATTTTACAGGCCATAATGGAGAGGTAAAGTTTATAATGCCCAATGGTTATAGTTTATGACCTGCGTATATTTGCTACTGAGAATGCCTACTGCGTACTCCTGTGGGGCTAGTGGTTCAACAACCAACACGATCACTCGGAGCCAACATCAGGTTACTCACCATGTGTCACAAACCCATTAATAACAGAATAAGGTACCAAAGACTCTCATGACACTGAAGGTAATGTTGTAACTGTCTCTTTTACACTATGGAGTGATCACAATTCATGTAGTGCAATCTTGTAGTGGTAATCTATTATTTGGTTGCTGCAGGCTCTGCTGTCTTCTTATATCTTGGACCCCAAGTTACTGAATGGTGGTATATCTGAAGGAAAAGCATGCGGACAGTGATACAACGATACAGGCAAGGGTAAGTACCAAGTGACACTGAGACATGGTATGCTATTTTAGAATGAAAATATTTGCCACATTTAAAAAAACAAAAATTTATATTCTGACAAAATCTCTAGTCTGAATTCTCCACACCATCAAAAGTGAGTACAACATCGATAAAGCCTTAAAAGAAGAGGAGGGGTTCCAGGCATAGGTTGTGAGGTCTAGGAGCAGCAGACAATTCATGAGATTTAAGTACAATGTTAAATGTTTTAATACTATGTGTAAGCAGCCATACACGTGTCGGATTCCATGTCCAATCGATCAATCATCCGATCCGATCTGCCGGGAATCGCAGGTGTGATCCATGCCAATTAAGAGTATCCATCGCAGAATACCCACCTGGTCCGAGCGGATTCACGGCACGATTCCGTGTGCGATTCCACCTCGATTCCACATCACACAATGGCAACTCCCCCTGATCCGGGCAGGACGGATGAGACGCCCAACATGTGGTTCTCTTCGGATCCGGTTCTGAGCCACCTAGAACGATCGGGACCTGATCGCTCGGACAAGGTGGCGCATGCGGATCCCGGCACGATCGTTTCGCGTGCACGCGCCCGGCAACGCATCGTGCCGAAATCGGTGCGAAATCCCACCACGTGTATGGGGGCCTTTACCGATCTGCCAAGTCAGCCCACATGTGAAATGCAGCCTGGGATGCAGTTACAGAAGCAGGACAGGCTCTTCACTACTAACTGGGTCACGGCTGTCTGAAAACCTGCCAGAGGTTCTCTTATGGTAGCGGACAAGGAGCACTGCGCTGTAGTCTCGAGCGTGATAAGTTTCTGCAGGCTGAGAACTGCTGGGACAGTGTCAACCCTACAGGTGCTGCTAAAAGTAAGGTAATTCTCGTGTTTAATATCTCACTGACCATAACCACCTATCAGTTACCATTTGTTATGTATATAAACCCACAATGTCTGGAAGGGCAAATACACATCAAATATCCCATAGGGAGAAGTAAAAGGAATACAATGTATACGTCACGTGAAAAAGTCGAATATATTTTGGCCACAGCTTACCACATTCAGCATATGGAAACACCTGATCCCGACAGTGCCCCCCTTCCTCAACATGTCATAATACCACCAAACCCCAACCCCACCAATGTACACAGCCACCAGCTCACCACACCAGCCTCACGGTGGGTCCTTCCCACGTGACTCCCCCACCACCATTTTAACTATCACCACCTGGGGCATGACCCTGAAACGCTCAACGTGTCCTCCCCCCCCAATCCACACAAGAGCACGGGTCACCAAAAATCGCAGTTCACACACATTTTCTTCCAGGCACTCCAGGGACCGCCAACCGAATTGAGGATTGTTACAACAGTAATGCAACCCCACCACAGGAAGTACAGCTGCATCCAGCCTTCTCGTAATCCAAAACCTTGAACACTTAAAGACCCAACCCCCAAATGCACCTCCATACCGCACAATTTGGCCAGTGGCCATTTTAAAACTTGTACCGACCAACACAATTTACCATGCACAGCTGCCACCAAGAGAGACCCAGCCCCGGAGGTAACTCTGAGCAGACTTGAGCACTATAGATCAATTAGAACCATAGATGAATCCCCCAAAATCATGCCCAACCCTGACAACAAACAGCACAACAACCCAAAAACAACACACTGCCGCCCAGCATGCAGCCACCAGAGTGAAACGGAAAGATAAAGATCATGCCCCCGAGAAAACAGATGAAAAAAAACCATCTGATCATAAAGGGAAAGAGTCCGGGCGTGGGGCTCAGCGGCTTTTCGGACTTCGTAAAGAGGACAGTGGGGCGGCCCACCACAAAACATCCCCCAGAGCTGTTATTGTACCAGGAAATCCCCGGGAGGGAAATTTCAAAGAGAGAGATGCGGCAGCAAGGCACAACCCAAAACACCAAAACAAGGAAAAGAAGAACCATTCCCACGCTCCTTAATGTTTAAAAGAAGGGGTTTGCAGTCCGTCACCCACGGACAACAATCAGTAGTCACGAAGCCGCAAAACACCCGGGCTCGGCACCGAGAGTTCGCAAATGAAAACACCGGACACAAACCACAAGCTCGATGACCAAACCACAGCACAAAATCCCCACTATGCTCCCCCCCCCCCTCTCCCCCCACCCCCCCCTCCCCCCCCCACCCTTCCCTCCCCCCCCCCTCCTCCTCCCCCCCCCACCCCCCCCCCCCCCCCCCCCCCCCCCCCCCCCCCCCCCTATCCCCCTACCCATCCCCCCCCTCCCCCCCACCCCCTACCCTCCCCCCACCCCCTCCCCCACCACCCACCCCCCCTACCCCTCCCCCTAACTCGAACCCCCACACCCCCTCCTCCTACACCTCTATCCCTCGACACTCAAACCCCCTTACAATAACCTTCAGCTTACCTCACGCTCAAAACCACCGCCGCTCCAACCCACCACAAAAGCAACGTGTCACCCCACTTCCTCCATCCCGTCTTACGCTCAACTCGCTCCCCCCTCTTATGTTTCCACATTTCTATAATGCTGCGGAAGTGTTGTTTTGGATTTTGTGCTTGTTTGTTGTCAGGGTTTGGCAGATTTTGGGGGTTTCATCTATGGTTCTAATTGATCTATAGTGCTCAATGCTCTCGATTTACATTAACGGGGCGGGGTCTCTCTTGGTGCAGACTGGCATGGGTAAATGGTTCGGTACAAGTTTAATAATGGCACTGGCAAATTGTGCGTATGGAGTGCATTGAGTGAGGTGGGTCTTTTAAGTGTCCACTTTTGGATTACGAGAAGGCCTGGATGCAGTTATTTATGTGGTGGGTGCATTACGTGGTGTAACAATACTCAAATGCGTGGATCGGTGGCTGGGTCCTCTGGCAGTGCCGGAAGAAAAAAATGGTGGTTGAAGCTTATGTTTCTGGTGGTGCTGGTGGAGGGGGCACAGTCATTGGGGGGACGTTCACTGAGGACAACGTTGCGCTCTTACAGGGTAAATGACCCACCAATGGTGGTATAGTTAAAAATGGTGGGGGGAAGGAGTAAACGTTGCAGGAGTACCCACTGAGCTGGGTGTAGTTGTAGGTGAGGAGGTGGCTGGTTGGTACATGTGGTGGGTTGGGTATGTGGTATTATGACATTTTGAGAAGGGGGCACTGTCGGGATCACAGGTGGTTTCAATTCTAATGTGGTAGCTGTGGCAAAAAAATCATATATCGACTTTTTAAACAGTGAAGTATACATTTTTTTTTTTGTGTATTCCTTTATTCGCCCTATGGATTATTGATGTGTGATTTTCCCTTACAAGAAATTGTGTTTTTTTTATATACATAACAAAGTAACTGAATAGGTTGTTGGGTCAGTGAGCATATATACCAAGAATTCTACCTTTTACTTTAGCATAATCCTGTGAGGGTTACACCACTGTACAAGCAGTTCTCAAAGCTGACAGAAGAAAACATTATCACCCTCTATGAACCTACAGGCAGCCAGTGGCTCCTTGTCCGCTTACAATAGAGACCTCTGGCAGGTTTCAGACCAGCCGAATTAGACCCGTCGTAGTGAAGAGTTGTCCTGCTTCTGTAACTAGACACCTCAGGCTGGATTCAAATGTGGGTGACCTCTGCAGCTACTGTAACCAGCCGCCCTCCCCAAATAAAAACACACCGCTCAGTGCGGATTCGCACCCCCGGATTCCCCCCTGGCACGATCCGATTCCCGGGAGCGTGCAAGCGAAACGATTCGGGCACGAGAATCGCAGGACACAGCCCACCTTGTCCGATCGATCAGGTCCGATCGTTCAGGGGCTCAGAATCGGATCCGAAGGAGGGAGAACCAACATTTGTTGGTCTTTCTCATACGATTCTGACCGGATAAGGAGGGAGAAGTTGCCATTTGTGAGTTGATCGGTAGGGGAATCGCACAGGCATCGTGCCGGAAATCCGCTCGGACAAGGGTGGTATGCTGCGATGAGATACTCTTAATTGGGCCACACCAATTGATCCCCGGCGATTCCCGGCAGATCGGATCGGATGAGAATCGATTGTTTTGGACATGGAATCGACACGTGATGGCTTAGCTTAACACTAATAGTAATTAAAACATTTAACATTTAATAAATCTCAGAAGTGTCCGTCTGCTCCTAGAACCTCACAACATATGAGGAACACGCCTCCTTTCTTTTAAGGCTTTATAATGTATGTACTCACTTTTTGATGGATGTGAGAATTCAGACTAGGATTTTGGCAGAATATAAATTTTGTTTTTTAAATGTGGCAAATATTTTAATTCTAAAATAGCATACCATGTCTCAGTGTCACATTGGTATTACACTGCCTGTATCGTTGTATAAACTGTCCGCATTGCTTTTCCTTCATATATACCACCATTCAGTTAACTTGGGGTTCCAAGATATTAAGAAGACAGCAGGAGCCTGCAGCAACCAAAATAATAGATTACCAATACAAGGATTGCACTACATGAATTGTGGATCACTCCATAGTGTAAAAGAGACAAGTTTAAACATTACCTTCAGTGTCATGAGATTCTTTGGTAACCTTATTCTGTTATTATGGGTCTGGGACACAATGTGATACCTGGATGTTGCTCAGGAGGTGATCGTGTTGTTGAGACCACTAGCTCCCACAGAGTACGCAGTATGCATTTCTACAGTAGCAAAATGATAAGCAGGTATTAAATATAACCATGGCAAATTATAAACTTTACTCATCATTATGGCCATGTAAAATTATCACCCCTCCATTACCATTTAGGTTATGTATATTCATCATCTGAACCCAAGCCATACTGTTTTGGTGAAGAAATATGTCTCATGAGAACTTGACCAGGCCGCTTATTGCAAGGATCAGCTATTGTGAGCAAGTAGAGACAATGTATGAAATGTATCATCAGAGAAGGCTACATGTGACACAAGCAACCCCTTTAGAAACGAGAATACTGGACAGAACATCATAAGGAGTTGAACATGTTTACATACAGTTAAAAAACAGTTTAGTGCTATAAAAGGTGTAGGAAAGTTTGAAGGGATGGATTACTTTTATCTGGAGTAGTCAGTCCATCTATCCATTAGGGATTTTCACCAGTTTTCTTGCAGGCCAAACTCTGTACCAGTCAGGAAACTCGGGAAAAGTCAGAGGTTCTAGCATCTGCTAGTTAGCGCTTCCTTCGGTGAAACCTTTCTCCCTATGGAGGGCCACAAGTGCGACCCTCAGCATCACTAAAGGGCTGCACATAACATTTTTAATCTATACTGACTTATGTAAGCATTTTATTATAAAAAAATGACAGCAGGCAGAGCTAGAAGACATTAGTTATGTTTTAAATTATACTTCAACTTATACTGCATTAGGTCACACTGTAGTGTGGTAATGCACATTTTGTGTGATCTATATCAAAGGTTATGTGCCTCATAGATCTCATTAAAGCCTTTTCTTAGGTTATGTTCCGCAATATATATCACCCCCGTTCATTGGTGGAATAGTGAGAGCACGGGAACTCACCTGTCTGCGGATCCCCTGCCAACACTAAAGCAGGAGAGGTGAGGGACTTGCTCAGGTACCATCTGGGTCACATACTTCTATCATGTAAGTTTATCGCCTTTCCTCCTCTTCCCACTCCCAGACAAGAAGCTGTGAGTTCCTATGCCCTATGCATTAATAATGAGCTTTTGGGGGCCGCAGGTAGAGGACTGAGGCGGACCCCGAAGAACGCCCAAAGGGCCGCAGGTTGGGCACCTGGGCTCAAGACTACGAGTTGAGTTTCCTGACCTTGTCTGGAGTAAAATAAATACACTTATTTTCCTCACTCAAGTTTTGGCTACATGCATACCTACACTCCATGCAATGAGCCTACTATGGGATCAAAGCTGTTTAGCTGTATGCTTAGTGGATGGGTGCAGCAGTTGGTATCCATGCAGAGTTGGTGACGACCATTTATAGGGCTTGAGTTGGCTGTAGCCACGCGGATAGCACGGCTAGAGCTGCTATGGACCACACCCATAGGCATAGCATCGGCCAGGCTCCACTTGTGGGTGCGGTTCTGAACACCCCCTGCCGCATTTCCATGCGGATGCCCGACGGCTGCAGCCGCATGTATAGCACCGCAGGCCAGCCACACAGAACAGCTCTAGTGGAAACAAGCCCTTAGCAATCAAACCAGTGAAGCTGCCAACATCTCTTGTTATTTTCTTGCAGGTATATCCTGGCCAACAAAATTAAACCACATCTGTTGTGAAACATGCTCACTTTGAAGTAACAATATTTGATGTATAGTTCTCAAAACCATTACTCCTTTGTGGAATTTGTAAATTGTATAAATGCAACCAACACTGTACCAACACTTAGAATAATAATCAGGATCTGGAACAATTTGCAGCATTAGGAAGACCTTGGTCCCACATCAATGCCTCACAAATCCCTGAGCACTTGGTAATGGCCTTTATTAAAAATAGTGGGGTCATACATCACCACGCATATTCTGGGACTCCCTGTCTGACTTTCATCTCTCCTGTGTCCACCCGCCACGAGGGCCAGAGGCGACGACTTATGCTAGTGCATGGAACATGCTATGATTTTATGGACATTAAATATATACTGTAATTCATCCATGTTATCTTCGTACTGCATTATATGGCCATATGAGGTTATATCTGCTATTTTGACCTACTGTTGATGTCTGGAACTAGACGGTTTGTTACCCATTGCTAGATGCGTATGCATGCTTTGCTACACCTGCTTTGACCTTTTAAGACCTTCGACCTTTAAAGTCCCCTGGCCCCTGTTATTCAGGGAAAACACTGTGAGACGGGTACTTGGGCTAAGTTGGTGTCCGAGACCCATCTCGGAATACACTATCCCTCGTCCCCCTCTCCCCCTTCTTTTATATCTGTATTTGGGATGTTGGCCGAACCTATCTGAAATCAGCAACACACTCTGGGATCGCCTTTTTTGTAGTAAAAATTGCGAAACAATACATCCATCTATAAAAACTATTTAATTCACATAAAATGTAGTGTACAATCACTTTTACATGACAGCCTCGAGCAAAGCATTTTCTGATGAGCGACCAGAATATAATTTTTTTTTCTTTAAATGAAATAGCCAAACTTGTTAAAGCAGCAACTTCACATGCAAAGCATTCGAGATTTGTCAGCAAAAAAAGTGTATTTCAGCGTATTGCCAGGATGGGGGAGGGAAGGGGCTGCATGGACAGGTTCACTTGGGCACACTCCCTAGATAAGTTATAAGGCTGAACAGGGACATAGCCATTTCGGCCACTAGTGGTCTATGGACACAAAAACCCACAATGGTCTCATTACTGTGTAGCCATACAGACTTAGATCACCTACAACCGAAAGGCTCATATGCACAAAACCCATAAAATGGCAGTAATGTTCTGATAACTCTCAGTCACTATAGCCATTATCAATGTTTGTACTGAAACTTTCATAAAGGTTGGCATTCTATGAATAGAAAGGGAAGATAGAGCTATGATGTGTATTCCACATACATATATCCTCTGGCCATTTGTTTTTAATTATTCAGCGAATTGTTCTGGTTTGTGTGGGGCGACACTATTAACCTCCTGGGTGTTTGGCCAGAGTAAACTATGGACAAAGACTTACCTGTCCGCCAGATTCCCCCCGCCGATCTGGAGCGTTAGCATGTAGGCACGTTTCTGGCGATGCAAAGGGAATCAAGGTAGGCAGCTCCATAGACCTCCATGTAAATGGACATCGCCTTTTCCCAGCATATTGTGCTCTGCTGCTATTGCTTGTGGCAGGATTTTTTTTAAACTGCACCACATGCATAACACCCAGGAGGTTAAAAGGATTCTTACCAGATGGAGTACACTCAGAAAACTTTAGGTTTCCTGCTTACCAAAAGGACGCGACTGACCACCTAAGGCTGCAGTGCCCTTCCAGGTCAGGACATGAAGCGATGAGCTGATAAAAACCACACAAGCATTTGTATGTTATCACACATCAGAAAAGCCTGAAACAGGGTGCCTGGGCCAACACCAGTTTGTATAGAATTAGCACAAACTTGGAGAACACAAGTGGGATAAATAAAAAAAATTTACATTCCTAAAAAAAGACTGAACAGTTCATGGTATTTAGTGATGGCCGAACCTCGGGCATGTTCGTCCGCGGACGGGCGGAGCGGACTTTTAAAAAAGTCCGCCGTCCGCGGACAGATTCAAATTCCCCGCTGCTAGGCGGGGAATTAGAATCTGAAAACCCGGATGTGACGTCAGTTACGTCACATCCGGCACCTGGAACGCATAGTTCCTGGTGTGCTTACCGGATGTGACATCACTGACGTCACATCCGGGTGTGCGAGCCGGCTTTCCACTGAAAGACCGGGTTCTCTACCCGGTCTTCAGTGGAAACATTCTTCCTGCGGCGGGATCTCGCCTCGTATGATCCCACCGGAGGAAGAATAGAGGGCTCCTTCATGCCGGCGGACAGGGCGGGTCGAACACCCGTACTGTCCGCCGGCGGGAAGGAGGGCGAACATGCTTGTTCGCGGCCGAACTGTCCGCCTTGCGGGCAGTTCGGCCATCACTAATGGTATTATGGTTGTAACATGTAGATAGAGGGAAGCTACATTAGACATAATTGTAATGTATGTTCTGTAGAGGTGACCCATCGCCCAGGTTCAGTCAGTCATCTGGCTGTATGTCTTCCACATATGTAACATCAGTCCATTGTGCTAAAGCTGCGTGATGGTCCATTTGATGCAAGTATCCATAGGCAAGAAGCCACAAGAGTGCAGATCTTCCAGGAAAGCATTACCGCTCTTGTATACACATCCCACACTCAGCCTCTCCACTCCTGTATACACATTCATGTGCAGACATTTTTTCAGAATCTGACGCCCCCAGAGAACTGCCTCCCCGCAGCAAACATATCCACTCCTGGGGAGATGCAATTACGTCATCATTAGTACGTCGGTGCGCGAAAAACAGAGAGCCACAAGAGCCATGTGCATTAACAGACATCATCAGCAAATGATGTACAGAGATATATATATATCAGTAGATGTCTGTTCATCCTTTTTACAGACACCTCTCTATGGGTTTGTTTCCATTTGGGCGATGGGTGGAGATCGCGTCTATACATTTGAATGGGGTCACCTCCACAGCTGAGGACCACAGGCGATCGCGGATGCCCCTGATCGTGGCCATAGAAATGAATAGGCGCGGTTAAAAATCGTATCTCCATTCATGGATCTTTTTGTCCATTTAAAGAGCCGTCTCCCAAATGGCTCTCCGAGTGTCTGTACACAGCTCTTATCACACTTACCATCTGAGTCCTATATCCCTGGTGTATGTATGTACTATATAGCGCCCTGATCACTCTGCGTATACCTGCGCCAAGGAGATTTGGGGTGTGAAGAAAGAAGGAGAAGCTCCAGCTCATGTCTCCTTAGAAGCGGCCTCACACAGACCATAGTGGAGGAGCAGATCACTTTCCTTTTACTATCCGACTGTCAGAAACTTTGTAACACAAATACAATGGATTTGTGTGATTCCCTGCTTGGCAGTTCCCCATCAGGTCCGCAGGCTTTGTGTTGTAAGATTTGAGGCAATAAAGATGATTTTTGGGGTATTTTTGTTCCTTATTTCCCTGTATTTGCCTGAAATCCCAGGAATAGGAAGATATTGTACAGCATTGGGTGATTTATGTGATATGTAGTCACAGAAGGGTCTAAAAACCTACTGGACTGAAATCTATTCGGCAGGGGTGGGATCGTACCATTATGTGAAAGAAAGGGGGAGGCAGTGAGTGTTGGTACAAGCCAGGTACCGAGCACAGAGTGACAATAATTATGCTTGCATTTATTTCTGGCTCCTTGTCTGTCGCAGCAACAGAGGACAGTGTCGCACTGTACCTAGCCTGTATCAACACTCGCTGCCCCCCTTCTACTTTCACATAATGGTACGTTCCCGCCCCTGCCGAATAGATAGAATAGATAACTATGCTCCTCGGGCATCGGCTCCTGTCGTTCATTGCAAAGCATTGGCTCTTGGAGCCGGCTCGTTTGGGAAGGACACATAGTGATGTGACAGTTTCAAACATGGGCAGTGTGGCTCTATGTCCCCGCCCCCACACAATGCCGCCCTGGGTGACTGCCCATATGTAAAACCGCCACTGCCCGCAAGAGATTGCGAGCACCCAGTGATCACTTGCGGTCTTCAGCGATTCAAAGCGCGGCAAAACACCAAAGTGGAATCAAGCCCTATCTATGCTAAATCAATCTATTATTTGTGGATGGGGATTGTTAATGTACAGGGCTCTTCTGTTGTTTAAACTTTTAGGCCAGGGTACCACTATGTTTTGGCCAAACCTGGCAAAATCGTGTCCTATTCCATTTATTTTAAATGGGTGCATACCCACGATGTGGAGATGCTTGAAATGCCGTAAAAGCCTCAAGAGGTAAGGGCTTGTCCCCTGTATAGCAAGATCGTTCCTATGTATTTGAATGGGCTCATCCCCACAGCTGTGTTTGGCTGCGATCGGATTGCAACCTTTTATCTAAAGTGCGGCACGTCAGATCGCAGCCAGAGACATGAATGTGCGCTGTTAAAAACTGTGTCTCATCTTAACTAGAGATGGTCGAAATGAATAAAATGCGATTCTACTTAAATTTCGAGTTTCCCAATCGAATTTCGATTCGACTGCAAAATTTCGAAGCCTAAAATTCGCATAAGGTCAAAAATTCACGTAAGGTGGAAAATTTGGATTTGCTGTATGAGCTATAATAGAAGAATCAGTGAACATAGTAGCAGAGCTTTACAATCAGACCTGAGATTTAAACCCAATTTATACACAAACTTGACATGTTAGAGCAAAACTTATTGTTTTCAAATGTTTCCCCCAACCCTTCTCTACAACTCCAGCAATTTTTGTGAGGATACCATTTTCAGGGGCTTTGCAATAAGCTAACAAAGTTAGCTAGCACCATGCGAATTTTCCATTCACTCCCGCATGCGAAAATTTTAAATAAAATGGCGATACTCGCACGCGAAATAGCGGCACGGCAAATCAAAAGCAAAATTATTTTTTACGTTGAAATTTCAGTCGAAATATCAGGCTGATTTTCGACTTTTACGGCGAAAAGTTGAAATGACGCCATCAAAATTCGACTATGCGAATTTTCGGCGAAAAAGTCAAAATTTCGACTTAAAAATTTTCACTGCAAATTTTTCGACCATCCCTAATCTTAACCATGCACATTCACTCTGTTTGGGCACAATCAGGCAGGGTGGGGCAAGAAGTCCTGTCCCACACCCCACTTCCTGCCTGCAGGTACTGGCGATCTCAGTGCCACGATTCTAATGGCGGGAGATCACTGGGTGCTAGAGGTCTCCGAGCTGCAATTGGAATCGCTATAGTGGAGACATAGCTTAAAGGTATTTCAATGCATACAATCATATGGGAGACCTAGCACAGCGGCACACATCATTGAATGGTTTGGTTTGCCTGCAAAGAACATGTTTCTGTTAATGTTGCCACTAAATACCGTGCTGCAATCACAGAGCATATAATGCAAGATGGCCTTCGTACTAAGGGTAAGTTTCCACTGCGTTTTGTGATCTGTTGGGACCCCTACGTTAAGGGCAGTGTTTGAAAGGGGTCCTGAGGGATCACAAAGCGATGTGGAGACATAGCCTTAGTCTCCACTGCATTAAAATTTTTGGGTTTGCCAGGTTTTAAACTCTTTTGATATGTCCCAAATGCATCCAATGTTTTGTTAATGGATGCGTAATCACAGAAACGTTATAGTCTCGTCAACGTGGATAAACCATCCTTTGAATACATGTTGGCGGTGCCAGGATAAGTTTTGAGTGTCATAGGACTCTAGTGTCCTTTTACACCGCTAAGATTGCATTTTATGCAGCTAAACACATCCCATTGCACCTGA
The DNA here is from genome assembly GCA_036250615.1 of Ptychadena robeensis. Taxonomy (NCBI): domain Eukaryota; kingdom Metazoa; phylum Chordata; class Amphibia; order Anura; family Ptychadenidae; genus Ptychadena; species Ptychadena robeensis. The sequence goes on along the minus strand of CM070032.1, from coordinate 148,580,510 downwards.
AGGACTAGGTTCTCCAGGTGGTGTCAGATTCATATCCACTTTTGTTGCAGCCTCTTTAAAACCTATGGGCAATAACGGCATGTAATTGTCCGTGTCATTAGACATGCGATTGGCGTTGTGTGTGAAGTAGATAAAATGCATTGGCTACACAGGCAACCCTAAGCCCAGTGGTATAGCTATCATCGGTCCTTGAACAACATCGAACACACAGATTTTGAAGCAGTGAAGACAAGTCTAAGCCCGAGGGCTTATTCATGCAGTTAGCACGGTCTGTTTTTGGTGTTGGTGTAACACTCCTTATGATTTAACCCCCTACTGTATTTATTCCTCATCCTTTGTTTTACTCGTAGGAAACTGTTAATGTGGAACCGGTATGTTTGTCCTCTAACTGTCTGTTCGTTGATGGACCCTTCAGCTTTGTTATGGACTTCTTGCAGCACCTCAAAGTTTATAAAGTATTGACTTGCAAATGTTGGACCATGTTGGTCCGTGTTTGGTTATTTCTGTGTATTTTGTTGCTTTAAACTAAATCTAATTAAAAAAAAACTCTCATGATTTAACCCTTTTGCTGCCTGATCCATTGTTTTTATTTCAGAGTACTTGAATAGATGTATATAACAATATAGAGACACGACAGGACCAAATTGTGTCCATGGGGGATATTGGAAGGCCAGGTTCGCATATATGGGGCAGGGCACTGCATGTTGGTGTCACCCACAAGTGTGCTGTTGGGCAATTCATTGTAAATGACACCCAAATGCACCTTATTAGCAAAGTGTGTCATACCCCATTACAATGTACAATGTACATATGTTGTGTATTTGGATGTGCAGCAAACTACTAGGCAGCCCATTTAAATGATTGGCCTACCTCACCACAGGGCAAGGACATTCCGCTGGGCCAGAGGTGTCAATCCTAAACAAAGGGGGCCAAAATTAAAAACCTGGTTTTCAGATTGCGTGATACCCCAAAAAAAAGGAAAGGCTCTGATTGAGGCTCACGTTGGATTATTAAAAAAAAAATTTTAAAATATTATTAACAAGTATAAAGGTAGGTATAAGATACATTGACGCGTTTTCTGGCAAACCTGGCCACATCTTCAGGATGATTAGTGTAACAATTAGGTCTGTGGAGAACAGTGTATTGTTATGTATAATGTGCATAATTCAAATTATACAGTTATACATGATCAATTTACATTTCTGTATACATCCCAATTAAGACGCATACACATAATGTAAACATTTCTGTTGAAATATGAAAAGTTAAGTACCAATGCATATATTTGTGATTCTAAAAAATATATTCATTAAAAATATATAAAATTTCATAATAATTTAATGCAGAGCATATGGACATATAGCATTCTAAAAAGGATAAAAAAAAACTGTTTTTCAATAGTGAAAAATAATCAAATAGTAATGAATGATTTGGTGAACCATGAATAAATATGAACATCCAATCTTAAGTGTCAGATGTGATCATACCTTACATAATCTGGTTAGGATTAGACATTATGTTAGCCAAAAGATCATTTAGAGGCAGTATGTAAAGCATGTATAACATAACATTGGCAAACTAGTTAGCCAATAGATTATTTTAGATAATATACACTCACCATCCACTTTATTAGGCAAACCTTGCTAGCCCCCCTTTTGCCTTCAGAACTGCCTTCCTCCTTCGTGGCATAGATTCAACAAGGTACTGGAAACATTCCTCAGAGACATTGGTCCATATTGACATGATAGCATCACGTAGTTGCTGCAGATTTGTCGGCTGCACATCCATAATTCGAATCTCCTATTCCACCACATACCAAAGGTGCTCTATTGGATTGAGATCTGGTTACTGTGGAGGCCATCTGCCGTCTTAAATTACCTTTCTTTACCAAGCTAGGTTTGAAATGCCTTCGTCTTGACCATATGTGCGTTGGAATTTTTCATTAAATCTTTTAAAATACAGATACATTTTTTTTTGTGTGTGTTCATAGTTTCCTGCATTTTATCTGATGATCATAAATAATGATTTATTTGTGCCTGTGGAGTCTGCTCCATTAGAGCCTTAGCCTTAGTTATGTTTTTCCAGAAGGCTTCATCCACACTTGCACAAGTTGCAGATTTGTGATGTCATCTCTTACAATGCAAGATCAGTTCTCCTGCTGTGAAGTGAGGATTAAGGTAAGTATTCAGTCGGTTCCTTACCTGGGGTCTACTTCCCCTTGGGGTAGAGGCACTAGAGATCACAGGGATGCACACGTTGGAGTGAGGATGATACTGTGTGCTCAGCTCTATGCTCCCCTCCATGCTCTCTCGCTCCAGCTCAGGCTCAGGCTGAAAATGAAAGAAAAAGGGAAAAGTAAACAGGCGGCAGCACCATTTTGTTGTTTTCAGTCCTTGCAAGTTAACCCCCCTAGTGTTTGAGACGAACCCAGTTAGTTTGGTGTCTGGGTTTGTACCGGTACAGGCAGAACGTTAGGGAGGTCACCCCTGAACATGGTATCATCCCCACATTTGCTGGAGATATAAGGAAAGGTTGTTTGTTTGCATGCAAGTAGGGAGGAGACAATGCCCCCAGAGTGGGAGCATTGTGACATCACTTCCTGGAAAGTTTAGTACATGTATGCGGGTAGGACTTGGGGATGGGGGCCAGGCAGGTCTTGGACAAGGGCAAGGGGGTCTTTAATGAACAAAGGTTGGGGATGACTAGGCAGGTTAGGCAGTTAAAGTATAGGAGTCACTACAAGGGTTTATATTCCAGAGTCCACCTTTAATAAATACATAGTACATTCTTTTAGACTGGTTGCTGAATAAATACCAGAAAGCTGTGGGTGTGTCAATAATGAATGTCACATGAGCTCTACACTCCATCACTTTCATAGCTTTGTCCCCATCCCATGCTAATAGAGTTAGGACTCCTGTCACATGACCCCTTAACATTGACCAATAGCATCCTTGGGATCAGATTACTTCTGGCTAGTGTTGTTCCCTGCCATGTGGATTTTTTCAATCAGAGATAAAAAGCAGAGCAGAGTAGAGAGCTAGGCAGCAACTTTATTATTTCTAATTAGATTTGGGTTCAAAGAAATTATTTGCTGCTAGTGCAATGAAGATGAGATATATAGGCTCCTGGATACTTCTGTGATACCACTTCATGTTGTCACCCTCTCATGTACACCATTTCTTCCAGACACTTCCAGAGAAGATGGGGGCTGGTGCCCTCAGCATGTGTGTAAGTACAGTGAATGTGTGTGTTGCATGGCAGATACAGCCTGGAAATTATGTCACCTTTTATTATACTGTACACTTTGGAGTATTATGGTTTAGTATGATTGTGGCTTTTTATATAAATGTAACATTTGATGGCATTTGATGATCATTTACATGTTTTACTGGGTTTTAGTATCAATCTACTTTGAATAGAATATCTTTCAGTCATGTAAATGTAGTCGTTTCAAACCTACATGACTACTTGGGTGTTGTTTTGTTTCCTAGTTGCATTGTTTCTAATCTCTTGGATACAGTGTAGATTTTCAATGAGGTGCTGTGAATAGCTGCGCTTGTTTGTCTACGCTGACATAATTTTTTTTCCTGGCATCTCTTTTATGTTATAAATGTACAAAATGCATAAGATTATTTAAAGTGTTTTTGGAAATCCCTGAGATCACTAGTAATGGCTCTCTGGTATCATTGTCAACAAGATAAGAGGACGATGTCATATTGAGGCCTAGACTTAATTTGGTGTTATAGATGGTTAAGCATTGCGCTTACGTGCTGAACTAGGCTATAGGGCACCCCATTTAAAAAACAATGGCTGAGACATGTAAAAAATACATCTGAAAAACAATGGGTGCCTCTTGTACACGTCATTGGGATGCACCCTTGGATTGTAAATGGATGTGGCTAAAGGTGGGTTTACATGTGTAGATTTTTCTGCCAATTAAATTTTTTGTTCGATGATGTTGTTGAATATCGTTTGTTCATTTATTGAATGTAACATTAGATTTTTGTTCGTCCATTCCGATGAAAACACATTTGAAATTACGGCAGATAAAAATTTGCCAACATGTTCGATGACCTTTCGAACTATTTTTTGTTCGACGTCGAACAAAATGTATCCATCGAACGAATTGGCCATTCTAGATTTTTGTTCAATCATCCAAAAAATATTTCGTTCTTCGCTGATCGAACAAAAAAATCTACACGTGTAAATCCACCTTTAGGGCTAGGATGTGCATAGGTAAGTATTAGCAGTGTCTTGCAATGAGCCAAAAGTGTGGAAAAAAGGCGCAGTGGAGTCCAAGGCTACCGTCGTGGTGTAATAAAAGTGTAGGCGTGATACCCAACCCATGGTTTGCCAGTGATTTGTAGAAGATTGGTTTTTAACGTGTGTTACTGCCACATTGACTGTTACGCTCCCTAATTTTTAAACAAAAAGAATTTTATTGAGATGTAATGAGACACGTCATCATACATACTTTGCAATCTCAATGAGTTTTCATAGAAGGAAGCTTTGTAACAATTAGTAAGATGTGAAAATAGAAGTATAAGCTTCACATGTAATGGCATCAATATTACAAACAGACATCAAAGCATTACCAAAATAACTGGGGGGGGGGGGGAGTAAGAACATACACAGTGGGAGGAAAGGGAGGAGATAATAGGGGGGATTAAGGTTGAAAAGAGGTAAAGGATGGGAAGCTAGAGGAAAGAAAGCGGGGGGGTGGTGAAGAAAAGAGAGAGCATTGAAGAGAGAAGCTGAGAAGGGGAGAGATCAAGACTAGGAAAGGGTTAAGTAAGGTAGGGTAAGAAAAGGATGAAAGAAGAACGTGCAGGATTGGAGTCAAGAGGTCTTCTCGTCAGGGTGATCTCATTCCAGCCATTGCTTGAAGTCTTCCGAGTCGATAAACATTATCCACACAGACCACGTATCGTTATGTACAGAGATTCTTTCCCTGAGGTGTGCTATTGAGGATTCTATTTGTCTAAGTGTTTCCATTTCATCTGCCCATTCTCTAGTGGAAGGAACGGTAGATGTTTTCCAATGGCGAGGAATAACGTGCCGTGCTGCGATTAGGAAAAAGCGGAGTAGGCCCCGCTTGGATCTAGAAATGGGCCCCGGCAGGTCAGATAAGAGAGCTACGCGAGGATCACAGGGTATGGCAGACAGTGTGAGCTTATTATAGAGCCCAAATATAAGGTTCCAGAAGTGTGAGATTTTAGGGCATTGCCACCATATGTGTAACAGGGTGCCCTCAGCTCCCCCACATCTCCAACACAGACTGGACACCGACGGAAGAAACCTATGGAGTGAGGCAGGGCAGCGATACCACCTAGCCAAAACCTTATAGCTACGCTCCTGAGCAGTGCTGGAACAACTGAGGGAATGGGAGAGCGCATATATTTTAGACAGCTCCCTGTCCGACAACTGACAGTTTAGGTCTTTTTCCCAAGCAGCGACATAATGCGGCCTATCACAATATATAGCCTGAAGGACAATGTCATAGATTGCGGACAGCCGGTGAGTAGGGGTGTGATTTAGAGTGCAGAAATCCTCGAAAGGAGTGGTGTCCCTAAGTGGGTCTTCTATGTTGTGTACATGTTTCAGATATTTCTGAAGCTGTAGGGAGTACAGCCATTGACTCCCTATGGTACTAGGAGCAGTGGCTTCTGAAGAGGAGAGATGGGCTTGTGAGGAGGCATTAGCGGCACTCACTCGAGAAAGCAGTGTCAGAGTTCCTCTTTTCCAGTGTAGAAACTCCGGCTCCATTCCAGGTGGGAAGTCCGGGTTTCCCATTATTTGGTGGAGGGGTCCAAAATAGGTCGAGAATCGGCGCTGGGAGACCAGGTGATCCCAGGTACGCAGAAGAGGGGGTGCTAGAAACAGGTGAGGAGCATGCATCGAGCGTGCCTTGGGGGAGATCCAGGGCATGGATGACAAGGGAATATGGGAGATTGAGTCAAACAGTTGGACCCATAACTTATTGTGACTGCAGTACACGGCGTCCGTAATGTGAGATAGGTGGGATGCCATGTAATAAACCTTTATTTCAGGAAGGCCTATACCACCTGCGGATTTTTTACGGACTAGAGTTTTAAAAGGTACGCGGGCCGTGGACGGGGACCAAATGTAGCGGAGGAATGCCGAGCGGAGTTTAGAGAAAAAGGATGATGGGAGAGATAGAGGAAGGGTTTGGAATAGGTATAACAGTCTAGGTAGTATGTCCATTTTCAATAGGGCTATGCGGCCAAACCACGAGTGTAAACCAGTTTTCCAAGTTTTCAATCTATCCAATACCAGTGCCAGCAGTGGAGCGTAATTAAGGGTATACAGCTTGTTAAAATTTCGTGGGATATAGATGCCGAGGTACTTAATGCTGTCTTTGGCCCAAGTGAATGGGAACTTTGCTTTCAAATGAGCCACCTGCTTGTCTGGCAGGGTTATATTTAGGGCCATGGATTTAGTTAAGTTGACTTTAAAGTTACTATGAGTGTTAAAGAGCTTGAATTCCGAGAGAAGAGAAGAGAAGGCTGTTTTGGGGTTAGAGATATAGAGGAGCATATCATCTGCAAAGAGTCCCAGTTTGTGGTGTTGCCGTCCAATACGCACACCTTGAATGGTGGAGTTGTTACGAATGGCATTTGCAAGATGTTCCATACACAGGATATACAAAAACGGGGAAAGGGGGCATCCCTGTCTTGTACCATTGAAAATGTTAAAGGAGTTGGTCAGGTTACCATTTATGCGTATCCTTGCTGAAGGTTTATCGTATAGCGCTAAGATTTTAGAAAGGAATATCTGGGGCAGCCCTATCTGTTGAAGAGTTGCCTTCAGAAAATGCCAGTCTAGACGATCGAACGCCTTCTCGGCGTCAATCGAGAGGAGAGATAAAGGGGTGTTGTGACATTGTGCATAATCTATGAGGAGAAGCGTTTTGATTGTGTTGTCCCTACCCTCTCGAAGTGGCACAAATCCCACTTGCTCTAAGTGAATAAGCCGAGGTATCAGGGAACTCAGTCTGTTTGCAAAGAGTTTGGCAAAAATCTTTAAATCTACATTAATAAGGGAGATGGGTCGGTAGCTCGGGCATTGTGATGGATCTTTGTCTGGCTTAAGGATCAGCGATATGTGTGCTTCCTGTGTTTGTTTTGTGAATGGCGTAGAGTCTGAGACAGAGTTAAATGTATGTGATAGGATCGGCGAAAGGTCTGATAGGAACTCCTTGTAAAATACGGCCGTGAACCCATCCGGACCAGGACTCTTTCCTGCCGGAAGAGATTTAACGACCGCGGAAATTTCCTCAGGGGAAAATGGTAGAGCTAAGTTTTGCAGGGCTTCTGGTGAAATAGATGGTAGCGCAGTCTTCCCAATATATTCTAGCAATTGTGCAGAGGGAGGGGATGTTAGCGGGGAAGATACATTGTCCCTAAGATTGTACAGGGAGGAATAGTATTTATGGAACGTGGACATTATATCTGACTGTAGATGTGAGGTGGTATTTGGGGACACGCTTATCTTAGGAATATATGTTCTAGATTGCTTTGCTTTAATGGATCTTGCCAGAAGGCGGCTGGGTTTGTTACCATACTGGTATAAGGAGCGAGTTAGGCACGGTGTTTCAGGAAGGACAGGTCATATATACCACGAAGTTCTGACCGCTTGGTCAGCAACTTTTGGAAAACCTCAGCATCGACAGAGGCTCTGTGGGAGGATTCTAGAGTTTGAATCTCAGCTATAAGGGCTGTAATTCTAGAGGTGCGAGCGCGTTTTAGCCGAGCACCATGAGCTATCAAAACGCCCCTGACCATGCCTTTGAGCGTTTCCCATTTGATGGTAGGGGATGTGTCGTCATTGGCGTGATTGATCTGAAATTCAGCGATAGTACGTGCAACATCTTGTTTGATAACTGGGTCAGCTAAAAGGGTTTCGTTTAGTCTCCAGGTGGGGTAGGGTTTGATTGTGTCAGGGATGGTAAGGGAGAGATGTACAGGGCAGTGGTCGGACCAGAGTTGTGTACCGATTCGGGAGGTAGGGTTCCAGTCTAAGAGGGGGTGGGTGACTAGAAAGTAGTCTATCCTACTATACGATTTGTGAAGGGCCGAATAATGTGTATAGTCTTTTTCTGCCGGGTGCAGAATGCGCCACGCATCAAGAAGCTGCATAGATTGGAGTTTCACTTTTAGCTTATTTAATTTATTGCGAGAAAAATAGCTGCGCTTAGAAGACGAATCAATATCTGGGTTAAGCGTTAGGTTGAGGTCCCCACCCAGGATCACCATACCCTCAGCAAAATCCTGTAGTTTACCGAGAAGACGTAGCAAAAATGAGATAGGGTCATGATTGGGAGAGTACACGTTCACCAGAGTGAAGAGTTTACCATAAATGGTGCCTTTAATGAACAAGTATCTACCGTCAGTGTCAGCCTGCGTGGAGACGTGATGAAACGGCAGGGCCCTGTGTATGCCAATTGCCACCCCAAGGGATTTACGCTGCGGGTTATGACTAAAAAACCACGTATCGTAATATCTAGAGGGCATGGAGGGTGCGGCTGAGGCCTTAAAGTGTGTCTCCTGTAGGAACAAAATCTGGGCGCCCTGTTTGTGCATGTCTGTCAGTACCTGTGACCTCTTCTGGGGGACGTTGAGCCCTCTCACATTCAGGGAAGCACAATGAACTCTAGCCATCTGGTATCGTCAGTTCAGGCTGTAGGTGGGTCCTCACGACATCCAATCCTGCAATAGGGGGAGGGGAGAGAAAGAAAGAGAAGAGGGGAGAGGGGGAGGGAAGAAAAACCATACACAAAAACCAAACATTGAAGCAAAAACAGGGATTAACCAGAACTTGCAACATTAGCGAATGTCGCAGAGGGTGACCAGTAAGTCAACCAGAAAAAGGACAGACCTATTAACGTCCGTCAGCCTATGTGGGGGGGAGATCTAGAAAAACAAAATCTAGAGAGGGGGAGTGCGCCAAGGGGCCAAAATGGGATTGTTGAGAGCGCCTAGACTGAACTTAGAGAATAAGAATAATGCAAACCTACTAGGGAGTGGGGGCATACAATAGTAGTGGTAGTCCCATATGGGAACGGGGGTAATGTATCTAACCATCAGAGACTAAATACACATTAGACACTAGACATTCAACAATGAGTAAACAGTAATGGAAACCTGGATCATATATGAGCTTTCTGAAGGACTCTGTATTGTTGTCAGCGAGGGGGAGTAGGTCTGTTGTCAGCTCTTCTCCTCTTGCCAGATTGCCACGGATTGAAAGCTGGAAGCGTGGGTAGCGGTGGTAGTGATGGGTCCGGCCATGGGTCTAATTCAACCTCCCCAAGTCCAAGAGCTCGAACAAAGGAGGGCAGGTCAGCTGGAGATCGAAGGATTAGCAGTTTATCCTGGCGGCGAACTTGGAGTTTGAAGGGGAAGCCCCAGGTATATGCGATGTTTGCTTCCACTAGCGCCTTCGTCAGTGGGCGTAGGGATCTGCGTCTGGCCAAGGTGCGTCTGCATAGGTCTGGATAGAGAGAGACTGGGAAACCATCCATGTCGATTTGACCCATAGCTCTGGCCTTTTGCATAATCTTCTCTTTTAAGAGGTAGAAGTGCACTCGACATAAGACATCTCTGGGGCCGGATAATGATGGGTTGCGAGTGCCAGGGGTTCTATGAATCCTGTCTAGTTCGATGTTGATAGGTTCATCGTTGCCCAAGATAGTGTTAAATAGCCGCACCACAGCAACTTTTAGATCAGGAGTGCCCACTGTTTCTGGTATACCTCTTATGCGGATATTATTTCGCCTATTCCTGTCCTCAGAGTCGTCCTCCTTTACCCACACGTCTTGAAGGTATGAGTGATGAGCCCCCACAATGTCCCGTAGGGACTGCACTGCATCCGTCAGTGCGGCTGTGGATGTCTCAACAGGGTCGATACGCTGATGCAGACTGGTGAGGCCATCTTTTAGTTCCAACATGTCCTGCTTGTGTACGTTTTCAAATTTCAAGAACATCTTTTCAATGTCACGTTTAAAGAGGGAGAAGTAACGTCTGAGGGAGCGAGAAGATTCGGGATCCTCATGTCCACTTTCAGAGGCCCTGGAATCCACCTCTTCAGCAGAGAAGTCAGAGTCCCCACCACCTGTCGCTCGGGTGTTGCGTGGGGAGTCAGCGTGATCAGAGTGGGGCTTTTTAGCGGCAGAGGAGGGAGTCCTAGGGGGCGAACTCGTGTTTTGTCTGAAGAGTCGGTCAAAGTCTTTTTTAGACCTAGAAGTCGAAGGCGTTTGCCTTGTGGTCGACATTTTCTTTGTGGTGGAGCGTCCCATGGGGATAACTATGAAGTGAAGGGGTACTCAGGTTTCAAATCTTGCGCTCAGGACAAATTTGTATCAAAGGGTGTATGATGCGGCAGTGATTTAATCCAGCGGCAATTGCACAAATCCAGTGTCTGTGGCAATGTAAACGTGAGGGGTCTCCTTGTTACCAAGGTGGTAGTCGTTAAGAGCAGAGAGAGTCGTCAGGTATCACAGTAAACAGGCGTTCACAAGCATGTAATATAGTATCAAACAAACGAGAATCCGCGGACACGGGTGTAACAGCCAGAGGGTAAGAAAGTGATGAGAGTCTATACACACGCAAGGGGTAGGCCCAGACCAGGGTCTAGAAGTAGGTGGAATATAGTTCTAGGCCAAATAAGCTTATGATGGAGGATTCAGGCGCAGGTTTATAACCTGTGTGAGTCCGTGGATGGAAGAGATGATGGGGTTAAACAGTCAGGGCTCAGAGCAGGAATAACATATTGCATGTGGATGAGTCTGATCTGCAGCAAAGGCCACCGGGTGCCAGGACCAAGATGAATGTGGCTGTCAGTAGATCCAAGGTGAAACACAGTCCAGGGTGGGTCCCCAACACTCCAGGGGGTCCCCTAGTATGGGCAGTATGCCAGGTGTGACCTTTTGGGCCTAGGGAAGAGGCCGGATCAGCGGCCAAGATTTTCAGGGGCCCAAGGAATTGAAGGACCTCTAGAGGGGCCCAGAGAGGGTCAGGGCGGGTGAGGGGTCCAGTGCAGGCCTCCGGACACAGTAGGGAAGCTGCAACTATAGGCTGGTGATATAGGAGGCCGCGCGACCGGGCGGATAGGCCGCAGCCGCGGACTAAATTTCTTGTGGGCCGGATTGTGATGCAGGTCCGCCGGCCAAGTGGCAGGGTTGAGAAGGAGGAAAAGTCACCAGTGGGCCTCCGGAAGGCAGGTAGAGTCTCTGTGGCCACTAATAGGAGGGATTCCCGCGAGGTGTCCGGGCCGCTAGGCCGAAGCCGGGGGGTAAATTTTCGGGCGGCGGAGCGCTGGCGTAAAAAAGTGTAGGATGCTCACCGGTCCGTTCCCCAAGGCTCAGGGACGCTGTGGGGATGGATTTTCTCCCGAGATGGCTCAGCTAGTCTGCGGATGGACGACGATGATGGCCCCTTGGCGCGGAGCTCTCCACTCAGGCGTCCATGCAGCACGACGCCAAACCACCCCCTAATAATTTAAGTAAAATAAGTACAAACAGTGTGCAATGCTTTTGAGGTTCAGCTTT
>CM070032.1:148558622-148568916 GCA_036250615.1 Ptychadena robeensis | reverse complement strand
AAATCCTACCTATTGGGAGACACTTCTAAACTCTACGGTGGAATATTAGTAGCACTTGGCGCTCTAAAACACTGGAAGTGAACAAGGGAGACAAACACTATTCCCCTCCATACGATAGCGTCGGCCCGTGAGGGTGCAAACAAGGTGTACAATCCCTAAGGACCTATCATGGACGGACTGGTGGGAGAACCCAGGCGGCGTTGCACCCGCAGAGACATCATCTGTAATGAATAACAGACATTGTCGGGGTAAGCCATGAAAATTATTATGTTTTATTAGCTTGAGAGATTACCATCGTATGTAATATCACATGGATGGTTCTGAGATAAAAGAATTGCACAAAAAAGAAGAATGCAAATGGGACAATAAAAATGCAGATGGTGGGGAGGAGTAACACCTCGCCATAGGAGACAGATTTTAGACAATTTGGGATGTAAGTATGGGTGAGTTGCAATAACTCTTGCATGTATGAAATCAGGACCCCAAGTAATTAAATGAAAGACTTTATATAACATGATTGCAAAATAGGATGGTTAAAACATGTTAATGACTCGTAGGTAAATTCTCCAAGAGATATCCGTGACAGGAGAGTCCATGAAGGACAAAAACGAGTCGGATGAGCTTGGAGTACGGACATGGTGGAGATTTAATCTTTGGAACCATCTACGCATCCGGAAATCAGTGACCGCTGTATGTTGTGATTGTAATGTAGGGGTAATAAACCTCCCATAGAGACAACCCGCTAGACTGTGAAAATTTATGGTTGATGATTGAAATGTGCCACTACATCAATCTTCTGTGTATTAATGATGTGAATGAAAAAATAAAGTATTTAAGTTTATGCCGATCGAAATAACTTATTGTTACTCCAACATGAAAAGTCCACTGGGGCTGGCCAACCCTTGGGTTATAGTTCCTTACCCTCCCAAACCTAAATTTGTATCAACAGGATGTGGTGAGTTTAGCATGGCTACCGTTTAATCCCCCCATCCCCCTCTTTTTGAATAATATTTTATTACTCCTATGCTGCCAAGTCTGCACCCCACTACTTGCAGGGTCCTTCCGTCGCGGCTGCACATGGTGTCACCTCAGGTAGGGTTACCTTGCGGCCGAACGCTCTGCGTCACTCAAGTTATCCCTGAGACACCTGCTCTCCAATGATCGCAACCTTGTGCCAGGGGCGACACTGGTTTGGCCACGCAACGGGCTACCGCTGTTCCCCCGGTGGCAGGTCGCCCTGACGCGATCACCCAGTCACAGCCAGTCCGTCTCCTCGCGCCTGCGCTCTCCGCCGAGGTCAAAGCCGCGCAATAGGTCTACCATTACACGGTTTTCCCCCACTACGACCTGCCATATAGGTGGAGTTCACAAAGGGTTAAGTATCAGGCTTCAGGCTTTGTCTCAGCAGCAGCACCACGCCCAGAGGGAAGAGGCCATCTTACAATCCTTATTCAACTATATAACCTGGTCAAGAAGTCGTGAGCAGGTCACATTGCTGTTGATCCAGTCATACTTACTGGTTCCTCATGTGTCCTACCCCCCCTGTGTTATCTTCCTTGTGCTTACTCCTTGATCCTGACCGGACGTGTACCAGCGATTGTGAAGACTACTCTGGACTATCTTCAGACTCTGCCTCAAGTCACCGACTAATCTCCTGATTCGGCCGCATGCCACCAAGAACCTTCGCTTGTTACACTCGATACCTTACACCGTGCTATAAGCTGCCCTACCGACCCCATGCGTGTCCTGACCAATCATTATCTCTGCAGTCGGCCATTAGCGTACTTCGCGGGGCTCGAACATCTTCCTCCATGAATAGGGACCCCTGGCCTCGATGAGGCATAACCCCATAGTCGGGCTTGTACCCGGTGACTGTGAGCACCCTGGGTGGGACTGGTGCGTGAGATGAAAGACGACCAACAGGGCCACCAGCAACGGGACACTTGCCTATCTCCCATTAGGGGGGCTTCTGGGTGGAAGACCGACACGCATCTTATAGACCCCCTTGTGGCCTGTCGGTCCGCGTCGCCCCCCCCCTTAAATAAGTACAGTGCAACGCTATGGGTGTAGCCGTATACCACAGTCCTAGCAATGGTCTACCATCTACACTTTATCCACCAATCACCTCACAGATGACACTTGTAATAGTCAGGGAGAAGGCTTCCTCATTCACACGCCCAATCATGAATCCGAGGGATCATGAGAAGGGAGGGGGAGGAGGGGGGAGAGGTGGAGAGAGCACACAGGGACTACAGGGCCATGCACAAGTGAATCGCTGTGATAGTGACAGTCACAGAGCAGAAGGCAGAGAGAGCAGTTGAATGATGGGACCCCACACATCCACAGCTGATGTTTCCCCGGCAGCACTTTCAGCATATAACCAACCGGCGAACAACGACAGCCCTCCGCCGCGGCGCAAGTAACAGCCAGGGAGGTTGGGGGGGCTACATCGGAAAAAAAACTGTCTTGTCCTGCTTTTAAGATGTTTTCTTTTTGGAGGCAGTGTGATTGACATAGCTATTCGCAGCAGCCTGGATGCCGATAGTGCAAAAAGTGACTAAACGAGGGTAGGTCCGCTGAATTAATGCAAACACTACATATGTCGTAGAGCAACACTTTTTTTTTACAAATGTCCCCCAACAAACAAAATGATCTTGACCATGTATAGTGGTTATTGTAAAAAAATTTGGATTCGCCCATTAGGAATGAGACACTAAACAACAGGTCAATTAGCTTTGGAGCCACACATTCACACACATTATTTTTGCAGTATGCTTTTCCAACTACAACATACCACTCCTAATCTCGTATTTATAAAACACCTATCCTCCCCATCCACTTGGTCAACACACCTTGTCCAACTCATTTATTCATATTTTGCCTTATCCCCACAAGACTGTCATAGAAGAATTACGACACAATCCTCTTAATAATTCACTAATCACAAACCAATGGGCCCCGATATGACCATGGACGTGGGACGCAGCATTTTCTACCATGAATGGACCACTGCTTGCTACCTGAATTCGGACCAGGACAAGCATCATTTATTTAAAAAATCACCTCTTCGTTACCCATTATGACACTTGAGCTTACTTTTATAGAGTGCTTTGTTTCCACATTTTCTAATGTGAATGTACTAATTGTGATTATAACTTTAGTTTGCCCTCTTGGATACATTTATATACTTTCTACTCAATAAAATGCATTTTTAAAATGAATACAAAAACAAAAGAAATGTAGACTAGCACGAGTAGGTTTGGAGGGATGCGGATGAATTTCAATATTAGCTAATACATCTGATTAGTGATTTTTAAAGGCGAAAGTAGTGACAACACAAGTACCTAAAATTTAATAGCCCTTCAATGCAGGGGAAAGGGAAATAGGTGACGCGCTGTGGAATATGATAGATGGAAACACCAAGGACATTTGGACAATGTGCACTGGACTCACTTAGCGGTTTGTGAGTCTAGATGATTGATTAAGTTGATTCAGCATTTAATTACACGCGTAATTTCCTTCACGAATATTGTCAAACAACACAATGACCCCACCCACCAAGTTATTAGTGACATTTTGAGGAGAATGATAAGTATCCAAAATTTTGATGGAAAAACTACGTGCTTGAAGCCCACATCAAAAGACAGTTGGGTTAAGGGATTACACACTGACCACGGGACATCAAAGCAGCAGTCAGAGGACATAGCACATGATATTCAGTGCGAGCCCATATAATATAAATTTGTACTAAAGTTACTTTAACAAGGGAAGTTATTTTTCGACGGGAGAAATGACCAAAAGGTCTGTTACCAAAAGATAATACAGAAATGTGACAAGAGGGCATTATTGTAGAAAAAAATTATTTATTAGCTTTGAATTTACATTGAGAAAAACAAGTGTCAATAAACGCTTCCTATAATTGCAGACAGCTACTCGCATGTCTCCACAGGTTATTTTTGATGGTGTTATTTGGGTGAAGGACTTCTCCTTTTTTACGCCAAAAGTGAAAAAAGTTTACAAAACCGCAGCCCATCCTCTGAGGATTTTTCCACTGTGTGAGAACATCTTGTATTTTTAAATAATACGTTGAACTGTGGAGCCATGGAAACTTGAAAACATTAGATATGGCCTTGTAGCCCTTTCCTGACTGTGAGCACCCACAAGAGCACGCCCACAGGTACCTCCATGGAAGCTCCTTCTGTCTGAGCCCATGACTGTTTTTCACCTGTTGAGTTGATCTAAAAAAGATTGTTCCCAATTAATCCATGGGGGGTTTTTTACAAATTAGGTGATGGTTCGAAAACACCTTGGGACTATTTGGGAATAGTACTAGAACTTTGGATTTTTCCCCAGAGACTGTGGAAAGATTTGAGAAGGGTTAGAATAATTTGGAAATGACATTTTTTGCATCAAAGTAAATGAAGAGTGAGCATTTTCTCCACAACTAATGCCTATTGTACATACGCTAGTAATGTTGGCGAGCAACACTATGTCATTTCCCGTCAACAAAATAACTTGCTGGTTGAAATAAAGTAACTTTAACGTCAAAACCCATTTTCAATGCGGGTATGATCAATAATTATGGGCTCGACTGGATTGCTCGATCTGAGTATAAGTCTTCAATCGAAAACAATCGACAATGGCAAAGGTGTTAGAGCTTATTGAGGGGAGCGGACAATTAAGAGAAATGTTCGGCCGGTGTAACAGGTGTATGCCGCCAACTTTTAGAGTTTTGAAACTTACTGTGTTGGATCCAGTGATGGGGACTGTGGTGTGAGGGCATATATTGATTGGTCATCAGATTGTGCACCTTCCATGATCAGAGGCCTAACAAGCGCGAAGCCTGCCACACAGGACCGTGGGGCAGACCATGCCAACCTATCACACTGTCCACAGACGCCCACCACAGGATTCTTGTTAGCTTCCCTTTGACAAGTTATCAAGGCAGTAGTATGATAGCGTCCGTGAGCCCAAGAATATCAAAAATTATATCGTACCCTCATGATTCGACGCAAATCCCCGTCACTTAGAGAATTCACAATATTTCAACTGGTACATGTCCGCCCTCGGAATTCGCAATGGTGAGATACTCATAATATTATCGCTTTATGACATAGATCGCACATAGTTGTACCACATTGACGGAATGGAATAGTTGTGGCAATAACAGTGCTGTACTGCTGAAGAATCACCAGACACCTGAGGGAATGCAGTTGAAGCTGTAAAGTTGCATTGCGATATAACTTTGCAAAACAGGCGGCAGCATTAAGGAAGGCTTAATAGTATTACAGTCGAATCGACTTTTGATGATTTTCCGTTCAATAATTAGGATTTAAACTAGATAGACACAACAAGATGAATCAGGAGTAATCAGTAACAAACACACGTTGATATACAGAATAATAAAGATTAAAAACAGGTCAGGCGTACTTACATACACACATGCATGAGCATCAAACAGGTGTTTCTATAGAATGAGGCTTACGTCAAGGAACCTTTTGCTCCCTGATCTACTAGAGATTCGCCAAAGAGCCAAGTTAACCAACATAATAAAACCTAGAACTTGGGCGAGAGGGGGGGAATGGGGGACAGGGCAGGTAGTCTAGGCCTAATAACGAGGAATGGGCATACACACCCCAACGGAGTGCCAGACCGGACTGGGTAGCGATTAGAGGTTGGTGGCAGAACGGGCATACACTAATCTGGAGGGGAAACTGGTAACCCCTCAAAGGATGGCACACAAGCTACAAGAGAACGAGCCCCAGCACGCAGTGCGGCAGATGAGGCGCAGATCCATTGTTGATCACCAAATTTTAGGAAGAAAACATTTGGTTGATGGTCAGCATGAATACTAGTCGGTGTTCTTACTTTATTGGGATGGAAGAAAAGTGGAATCTGCGACACCCCTTAGTACATAAGCAGGCTATAGCAGGGCACATGGCGGTCCGTGAAAAGGGTCAACTGATTTTTACACAAAGATCAGGAGTTATTTGGAGCATAAGAGGACAAAAAGATTGCTATATTTATGTGAGATTTGGTACAGGTCCTAACGGTTGATGATGGAGACAGCCCCCTAATGGAACCACGCGGATCCCTGGAAAACTTTGTCCCAAAACAAATCATATCCATGAAGTTCGGACAACCCTACCCCAGAATGTGAGATAGGACTTTGATAGGATTTCATAGTGCTTTATTTGTATATTAGCGTAATTACGCGAATTTGAAATATACCATATGCTGCCCAACACTAATAGTATCAGCGAGGGACAATCGGGTCCACAGAACAAGCAAGCCACAGGCAGGCAGTGTGAGTTCACCAGCCACTACCCAAACCGTTGGGGCCCGGGGGGGGGCCTTCACTTTATGAAAAAGAATTTTTGTCCCATAAACACTTCTGCACCCACCCTAACTTACACAGGGACCCACTAACACGGAATGTATCCTCCTAAATTCTAAATTGTAAGCTATTTTAAACCCTACTGCCAGTGCCGTTACAATGGTGTTCTTTAGAGCATTATTGGTGCATTTAGTTACTCATTTTGCCAGTTAATCTTTTACGAGGAGAGAATAATAACACTAGAACAGTGCTAACGACAGCATGCATTGTATTTTACAAATGTGATGACTTATGCATTATAAATACCAGGGGAGTTACTAAAATGAGCCCATATGCCGAAATGTGAGACAAAAGATTCGCCTTATTAATAAATTCTAAAAAACTGTAAAAAATCATTTGTAAACCCACGCTAATCCCTGACTTCTCTTTGTGTGATTATTGACTTCCAGTGTTGATGTTTCACCCTATTGGATTATTATTTTACTTGTGTGAACATTTAAATAAACATATTCTCTGTTATGCTTACAACCTAGAGAGGTGAAATAGAGGCGCTTGTATTCAACATGTTTACGATTTATAAGTTCATGAACAGTGAGCACAAATGTAGTAATCCAATTGCTATATAAAATACAGCATGAGTTACTACTGCCCAATATAAAGCTAAAATACTATGCTTGATACAATTTTCGATTTTTGATGGTGATTTACGATTCAACTGAAGGTCAATGGCTTGCTAACTTTCCAACATATGAAGAAGTCTCCGGTTACTAGGACCAACTGCTATGCATACAACAGGGTTACATTTGCACAAATATCATGAAAGTCGTTAAACATGTCCTGTAATATAGAGATTCCTGGGTAATGAAGCTGATTGTCCTCAATGGAGGCTTGCATATCATCATCAGTATATGTTTTATAATCCCTTGTAAATATTGCCACAAGTATTCTAAGGGAATAATCTCACATGTGTAGTGCCGTGATTTACAGGCTAGCTAGGTTTATTTGGCTTCAGTTATTTAATAAAAACTGTGACTGACACTCAGTTGATTTCTTTGTCTGTGTGTGTCTTGGAAGTGTTCTCCATCACAGAGTAGCTGACAGAAAGGAAATACTATAAAGTTGGTGAGGAAGTGGCTATTCTTGTCTTAGGCAATTAATTGCATTATCAAACGATGGGTCGTTGAAAGATATATTTTTTATCCGCCCATGACTTGATAGAAAAGCACTGTAAAAAAAACCATCTATTACCACCAGTGCTGGAATCCAAGATAAATCACTTTATTGTAAGCCATATATTAAAATGAGTATAGCTTTAGATGACTATCACCCATGATTTAATTACATGGTAGTCCAGTGGCGGTTTTTTTAGGCCCTGGGCCAAACCTTGCATCCCATCCATGACAGGGGCGTCCTTGAAATTTTTATCCAATGCTCCATATGTCTCCTCCTCTCCACCTCACAGCTTTTCACCACACCTATTGCAATCTGCAGGGGTGAGAGAGGAGCAGAGCCGGAACACCCATAACCAGAGTCCTGTAATCTCACACAGAAATCCCAACCAACACAACCCACACCATCTGGACGAGTGAGGTTGGACTCTGGTACGGGGCCACTGACGGGGTTAATTGGCCCAGGGAGACGACCTCTCCTAGCCCCTGTCGGGTAGTCACATGTGTATCTTCAACTAATGTTATCATTATACGGTTTGCAGCCAGTTATGGGGACTTTAATTGTCTGTAAGGATGCCACTCAGAGTCATGAAAGAAAATACATTAGCAACTAGGAGTAAGGAAGCAAAACCAGGTACTACTAAATTAAGCCAAAACAAGAGATCCGTGTGATATCCTTACGGAACCTGATAATGACACTATGAAGGTCACTAGGTTTATTGCATTAAGACAATTTCGGCATGGTGGCATGCTGTTTTTTTGCGTGCACGCAATTCATGCCCTCTGAGGAGCCGCGAACACATTTATGGTGATTTGGAGGTCGCAGCTCAAAAAAAAACACTCAACCACCCCTGCTATGGTTCAATGGCGTGGCCTACCCCCATCTACTACCGGACGTAATCAGAGCGAGCTGTGTAAGCTCAACGGGTACGCCGATGCTCAGAGGAAACACCACCGACGGGAATTAGGGGACCAAGGTACCCGGTTTGTAGGTAGTTCTTTTTTTTTAGGTGTTTAATTAGGTAGTTTTTTCGCGCGTGTGGTTTTATCAGCTAAGAGGTCTTACCTCGAGATGATCACAGGCAGAACTTCCAAGAGGTTAACACAAAGCTAACTAGTCAAATCATTCCAAAAAATATTAGACCATATCTACTGTGACCTCTACCAACACCATGTGGGAAATGTAAGCAGGTACTTTGTTATATAGTATGGGTTATTCATATATGTTTTTCCATTAATATTTATATTAGTACTTTATGTTTCATGGTATTCCTCTGCTTCCCATATATAAAAAAAACACTAATGGTACAGTCAGCAAGTCAAAGACCACTGGTCCAGCAAAACCATGTACCGTACTTTTACAAAATGTATTTATTAGAAATGTCACTTGTAATCTTTTAGTTTTTTCCCCCGGTATGGACTGTGACAACCAACCATTTTTGACTAGATTCAATAAATTTTTTGTCGTTTTATTTGAAGAATTTTTGCTAATAGATGGTTTTTATGTATTACTCAACTATCTTCATGACAATTCACTCCACCTGGGCATGTAATACTGAAGGGATTCTAGGAAGCCAATATGAGTGACATTATTTTAAATAGGTGATGTAAAGGTGTACGTAATGCAATTTTTAAATTATAGCTAACTTGATTCATGGTATTTTTATCTTGACAGACTTCACCTTTAACATAGTAAATCAGGTCTGCATAGCCTGAAAGTAATTGAAGTGTCAAGGAAGTCTAATGTTACACTCCATTTATTGGAGTGATATCTTAACACAGTTTTTAGTTAGAGAGATTCCAAACCTGACATGGTTAGGACAATGGGTAGGAATTACATACATTGACACTTTAAAGCAGGGTTACACACCTGCAGATATGGGCTGGATCATGCCGCTTTAAGCGCCGTGCATGCTCACGGCCATCTATCTGGCCCATATAATTTGCGGCCTGGTTGTTTTCAGCGGGAATAATCAATCTGCTCGAAAAACACCATTCAGACATGACCGTAATATGGCCGATGCTTTGCCTAGAGACCGCTGGTCTCCAGAAAAAGCTTCAGCTGAGCCGCCGACGAGAGCAAGGCCGTCTCCCCAGCTCTGACGATATCTGACAGCAGCTGATGACGTCATCACCTGCTGCAGGGTTCATGCGACGGCTCGAATATCGAGCCATCTGTACCCGTGCTTAGGGTACTAGTGTGACCAGACAATGGCACTACTGACATATGATAATGTGCGCATTCTGCTTATTAAATGATGGACTGTACCCGCTACTTTGGTTTCCATACTTGTATCTTTTCTATTCTGTTGGAGACTGGCTAATGCCTTTCCCAAGCAGAGTGATAATAAAGACTACTTTTTTACTTCTCCTCAGTTCTAGTTCTGAGTTAGTGATGCGGCAAGTTCTATGCCAGGTTCCATCCAGTGTGTCGCTCTTGGAAAGCTGTGCTCCCTCTCTCCTGGGTTCTCCGCCGGCTGTCCACTTTGCTACCAATGATCTGGGGTGGATGACAAGGATCCCTTTGGACCAGGGCTGTCCGCAGTCACCGAGTTGGGTGGACACGATCTTCGATAGGTGTACTGAGTACACCTATGTGATCGCTACCTGTTTTCCCGACCAATGGACTGTGGAGTATAACTGGTCCTCACTGGTAAGAGACCCATCAGTCACTCCCGTGCAGCTGGTTAGGGTGTTTAGTCTTACTAAGCCTGAACCTCATCCCTGCCTCTGGGTGATGGTGAACGTGTGTACATAATCCCTCTAGTAATCTGTACAAATCAACCAG
>CM070032.1:148525160-148536241 GCA_036250615.1 Ptychadena robeensis | reverse complement strand
CTTCACACAATTTCTGAACTACTTCAGTCAAACAGTGCAATTATGGACAGCTAGTCTCCTAGCATACGCATAAGCAGTTTATAGCGTGTTTAGATGGGCTTCACAGTTTGTATAGTAGAAAACCAATGTAATATTTTTTATGTACCTTTTGTAGGCCTCTTTGGAAACAATCAAAACAAAGGATTTGGCTTTGGCGCTTTTGGAGCAGCGGCAACTAACCCAAGTCTTGGCACTGGTTTATCAACTGGTTTTGGCTTGAGTGGATTCAACACTCAACCTCAGCAGCAGCAGCAACAACAGAATGGTTAGTAAATGTCTGTGGATGGTATGCCTGTAAGCACTGTGTAGGGTGCTTATGTTTTGAGGTTTCTGTCATGGTTTATTGACATTTCTCTGTATTTGCTATCTTCGCTCATTTCAGTTCTTGGAGGTGGACTATTTGGGCATCCTGCGCAAAATGCTACCCAGTCAAATCAGCTGTACAATGCAGCCAGCGCATTTAATGCTCCAACATTACTTGGGGATGAGAGAGATGCCATTTTGGCAAAATGGAACCAACTTCAGGCCTTGTGGGGAACAGGAAAAGGATACTTCAACAATAATATTCCCCCTGTTGAATTCACACAAGAAAACCCTTTTTGCCGATTTAAGGTATCATACAGACTTTTTTTCTTTCTACTCGTTGGTATCTGTCTGCTGTTCCTATGTTATTTAGGTATTTTGTGCAGTCAAAAAAAAAGTTGGAGGTTGACTTGGTTCACTACGTTAACCCTTTGTAAGTCACCCATTACTTTGGATGGTTGGCTGTCGATCGGATGAAATGGCTACTTTATGTATTTTCCCAGACCATTCTCTCTTTCCATTTTGTCAATATCTGACTATTCCCCACCTGCATCGCAACCTAGGTTTCTTAAGCACACACCCACCATCTCTCAACACACACCTCATCCTTGACATTCAGAAAGCTTTTTTCTCAACCATTAATAGAATTCAAACACGAGGTACATCTACCATATAGGCGGTTGTGTATAAATTTTTTACAAATCATTCGATATTTTTGTTTTAAAGGCCATTGGATACAGCTGTATAGCCAGTAACAAAGATGAAGATGGTCTTGTGGAGTTAGTGTTTAATAAAAAGGAAGCAGACATTCGAGCTCAGCAGCAACACTTGGTGGAATCATTGCACAAAGTCCTAGGAGGACACCAGACACTCACTGTTAATGTCGAGGGAGTGAGAGCTGTGCCTGATGACCAGTAAGTACCCAAGATAATTCTGTGTGCTTCACATGGTGTTTTAATATTTAGCAATGCCTTATTTCTATTCTTTTAAATGAGCGCTACATGGTAGCAAAATCGGGTTATGCTTCACCTCTCTGTGTCAACCGATTCAGATGTGACTTGCTGCAGGCACATGGGGACATGGTAACGTAGACCTCACCAGTGACTTCTTTCTCCCATGTAACCTTTTGCGCACTGCATGTCACTGGGGAGGTGGAGCATTGGTGCTTTTGGAACATTTTACCCGGGAAGTAACTTTTTTTTTTTTTTTTTTTTACATTTTGATCTCCTATCTGCCCCATTACTTCTGGTGCTGATAATGAAAAGCAGAATCGGAGGTAGTAGGTCAGCTTTAAACCCCCCTTACCCCTTCTTCAACATCTTCATAATGGTCCTCACCACTCCACCACCCGTTTCCTTTCTCTAAAATTTAATAATTTTTAATTTTTAATTCACTTATTCTAGATCTTTATTGGCCTAATGGTCATTTTATTAAAAGATTCATTATGTAGCATTTTTCACTTTTAGTTACATAAAAAAGGTTACATTTTGTGGATAAATGTAAATAGTTGTAGAGCTAACCATTTCACTGCTGTTGTCTTTCTAGAACAGAAGTTGTTATATACATTGTAGAACGCTCACCAAATGGAACCTCCAGAAGAGTCCCATCCACTTCTTTGCAAGGCTACTTTGAGCAAGCCAATGTGAAAGCTAATTTGCAGCAGTTGGGTGTTGTACTAACTATGGCCAGAATAGAGCTGTCCCCAGCACAAATAAAGCAGCTGATGCAGAACCCGCCTGCAGGTAAAGTATATTGCAACATACAGGTTGTTGTATGAGAAGTGCTTTGTGTAGAATTACAATATTGTACCGTTTTCTACTGAAAGGATTTTTCTTGTTCCGGGATGTATGGATTCCTTTTCTGCTGAGTTCGATCAACTAAAGTGATTTAAATCAAGAGTAAAATACCGTATTTTCCTGTGTATAAGACTTAGGATATTTAGGATATTCTCGCCGTATTAGACTACCCCTCTTCTAGTGCACACCAAATACAATTTTTACTGACTTTCAACCCCCAGATCTCCAACACCCTTAGAAGTCCAATCTTTTTTTTGTATTAGTAATTTACATTCCCAATTTGACACCCCGATCTGCAACCTTTCACATTTATTAATGTTTCCCTGCGGTTATCCATGGGACATAAATTTACATACATTTAACAATAAAATAGCTTTAATCTCAAACTCCCTGCAATACCAATTTCAGCCACAATGTCGCTAGTGAGCACACTTGCCATCAGTAGCAGCCAGCTTCTTTCACACACATCGAGAAGGAGGGGGATGCCGCAGGTCTCTCCCTCTGCCCCCTGTCCAGTGCGCAGTGTGGGGAGCACCCCCCCCCCCCCCCCCCCCCCCCCCCCCCCCCCGGCAGCACCCAGCGTATAAGAAGACACCCGACTTTTGCACACATTTTCCTGTGTTCAAAAGTCAGCTTATAAGCCGAAAAACACGGTAGGTCAAGCCATGATCATGCTGGTTGGAAATTTTCAGTCAATTCTACAAGTCTGACAAAGTTTCTCAAAGTTTTTAACTATTTGTTTCCCCTTTCTTCCTAACTGTAAAGGTGTGTTTTAATTTAGGGAATTGGGTTTCAATCACTTATTCTGGGGTAGTGCAATGAATTGATATTTGCAGAAGTTGATTGAATCATTAATCACTCTGACAAAATTTGATTAACCTCCTGGATGTTGTTTGAGTTAACTCGAGGTGAGTTTCTAATCTGATAAAACTCAGCCCGGGTTAGCCACTTAAAAACACACCTGTCTGCAAATCTGAGCATACCTGCCGATGCTTCTGTGCCAGATATGACGCCAGAGGGGCGGGGGTAGGGGGCGCCATTGACTTTTTACAGCAAACCTCCGGTGATACCAGAGATGAGTACGGAAACCGCCCAGAGGGCAGGAAATAGTCACAGATTTTATTGTGATCCGCCGCGATCGCCCTTGTCATGCTTTTTAAAAATGTGCACCACTTGCATAACTGCCAGGTGGTTAATATATGGCCACCTTTTTATTCCCCAAAAAATAAATAAAGGTCTATACTAATAGTTTCCAGTATCCTCTGCCCAGTAATGCTAATGTGGGCTTGCTTCTAGGGGTGCTGCCTGTGCTTTTATTTATTTGTTTTTTTTCCTGTATTATAGGAGTGGATCGCAATATTTGGGAACAAGCAAAAATAGACAACCCTGATCCAGAGAGGTTAGTGTTTGCAGATATTGTTATCAGAGCTAACAGATTTGCTGTAACCAGACCAATGACCAGTTTCTACAGCTACTGCAGCTTTAGCATTTTCCCATTCTGCAATGGAGGATATTTTGGTTGCCATTTGTACAAGCATCCTACACGCTTGAGAGAGCAGAGCTTGCTTATGGCTATATGCCTGTGGCAGTTGGATTTTTGTGCCTACTTTGAATTATTTGTTTTTCTTTTTAAGCCATCAACCATCTATTATGGACATTTGGTATGGTGGAGGTTGTGCAAGGCGAAGTTTGATGTTTTCAAAATCATAAACAATTTCTGTTTACCTTCTTTCAGGCTCATCCCTGTTGCAATGATTGGCTACAAAGAGCTGCTAAGAAGACTTAAAGTTCAAGATCAAATGACAAAACTACACCAGAGTAGATTAAATGTAAGATTCTGTGTCCTATTTCTGCACTTTATAGAGGAATTACATTTATGTTATTTTTTTTACAGGTGTGTATGTGTGTGTTTTTGTTTTAGATGATATCTGATGACATAAGTGAACTGCAGAAAAATCAAGCAACAACAGTGGCCAAGATTGCACAGTACAAAAGGAAACTAATGGAGCTGTCCCACAGAGTCCTTCAGGTATGACTAGTTCATTTAGATGTTTATGTGTAATCAATAAACCTTTGTGATTTTCAAAGGAATGAACCATGACCTGATCTATTTTATAGACACCTCTATGTTAACTCTATGGGGCAAACAAAGTAAAACCTTTCCATGTCTTCGGGGTTTTGAAAACTGCCCATGTAAATTAGCTCTAAGGCAGAGGCCCTGCTTGTGCAGCTAGAAAACACATGCTGAAAAAGCATGAGTTTTCTGTGCTGTTTACCCGCAGTTGTTTTCATTGGACCAAAAAAAATGCTTTAGAACTGTTTTTATTTATTTTTTGTGCCTGTGGAGACTGACCCATTGGGGACAATTGGGGAAATTCTGGCACTAAAAAACGCACCGCTCCCAAACCCCCCGTGGAGTCTCGGCCTTAGTGCTACACTGTAAATGCTACATCTCCTATTTGAAATATTTTCTTTTTTAAACTCTTGGTCGTGGGCAGCTTTGGCGTTTAGGGCTATTTCCCACCAATGTTGTGTTCTAGTACTGGATGACAATACCACACTTTTTGTGTGCACTTATTTGTATGTTTAGCCCTAGTGTGAGAGTCCTTATAAAACTTTGATAAGAAATGTATGTTTCTGTCACCATTATTGAGTTTTGCAACTTACAGAACAGAACACCTGTCTATGGCTTTTCTTTGTACAGACCTAGTTGCAGCAATCAAAACTGCCATGCTTTATCGTTAAATTTAGTATGGTTTAACCACTTGTTATTTTGACAATTTTCATAAGCTTTGGTCTGGTGTAAGCCTCAATTCTCATGATAGAGGTGGCCATATTTGGTGGTCTTAGTATCAGTAATTTGTGCACTTACTGACTGAGTGCAAGCAGAATTTCAACATCACTGTCTGTATACTAGACAAGGAGCAGGAAACATACAATATTTAGGAGAAACTAACATACTACTTTTTAACCGTTAACAGTCGTGCTCTATGTTAGTTTACCAGTACTGCGTGGTATGTGCTTTCAGATGAACCTAATACCCTTAGCTCCTAAAGCTTTGGAAGGCCACACACAGGGTTTGCTCGACTACATGAGTGCCATTGCTACAATGAGAAATAATGTAGTACTTCACAATTAAAAGGCCCTTCTACTCACAGGTTTTGATAAAGCAAGAAATTCAAAGGAAGACTGGATTTGCAATTCAAGCAGAAGAGGAACATCTGCGTGTGCAGCTAGATACAATCCAGAGTGAACTGAATGCTCCAACACAATTTAAGGTGCATGTTATGACAATTTGTTTAAAATGTAAAATCAACCTACATTTTTCTTTGTTGCTTAAAAGTCCTTTGGGACGGTGTTAATAAATATATTGTGGACCTATCATAAAACATCAAGTTTTTGCCAAACTCATTCTAATGAAGGCTGATGGTTTAAAGTCTTTTTCCTCCAGTAGTTATTAACTCTTAACCACTGTTGTGGAGATGCATGCGGGCTGACAATGAACCAATGAAAGTTACTGTGTTGGTCTTCCATGGTCGAACTATCTGTAATTTTATTGCTACTGTAGAAATTTGGCCTCTCACTAAGTATCTCTACTGATTTCTGGTCTCTTGTTTTCAGCTTGTTGCAGTGCCATAACCAGATTTAAATCCTTTCTTGCTTACAGGGTAGACTTAATGAACTTATGTCACAGATTAGAATGCAGAACCACTTTGGAGCAGTGAGGTCAGAAGAAAATTATTATGTTGATTCAGATCTCCTGAGAGAAATTAAGCAGGTAAGATCTTTTTTCCTTTAGAACATTCAAGGTAGCCATACACGGGCAGGCGGTCACTTGGCCAAAAATCTGGTTGGCCCACCGGGCAAGATCGTCCAGGATTCTCCTGCATGTCAGATCGCGATTGGGGCGGCAATGTGTACTATATATTTTGTGGATTAGAAGATGCTCCACCTTAAAGATACAGAGAAGCATCTAGTTAGGGTAAAAATACTTGGAACTGAGGCCCTCCCAGTCAGAGCTCTGTGCTCCAACTGGCAGAGCGGTAGTTTATGAGGGAGAAAGCTGCCAGAGGCTTCTACACCTCCTGTCCCACTTTGCAGATCTCTGTATGTCAGCGGTGCAACTTTAGCCCACTCAAATACAGAGGCAAGGATGATCTGCCAGGGCTGATGTGGTCCGGCAGCATCAGCCAGCTCACTTCCATTCTGTACATAGAACAGTTGCACATTGGCAGATTGTCCCTGGTTCTGTGAGTGGGCTGAAGCTGCCTGCTCACATACTCTCTGCAGAAGCATCTGTAGACTGTATATGTGAGCAGGCAGCTTCAGCCTGTGGCTAAGCACAGAGCTTGGGGGGCAATGCGAAGGCATTTACAAAATAATACGCAGACTTGTACCCCCCTATTTTGTGGGTATCTTGTCAAAGTTATTGCAGCAGTTTGTAGACCAAGCTGACTTGTGTTCAAGCAAACTAAGGAAGGAAATGCTTTTTTAACTTTTCATTTGTGGTTCCCTTTATTTACATAATCCTAAACCGAGTCTGGGGATAGTGAACTCTTGTCATTTATCATAGCAAAGAAAATGAAAACTTAACGTTTTCCAGAAAATCTCCCAAATGAGGGACAAGGGGACTTTTAAGGCACGAACATCACAAATATTCTTTTATTAAAAGCAACTACAAAAAGGTATTCCATTTATAACATTTTGTGGATATAATGTAATACAAGCATTTCTACAAGTTCATACACATACTTGTTTTGTTTTGACACAATATATATTGCATGGGTCAACGCGTTTCGCGGCAATCGGCTTCTTCAGGGGCTTCATAGTGCAAAATATAGTATCTATGTAAAATTTGAATAAGTAAATAAAAATTACCATAGTATAATGCAACAGTCAAAATATGGGCATAAATCCTGTAACTTCTCAGTTGTATAGAAATATGCTAAATTGTATCCAGATTGGCAAAATCCCAATCTTAAGACGGTAACCATAGGCAACGGATGGATTTGCAAACAGGAGAACGGGAGGAAAAATATCTGTCTATGAACAAAAGATGAGTCCATTAGAAGTATCAGTTTTTTGACCGGGGGAGTAATAATGAAAGTAATTATCTAGTTAATGTATAATATAATAAATCAATGTGTCCCGGATAATATGTTAAAATTGGTTATAATAAACAATGAGTCATGAGTTGTCTCTAAAAAATATAAGAATTAAGTATTATGGTTATGAAGTGAAAGCACTTCAAATAATAACAAAGTTATTATTGTGTCTGCTATGTAACATTAGATTGTAACAATGTAACTATGTAGTTGTATGTGTTTAGGTGATCCACAATTATGTTGATCAAAACCTAGGTTATCATATGTGACAAAAGGAAGCTTTTCCATAGTACTTATAAAATGAAAACACGTAAATATAAACCGTAGGAGCCAGAGCATGAATGCCCTGCTCTAAGTTGTGATCCTATAGCTTTAGTAATGATAAATTCTCACCCCCGTCTGCAAGTCTGCATCTCCTGTCTCAAAGGCATCCGGCTGGAGTGATAATGTTACAAGATTTATGTCAAGGTGAAAGTGCAGTCATGCAAGTAGAGTTAACACCGTTCATATAGTAAAAATCCAATTAAATACAGTTCTAACTTCCTAAATGTATCATAGATGGTTCAATATTGCAATAGTTGCAATAGTAGGTGTATTAATATATAAATAATGCACACATAATGGTAGTATACTCATCCTGGACTGTGACAGCCATATGTCAATGGTTACTGCCGTAAATAAGTAATGTATTGGGCGTTGTCTCTAACATGTATTTAGCCAGGAATGTAACACCGTATGTGAAAGCATTAATTAGGCGGATATCATTGCAGAAATGGGTATCTTCTACCCTTTTCATTTTCTTTGCTATGTTCAATTGGGATGTGGCACATTTTGGGCTGGATAATCATATTTGGTCATCTTGTCATTTATCATTTGAATTACAATGCATAATTTCTCCTTTTCCTTTTCGCTAGCACTTAAAACAGCAGCAAGAAGGACTGAGTCATTTAATCGGTATAATCAAGGATGACCTGGAAGACATCAAGCTGATAGAACATGGGTTGAGTGATAATGTTCATGTACGTGGAGGAATGTTCAGCTGACCGGAGAAAACACCATCTTATTTCCAGCCACAGTGTGGGCTGCACATCATTTATAGACCTCAAGGCCCGCTGGCTAAAATAAAACATACCTGTAAACTCTTATCATTTGTGTTTGCTAACAAGGAGCTTATTGAGATGGTGAATTTGTGACATTAGCGTGCAAATTACATTAGCTGAAGCTGAGCCAATCAAACTCTACACCTTCTGTGATTGGCCTAAGTTCAGTCAAGCTAACAAATTGAAATATTTTAATCAATAGAGATGCCAAAACATGCAAATATTCAAGTAATGATATGGTCAAGAATAGGTAATGGTGAACAAGGAACAAAACAACAACAAAATCCAGCAGCTAGTGGTATTGAAGACATGCAGCACTATAAAATGATCTCCATTGTCACAGCTTTTTTATTCTTGATATTAACTATTGGATCTGATCCAGATCTATGTAGAACGAATAAATATTTTTCTTATGTATTTTTCTTTGTTCTGTTGTATCTGGTTAATAGCGATAATGGGGTTCTGCGATTGGTTCGATGGGTTGGGATCTGTTCCTAGCAGTAATGAAAATGTGTACCTGTGTCTCTTCCTAGTTGTAGCAAAGCCTTCCTGTCACATACACATTCCTTTTGGCCGGTAAGTGGTGGTAGCTGACCAAATTCCCTAAAAGGCTGGAAATGGGTCTGACTGTCAAAAATGCCTGGTAATCAGCTATAACAGTAGGGTAGCAGGTAGGTGGTAGCTGTTTCCTGAGTGTAAAGTTACCTACATAAAAATATGAGTAATAACTGCTAACAACTTAAAATACTGTTTCATTTTAGAACATTTTTGTGTGTACAATTAAAGCATATTTAAACTGAAAAAACCTGATCAAAAATAAACCTGTATACACATTACTAAAGCTACGTTTAGATTTGTGGCCGATTCTGTGCAAATCTAATGCTTAAAAGCTAAATTACTGACATGCAATCCCATTACTTTGTATGGGCACGTCACACAAAGGGTGCGCAGCCATTTCTCTGCACGACCGGTCAATCTCATGAGAAACCAGCCAGAAAATGAGATATCTATGGGACAGCGACCCCTAAAAAGAAACTTCCCTGGCTGCTTGCTCATGAGCCGCCATGCCTGGAGTGCCCGGTCCGCCAGGCTTCAAGATGGAGGAGCGAGACGCTTCCAGTCTCACTCCATCCACCTATCCGCATCTGAATTAGGTAATACGTCGCCCCTCCGCTTCTCCCGATTCAAATGCTGCGGGCGTATGGGGATATGGGAGAGTAAATGTCAGAAGTGACGTCTAACCTCCCATGTTCCCTTGGGGCCAACGAGGTGTGATGTTATAGGGGAGGTGAAGCGTAACAGAATTTTTCAAGATTTACCAGGGTTTTAATATTTTTACATTTAACTTCTGATCTACCCACCAGAGCTGCTGATAATAGAATGCAGAATCGGAGGTGGTAGGGTCACTTTATTGTAAGATAGTGTGATGAAAAATTACCTACCTCCGTACCCTCATCTTCAGCTTGGAACAAAATGTAAATGTTTTTATCACTAAGCCAAATTAATGCATATCCAGATATAGGGTGTTTGTATTACCACAGCTGTCCTGAATATTCTCCATTACTAAGCTTGTAGAGACCAGCAAGTTATAGTGCAAAAAGCACAACATCTATATCCTCTACATAGAATACACATTTTGTGCTGGTCTGCACATTGTTTTGGGCATTACTGTCCAGGAGGGGAGTCTGGTTGAGCATAAAAAGGGGAAACTGAGCCAATCAGAAAAGAGGTAAGAAAGCCATAATGGATTGTAATAAAGCACTTGTAGTTCTCCTGCCCTCTGAGGCCTATAACATATGTTTATATAATATGTAAAATAAACTATATATTTTCTTTTCATTCATACCATAAAACATGCATTTCCATGATGTTCTGATTCTTATTTAATCATTCACAGTGAGTTTGCATATTTTCCATGCTTTCCACAACAATGTTATTATTTACATTGGAGCCAAATGAGTGTAAATGCAGCTCTCGGAGTGTGTATCACAAATCTGAATCTCTGTCTTCTGTGTGAGGTCTGTGTGCTAGTCGGAAGGCTTCCAGGAACTCATTAATATCTATGTTTCCATCCTTGTTAAAGTCTATGCTCCTTGCCATGTTAGCAATAGCCTCATCGCTGATTTCTATGTTTAGGTGAGAACTCAGCAGCTTCCAGGTATGATGAAACTCTTCAAATGAAATGAGGCCTGAAATAGAAAACGATGCTGTGAAGATTAGTATATATACAGCGAAATCCTACACACATATTCCTAAAATGCTGCTTGTAAAGTTTTGTATTCTTGTCTTCAACTCCATTAGGAATCATTTAATGAAGTGAAAATTACTTATTTTATTAATTATTGTAAGAAATGCAGTTCATGTACTTTTAAAATCCCAGGACACAAAATCTGTAAGGGTTGGCTGTGGTAGTACTGTTGATTATTTGTTCTGTACATTCCTATAGGTCAAATACAGAAAGGGAGTTAATGGCAAATAAAGATATATTCACTTGATATCTGAATGGCTGTCTGTTTTTTTTTTTCCCCCTAATTTTCAAAAGTTTGGATGCTGCTTATGGGCCAGTGCTTTTTCTACGGTATATTGTGTCATCCAACTTAAATTAAATTCAGTTGTGTGCCAGGTATGAAATAAATGAGGAGGTAGCGCAGGCAGAAAATAGATATCGGTCAATAATTTATTACCGTATATGCCGGCGTATAAGACGACTTTTCAGTACTGTAAAATCCTGCCCAAAG
>CM070032.1:148513103-148523885 GCA_036250615.1 Ptychadena robeensis | reverse complement strand
TCCTTTAGATCTCCTTTTGTTTTACCAAAACCATGTAATATGGGGGACTTTCTAAACCAAGTCTATCTGTGTTCAGTTGCAAAGGACCCTATACTATATAGTTGTTGGTAGATCTAAAGGATATCTGACAGAAAGATCTGAAGGTGTATGGGCAGCTTTAAGCAGGTCTATAATGTAAAGATTTAAACACTTATAGTTAGTGTCCATATCTACAGCAAAGATGTTGCATTGATGATGGTAGAGTCTGACCGTTGCACAAAGCCTTCTCTAGCACATCACAAAGATTCCCATTGGGGTTAAGGTCTGGACTCTGTGGTGGCCAATCCATATGTGACAATGATGTCTTATAGTCCCTGAACCCCTCTTTCACAATTTGAGCCAGATGAATCCTGGCATTGCCATCTTTGGTATGCCTGTGGCATCAGGGAAGAAAAAATCCATTGATGGAAAAACCTGGTCACTCCCTATATTCAGGTATCAGCTGACCTCATTCTTGGAACAGATACTGTCGCTGAATCTAGACCTGACCAACTGCAGCGACCCCAGATTTATCCAATAAGAGGCTCGTACCCATTTGCTTAGTTAAATCCAGGTAGCGACTTTTTGTATTGCTTACAGCAGAGGCACCCAACAGGCAGTCTACTGGTAGATCGCAGAGAAAGCGGTAGTAGATCACAGACCTTTATTTTTTTTAACACACAGAAAGGTAATGGCAAGAAATCTATAGCATTGAATTGTGCCATACATATTCATGTTATGCAAATAAAACAATATATATATTTTAAAGATTCTGTATATATTTCAATAAGTATATGTTCAACATGTATATTGTTGGTAGATCATTTTGACTTTTTTGTCTTTACAGATTCGAAGTTAAACAAATTGTACTTTCTGTAAGAAGATCACACATGCAGTCCCTTACACCAATAAATCACATTGACACACCTCTCGGGCTGGCTGGCACACAGAGAGTTCAGCAAACCACTCCTTATACTTTAATAGACCGTCTGTAGCATTGCG
The DNA here is from genome assembly GCA_036250615.1 of Ptychadena robeensis. NCBI lineage: Eukaryota > Metazoa > Chordata > Amphibia > Anura > Ptychadenidae > Ptychadena > Ptychadena robeensis. The sequence continues at coordinate 148,522,865 of CM070032.1, read as the reverse complement.
GACAAGCTGTGGCCTGAGCATTCGCCATGGCAATCCCAGTTTTAAGACAGATTCCAGGGTAGTTGCCCAGTCATTTAATGTAATGTATCCTGCAGAAATAAATCAAAGAATAGAATAAAAATATGTATTAAGTTAACATAGAAAAAACATTTTCAGCCTGTGGTTTGTGTAATATTTGCCTTACAGGACTACAGCTTAACTGCAGCAATAAACTTTTAACTGTTCAGAGAAGTCTGATCTGCAAGTCTGACAGGTCAAGGGCTGGAAAACCATGATGTATTTAAAACTGATCCAGGACACTTTGATATGCAATAGAAAGTCCCAGCACCATATTATGCAAAACATCACTGTAACAGGATTCTTGTGCTATCATGCTTCCCTATCTTTACAATGTAACGTGGCTTTTTGGTTTGAGACGTTGCTATTTTTTGCTTTTCTATCCATGGTAGAGGTAAAGCCCTCCATACACCTTTAGATCACTCCATAAAATTTCCATTAGATCTATCAAAAACTATGTAGCATAGTGTCCTCCATGAAATAATACAGTGATTGGAAGGATTATGCTGGGCATACATGGGTAGATTCCCGTGCAATCAACCAGCGATCAATCAAACAGCAATTAACGTGCACCATATGTGCACATTTTCCCGTGGTTTCCCGGGTCTCTGCTTTTCCTCAGCCAGTGACCGGCTGGGCAGAAGCAGAGAGAGAGAGAGAGAGAGAGAGAGAGAGAGAGAGTCAGCCAGCCTGCTCCCCCCGGCAAAGAGACATGCTGGCCACACCCACTTCACATTCACACAGCAGCTAGCTGATCACAGCCGCCTGTGTGCAGTTTAGCTGGCAACCCTTCCATTACATTGGATGGAGACCCGCTATCCCCATTCAAAGTAATGGATTTTGACCAAGGTTTTCCAACCTGTTGGAAACCGATTTGGTCAAGTTCCTTCAAGCAGGATCAATAGATCCTGCTCGAAGGAACTCGACCAAACAGGTTTCCAACATTAAGGAACTGTGGATAGCTCAAATCTTGTAACATTTTAGAGCAACATCAGGTGCTGTGAGCGCGTACGGCGCCTGATGTTGCTCTAATCTGTTTCTTCATAGAGCCGTGTATGGCCAGCTTTAGAATTACATTACATGGTTTTGGTAGAACAAAAGTTGATTGTAACCAAAACCATACACCTTATACGATCTTGCCATACAATGTCTGTACAATCGTTAAAGCATTTGAGACCAGCTTAGTTGAGCAGCCTATCATTTTCTTCTCTATATATGTTTTAAACCAGTTCAGTCAACCTTTTAATCAGAGCATGCTTTTTAGAACAATGTCTGGAATAACGCATTTTGCACTACATACCCACCATCTACATTAAATGGTTCTTTCTGAAATGATTGACACTTGCTTTTTCACAGAATCCATGACCCCAGCTACTATTTTTCAAACAAGCCCCTTTCAATTATGATTTAATTAGCTGAATACACTTCTACAGTTGTAAATTACTTGCCAAGTAGAAATATAAATCTAAAAACAGGGATTAATTAGGTAACTGATGTTGGACCACTATCATTCAGAACAAATCTTTATCATGCACAACTTTAAACTACACTAAACTCATATTTAAGTCTCATGCTACCTTAAAAAACTGTTTTCTTACAGCTTACAGTCTCTAAAATGCATGCTCACAGAGTACAAGCTTCTCCTTTGATGTATTGTATCCATTGTATATGGACACGTTTATATTAAGCTTACCACTGTGGTTCTTGTCATATCTTTTAAATTCATTTAGAAGGACAGATTTATGAGCAAAAAGCTTTTCCCTTAAGGCCCTCAGCGCAGATTCTTCTACAGTGCTGACCCTAGATCAGAGAGAAATGTGAAAGATGTGACCCAGAGCTTCATGTAAAACAAACTATCTCCTAGTTTACATGGTAAGAAGTGGGAAGCAGTACCTTTGCCTCATGGTCAGAGTGTTCGTAGTTTTGTTTGCTTGGTATTGCACAAAATGCGGGACAAGGTCATGTCCCAGTTTTACATATGCGCCTTTATTACTCCCAACCTCATAGTAATTAGAAGCAGAAAATATTGTCAGAACCTAAAACATAAACAGCAACAAACATTTATGTACAAAAAATTTAAATCTCATTTACAATATACAAGTAAAGTCAACTTGCTTAAACTAGCTACTTACATGCTATGTGCATGCAGATGGTTAACTTTATTTAATTGATTTTATTTTAAAAATAACAGAACTGACTAGAGCTAAAATATATTGTATTCTTTTTAATTCTATCTTATATAAATTAAAATTTTCAATTTACCTTTCCATTGTGACAGAACTCATATCCTTCTTGCTTACACTCATGAGAGCGTATCAGCATTTGAAATCCATGTTTTTGCAGGATTTTGTCAGTTATATCAGGACCAAAGTAACATCCTCCTCCACGGACTGTGTTGGACTTGCAGCCATCTTGAGCTATAGGATCACTCCACAAAATATCTACAATCTATTCAAGGATTCAAGAAACGAAATAATTATTATAAAATATATGTATGAAATGTTCCAGATATTTTTAAAATTTTTGTAAAATACTGGAATTTTGGAATTCACATGTATGTGCATATATCCAACATACCTTAGATCAGATATATAACATTACTGTTGTGGCTACAGATCATCCTTAAGGGATATATAAACCTCAATGCAAAAAAAAATGCAGATTACGAATTATTACTTTTTCATGTAATGTTTACCTTTATTTCACCTAATTCTCCTATGTTTCAAAGAACCAACCAACCGTTCTAGGGTGAGAGCACTCACTCCACTGTAACTTTGAAGGAGCAATCATGCCAAACAAAGTTGCTCTTCAGATTTGAAATGTTTTAAAACCAACACATTTAAGAGATGGCAAGTTGGAAAACATTTATTGGGTTAAGATCTGTCTTGTTTGCCTAAAAATGTTAACAGATGCTAGAACAGTAAAATAAAGTGTCTTCTCTGGTTTCCAGTGAAAGGAAGGCCCTTTTCTGTTTTAGCACAATTGTGCCTTAGTGCACAAAAGCCCATAAGGACATTGTTGGTGATTTTAGTATGGAGGACTTGATTGGTCACCACAGTACACAGAGCTTAAACCAATGGATATGATTGCAACTGAAGCCACTGAACCATTTTAGGTCTACAGTAGCTCAAGGTAGAGAAGAGCATGTGGAAGACCTGGCTGGTATTCTGATAGTATGCTCTAGTATGTTTAAAGTCAATTTACAAGAATTTTCTGGTATTATAATTGGTGTACAAAGTAAAAATTTTAAAAAAGTGGCAATAAGCAACATTTACCTGCTTTCTCTCTGCATTATCCATGTCATATTCTTGAATTTCTCCAGATTCTGATTCAGAATCAGAAACAAACACTGGACTGTCTGGCTCTGTAATGGTCTGAGTGAAACCCACTTGTCTGCGGTATTTTACTAGCTCTTTGTCCACGGATTGCCGCACTCGTTTAGAGATCTCTTTTCTGTCAATTGTCATGGTGGTAGGGCTACTGGCTGATCGTTTTCCTTTATAATTGGGTAGGAGGCTTGGACTGGAGCTATAAGAGAAAGAACCACTTCTTGGGGGTGCCCATGGTGCTGCTACCATTAATGTATTTTCTCCATTTTCACATTTCCCCTGATCGGTCTTTTCTTCCATTTTGTTTACCTTATCTTTCTTTTTTCTAGGCCGCAAAGTAGATGCAAACTAAAGATAAGGAGATAAAGAATCAGTAACTTTTTTATTTATTTGGCCTTTTTAAATTAGTATGAAATATTTGAATCCAAACCCAGGCACAAATCTAATTTTCAGGACATTTGTAGTGAACAAAATAGCTACTGAGAACTCTAATTTCTGCATAATGAACATAGGCTATCATTATCAATTATCAACTTTTCTGTTACTGTGTATAAAAAAAATTATTTGTACCAGAGTCCGAAGCGTATTTAGAAAAAGTAACAATCAAAGAGTAATTAATATAAAACCAATATAACAGACTAGAGTTAGAAGCATCATCTGGACCGAAGAGATTTTTTTGTCAATTTTAAATGTACTATTTTGGTGTAATCATATTGTCTGGCACTTAAAGTACCCATACATGATTTTTCATTCACTTCCTGATCGGCAAACGATCGTTCAGAAATTCAACACAGCCCACCTGGGACCATTGATCCCGCACCTAAGAAATGTAGATTTAACAGGGATCTGACATGTTGGTAAATTCCGCTTCGATTGCCATTAATTTATCATAAGCCAGGAATCGATTTCCCAAGGTAGATCTGTTGTGTCACCATGCTGCAATTGATCGTTCATTCTTTGATCATGCAGGAATCAACCTGTGTATGGCAGGCTTTAGGTATTTGTCATGCCTGTGGTTATTATAAGTGACCTTGGTTTGTATGATACATAGGGTCATACCTATATGGCATTAGATGTAAAAAAAAAAAAGTCAGCATGATTGAAACTGTTTTGTAATAGCTGTTCAGAAAGCAAACATTAAAGTGGAAGGGTAGAGATCTCACTACCAGAATCATAACTAGTTCTAACCCATATAAATATTTATGTATATCTTATCCTGTGTGTCATTCAGTCATCTTACCTTGTGTCGTTCTATTTTAGAAAGTATTTCTAAGTCAGTTGAGTCTGAAACTCCTCCATGAGTAATCAATATTTTTTGATCAATGACAGCTGCTAAAGGAAGCCAGCTAAAAACATTTTGCAGCATTTTAAGGATTTTCTTCCCATGAACCTTTAATACGAAAACAAAAAGTTAGTTTACTTAGCTACATATTTTACATAGTCCAAGTAGGCAAAATACCGTATGTATTTGCTACCACTACCTACATAAATGACACAGTAAGGGCTTGATTCCACTGGTGCGATTTGCTGCGGCTGCAGCCGCTCCCGCCGGCACCCCAAGCCGTCTTCATGCGGATGCACGCGCACGTCCGTGCGTTCAGATGAAGGCTCTGGGCAGCCCCCATGTGAAAGGATGCGGTCGGTTGCGGTTTCCGTGCGAAAACGCTGTGCATCCACACTCAGCCGCACCAATGGAGCCTGGCTGATGCTTTCCCTATGGATGCGGTCGGAGGGGCGGCAGCCGTTCGGATACAACCACGGCAAATCGCATCAATGGAAACAAAGCCTTAGATATTAGGTATCCAATGATGAAAAATGTTTACTCCATCTTGTCTTTCATACACACTAGCATCAAGTGCTCTCGTAAATTTGTTATTAAATGATTCTGTTAATAGAAGATTAGGTTCCATATCATTACTGAGCTCATACTAGCCATCTGTCTAACTCAATGTTAGACAGCAGCTCATAAAATAGCTTAGGAGTAATACAGACTTCATACGTATAGCAGATCTCCAGACAGATATAACAGAAACAAAGTAATACAGCTCAGTATTCACTAATGCCTAATTAATTACCTTACACAGTCTTTATGTACCGTGTAACGTGGAGCAGAAGTATCATGAGAAGACATTCGAATCAGGGTAAAAAGTGCTTCAAGGGTTCAATCTGCACCCAGTAACAGAAGTCGATTTTAAAGGGGGTGGTATATATAATATATGCAAACCTTTATGCTTTAATTTTATTGTTTTATGCTTAAAATATAAATTTATAACATTGTATTAAACATATTTATATGCAAGTGATGTGCATACTTCCTTTTAATATTATCAAAATCTATTATCAAAATGTATTTGCTGATAGACAGGGCTGTGTAAAGCCCCCCGTATATGAGTCAATACCCATACAATGGATGACTCCAATGGATGATGTCACCCTTGGTTCCCAGTTTAATCCAGCTGTCTTTGAGAAAGATTGTCTGATCCCGCTCAAAGATAGGGTAGCCCCAATGATTGATGTCCATGCATAAAGTGATGTCATAGATCGAGTGGGTCGTCGATTGTATGGGTGTCGACCCATGTATGTGGGGCTTAAATCTCAAGACTGAATGGTAAGAAGAAATTAAATAAACCAGGCCTCAGTGATTAACTGTTTGGCTAAAGTTTAACTTTATAATAATTTCTCAGGTTTGGATTGTTCAATAGTTCTACTTAAGGCAAGGAAAGTCATATACATACCTTATATTTTTTCATTACTTCTTTTGTAAACCCATACCTGCAAAGCACAAGGTAAACCATAATTGTAATTATCCATACATAAATATATAGCATTTAATGCTGTTTTAGAGACCTTACCTTAAATTAACCATATAGTCTTCATGGTTTCCTCGGTTTAAATGGACAGCCTTTGGGTATACAAGCAGGAATGCAAAAAGGATCATCAAGATCTCTATGGATTGTTTTCCTCTGTCTACAAAGTCCCCATTGAATATATAAGGCTTCTCTGTTGATGGCAGACCATTCTGTGAACAACAGTTTTAAAAATGGTTGGTTTTTAAGGGCTAGTCAGCATTTGGCTTCTCTTAAGGCTTGTCCCCACTTAAGTGATCTCCTACTGTGCGACGCGATTGTAATCGTGGCGTGACGATCGTGGATGGGTGATTTGTGTAGTGATCGATTAGGGACGCGATTTTTAGTTGTCGGGTCGGACATTAAAATCTTGTCCAGTGTGAGGTCCTGATGAAGCCAATATGTCAAAACATGTAGCCAATGCACACTGTCCAATGTTTTGTGATGTATCAATTATATTATATAGTGACTGTATGATATGTTATTTGTTATTTTATATATATGGATCAATAAAGTTACATGGGTATTTTTTAATCCAGTCTTGCAATAAAATCCCAACTAAGGGAAATCTTTTTGTTGGTTTATTTACTTTGTTTGGACTATAAATTTCTTTTTTTTTTTATTGGCAACTAAACCCCCAAATGCAACACTTACTTGATAGTCTTGCATTTCGACTACATTAGCATAAATAGGTACATGAAGCAGGTGTTTTTTTGTTTTTAATCCGGGGACCTACATTTTTAAATAATTGGTATTGTCCTCCAATTGATCCCAAAACATGGCCCACTGGGCAAATATTTTTGCGAAGCCATGTGGAAACTCATCACAGACCCAAAAGGACCCAATTAGGACCCCCAACCCATAGTTAAGACACTATAAAACTGTTATATATATATATATAAAACTGCCATATGTGTTCTTAAATTCCTGAGATCTGATGAATGTTCTTACCACACACCTTGTAAAATATTAAAAACAAATCATCCAGTTGGCCATGCAGGTCCCCTTGTAAAAATAGAAAGTAGAAATTAGTATGTTTACTTTTATACAAATGTTAAAGCTGTATTAAACCACAACTAAACGTATATAAGCAACTTGTTCTTATATTAATTAAAGTGCATATTTTAATAATTTCTAACAATAATTCTAACAATAAAGGCAAATTTTAACCAACAGGAAAAGCATTGCACAATGAAATTTGAAACTAAAGTCATGGCTATCCCCCAAACCTAAACAATAAAATGGCCCTACCTAGTGGAGGGGGACATACTGTGATCCACTCCACCTGTTGAAACTAAAAGGGACTAGTAAGACTAGTCTATTACAGTGCATACCAATTTGAATTTAAATACAGAGTGAACAAATAAATAGATAAAATCACTAATAGTATATAATAGTATATATCTATAATGAATCTCCATGTATTTGTAAGTATATACAGTCAGGTCCATAAATATTGGGGCATCAACACAATGCTAAAACGTTTGGCTCTATACACCACCAGCATAGATTTGGAATGAAACAAACACAATTTGATTGAACTGCAGACTGTCAGCTTTAATTTGAGGGTATTTACATCGAAATCAGGTGAATAGTGTAGGAATTACAACAGTTTGCATATGTGCCTCCCACTTGTTAAGGGACCAAAAGTAATGAGACAGAATAATAATCAAACATTCCCTTTTTAATACTTGGTTGCAAATTCTTTGCAGTCAATTACAGGCTAAAGTCTGTAACGCATCGACATCACCAGAATCTGGGTTTCATCCCTGGTGATGCTCTGTAAGGCCTCTACCTGTTCCTGCTGGTTCTTGGGGCATTTTCCCTTCAGTTTTGTCTTCATGCTCTATTCGGATTCAGATCAGGCGATTGACTTGGCCATTGCACAATATTCCACTTCTTTCTCTTAAAAACTCTTTGGTAGTTTTTGCAGTATGCTTTGGGTCATTGTCCATCTGCACTGTGAAGCGCTGTCCAATGAGTTCTGAAGCATTTGGCTGAATAGGAGCAGCTAATATTGCCCGAAACACTTCAGAAATCATCCTGCTGGTTTCATCCTGTCAGCAGTCACATCATCAATAAATACAAGAGAACCAGTTCTATTGGCGGCCACACATGCCAACGCCTTAAAACTACCACCACCATGCTTCACTGATGAAGTGGTATGCTTAGGCCCATGAGCATTTCCTTTCCTTCTCCATATTCTTATCTTCCCATCACTCTGGAACAAGTTGATCTTGGTCTTATCTGTTCATAGGATGTTGTTCCATAACTGTGAAGGCTTTTTTAAATGTCATTTGGCAAACTCTAATCTGGCTATCCTGTTTTTGAGGATCACTGGTTTACATCTTGTGGTATTCACTCTGGTTAAGTCTTTTGTTGATTGTTGACTTTGAGAAACATACACCTACCTCCTGGAGAGTGTTTTTGATCTGGCCAGGGAAAGAATTCTTTGATCATCCGCCACAGTTGTTTTCTGTGGTCTTCCGGGTCTTTTGGTGTTCTTGAGTTCACCGGTGCCTTCCTTCTTTTTTAGAATGTTCCAAACAGTTGTTTTGGCCATGCCTCTCTGATGGGTTGTTTTGTTTTTTGAGCCTAATGAAGGCTCGCTTCACTGATCGTGACAGCTCTTTGGATCTCATCTTAAGAGTTGTCAACAAAAGATTCCAAATGCAAATAGCACACTTCAAAATGAACTATGGACCTTCAATCTGCACATTTTAATTGGGATAATGAGGGAATTACACACACCTGGCCATGGGACAGCTGAGAAGCCAATTGTCCCATTACTTGTGGTCCCTTAAGAAGTGGGAGGCACATACAGTATGTAAACTATTGTAATTCCTACAGCGTTCACCCGATTTGGATGTAAATACCCACAACTTATAGCTGACTGTCTGCAGTTAAAGCACATTGTGCCTGTAACATTCCAAATTAATTGTGGTGGTGTATATAGTAAAAAATGTTAGAATTGTGTCGATGTCCCAATATTTGTGAACCTGATTGTACATATATCTTGCACGACAAGCAAAACAGAAATGTAAAATGAAAGTAAAACACATAGTATCTCAGGTAATACTTGAGGCTAACAAGAACTCATTGATCATATTGTCTTACCACAGATGGTGATCTCAGTGCTGTAACTTGTTGTGATGTGTTTTATATTTGGCATTTGTTTGAGGTGTTTCCTGGTCTCATTTAAAAGATGTAGCACATAACGACCGTGGAGCTGCTACTAGGGAGAAGAACAGAGAATCAGAAAATACCAATGAAGAACAGTTCAGATAATTGCTTCCTGCTAGAGTGATGCTTTAATTTTACCTGGATTTGACTGTTAAGCAGGCCATACACTCTGAGATAAAAATTAGGATCCATTAAAACCGACCAATAAATGCATTTGATCGTCCTGAAATCCTTGCATGTCCACATGGTACAACCGATATATTACAATTGTAATTTTGTTTTTTTTGCGATCGTAATTTATTGGACATGTTCAAAAATTGTAATTGGTCTGGCAACATCGGGAAACC
>CM070032.1:148496406-148507142 GCA_036250615.1 Ptychadena robeensis | reverse complement strand
AATGCCAAAAATTGACAAAGTCAGTAGAGACTAGGCCTAAGGCCCAGTATACAAAAGCTGACAGTTTTCCATTTAAGCATAACGTCTTATGGCTTTTCCAATTAATTAAAAAAAAATTGTTCACACATTCCCAATAATTTGTCCTACCAGTTATTTTGTTTTCTTACAAAGCGATCGGAATGAAAATCAAATATAATTTATCCTTCGTACTCCTGATCTAATAGTATTATTGCAAAAAATGATTAGAGGATGAGCACATAATTCAAGCCCCTAGTGATAGAAAAAAGGGAAAAAAAACTAAGATGATCATGGTGAAAACTAAAGGCCCCCACACACGTACCGAGTGGGGGCCAACAGATGAGCGGCGGAGTGCAGAGTAATGACGTTAGTTTCAATGGGGAGGCTGGTCCCCATTGAAACTAACGGCATCGGCCAGAGATCTACAGACATGTCCATTCTCTGGCGCACCGAGCTTTGTGGGCACCCCCAATCGGCGGCTGATTTTGCCAGCAACCAAGCAACCAGGAACTATGTACTCTTATCTCTGGATATACAGTCACATTCATGGAAGGGATTTTTGTTTTTCTTATGTCCTATGATATCTTAATTAGTTTTTTTCAAATGTAAATACTAGACATGATCATATGCAGAGTCAGACCACAGACCAGTTTTAAGCTTGCACATGGATTTTCTTCTATGGTCGCATAATGCAAAACAAAGCAGCATGTAATAATGAAGTGAGTAGAGGCTGCTAGGAACCCTATAATGCATATAATAACCATAGAAGTATAAAAAAATGTATGCCTAAAGTCTAACAGAATCATACCTTGAATGATGGCGTGAGCTGTGAAACAAAAAATAAAAGTTAGACAAAATAATTTTTATTTTATTTTAAAAGATAAAGCATTTATATGTGTTTTGTGTCAAGTCCTTACAATACAACAATAATGACTTTTCTAATGATACCTTATGATTTGATTGGATATATAGATAGAAAAGGTAACAACAAAAAAAATGAGGAGGGTAAACCCTGAGGGTCTTTTTGTGTTTCAGTTATAATTCAAATATATCATATATTTTCTATAAGTTGCTAAAACTAAAAAAACATCCAGTGAGCGGCATTTCTGTGGGTGCAAATGTCTTGTTGATGCCAGAGGGCAGAGGAGAATGGCCAGAGTGGTTCGAGCTAATAGAAAGGCAACAGTAACTCATATAACTATATAACTCGTTACAACCAAGGTATGCAACAAAGCATCTCTGAACGCACAACACGTTGAACCTTGAGGCAGATGGGCTACAGCAGCAGAAGACCACACTGGGTGCCACTCCTCTCAGCTAAGAACAGGAAACAGAGGCTACAATTTGCACAGGCTCACCAAATTGGACAATTGAGTATTGGAAAAATGTTGAATGGTCTAAGGAGTCTCAATTTCTGCCGCAACATTCAGATGGTAGGGTCAGAATTTGGCGTCAACAACATGAAAGCATGGATCCATCCTGCCTTGTATCAATAGTTCAAGCTGGTGGTGTAATGGTGTGGGGAACATTTTCTTGGCACACTTTGGGCCCCTTAGTAGTAATTGATCATCATTGCAACGCCACAGCCTACCTAAGTATTGTTGCTGACCATGTCCATCCCTTTATGACCACAGTGTACCCATCTCTGATGGCTACTTCCAGCAGGATAATGCACCATGTCATTAAGCTCGAATCATCTCAGACTGGTTTCTTGAACATGACAATAAGTTCACTGTACTGAAATCCAAAAGAGCACCTTTGGGGTGTAACAGGAGATTCGCATCATGGATGTGCAGACGACAAATCTGCAGCAACTGCGTGATGCTATCATGTGAATGTGGAAAAATGTCACTGAGGAATATTTACAGTACCTTGTTGAATCTATGCCACGAAGGATGAAGGCAGTTCTTAAGGCAAAAGGGGGTCCAACCCGGTACTAGCAAGGTGTGCCTAATAAAGTGGCCGGTGAGTGTATATATTAGCATGACTGTCCTGCATTCCTCTGCATTAAATTACAGCATATGACAAGCTTACCTTTTTTAGATTTTCGTATAGACTGCTTGCCTGGGGGAGGGGTACTGGATGTTCCACATCCCATTGTTGTTTCTAAACCAAATAACAAGCAGTTAGTTGTAGTTAGTTTAGTGTGATTTGATGTAAAGGCATTGTGAAAAAAGATAGCACTTCCCTATGAGAAAAATTATAAGAAAAAACACTGTTGTAACCAACACTCTCCCCTTGCATGTTCGGTCATATGACCAGTTTGGTCACTGCAATTGGGAAATTAAAAATAACTGTAGATGAGGCTAAAACTGGTAAAAAAATTGAGTTAGGTAAGGCACAATCCTGGTTTTAATGGCCAAAGATATGGTAAACATCCTGTTGCTCCGAACCCTAAAATTTCAAAGACAGAAGTACACAAGGTTAAAGTAAGTCAGGCAACAAGGAAGTCAGACAACAAGCCCTGATGACAACAAAGCTACAATCTGCCAGAGGGTGAAAATGAATCAAAACTGACAGGAATGACTGCAGACTACTTTCAAATATAGTGAAAGACTGAAACTGGTGTAAAGTGCATGGCAAGAAGATTTACAAAAAGGCTAATGTCACTGAAAGCCCTTTATCAGTTAGAAGCAAAGAAGTGTCAGGCCTGAGGTTTGCAACAGACCATTTTCTCTGGTGGATCTAAGTTTTTAACTTATCCCAACACCTGAAAGTCTTATGGTAAGATGGAGATCTGGAGTCTACAATCTGCAATGTCTCACACCAACTGTAAAATATGGTGGAGGGTCAGAGAGGATCTGGGGTGCTTCAGGAAGCTTGGCATCAGGCACATGCATCTTTATAAAGTCAAGTGGCATGCAACGTTAACCTAGAAAAACCATTTGCTTCCTTCTGCTAAGAGTATGTTCCCCAACTCAGAGCATTGGTATTTTGAGTAGGAAAATGCTAATTGCCACACTGCCAGGGAAATTAAATTCTGAATAAAGGATTACCAAATCCAGAGTTTGTCTCAGCCAGTTTGTCTCAGGCAGATTGGACCGCTGATATATCATCAAGACAAATATGAACCACAAACCATTAAGTAAAGCTGAGCTGTTTGTTGCACCAAAGAGTGGTATTAAGGTACCCAACATCATGTAAAACAAACTGTTGGAGAGCATTCCAAGACACATGAAATCTGAGATTGCAAATCAGGGATATTTGACCAAATACAGATTTTTAACACATTATTTACATTTTGTTTCAGTGATTTGTTTGAATAATTTAAGGTCTGCAAACACTTTATCATTTCTTGTTCTGTATTGTCTCTAAAGAACATTGTTTTTATTTGGAAATAAATAAATTAATGGTGTTCATCCACCCCTACAGTAACACGCAGCATAATATGGCATGGTATCTGGTGAATGATAAAGTCTTGGCCCTCCTCCATGATGAAAAATATTACCTTTGACACTGCACTTCTGCCACTATGATGGGTTTATTTGCAGTACCTACATTATCTCCAGTACCCAAACCCCCCATCTGGCTAACACCCTCCTCCCCAGATCTCAGTCCTTCATTCACTCCTGATGCCCCCCCCCCCCCGTATGCTTTTGTTGTTTCTAGTTGTGATAATATTGATTTAATGCCAAAATAACTACACAAGTGTATCTCTTCTATATTGTATATATTCAACTGTTGATGTTAATCAGCAAAGCTGTTATGTTCAATACTTGAATCTATAAAAGATAAAACCTGAGAAACTGATGTTTTTGTAGGAATCTTTTATAAACTATATTCAATTGAGCTCTTCTTTTCATTATTCCTTATTTTCAGAGAATTGGTATGTTATATAACCCTTAACTCCGTTCATAGTTTACAGACCACATTCAGTACAGAGAATTCAAGTGATACCCTATAATGGCTTACTGAAGTAATTAAAAAAGCCTTTGGGTGTCTCAGATAAATCACATTCAATAAATGTACTTTATTTGTTTTAGAAATTGAGTAACATACCCTCACCATTGCCTATCGCATCTTTCTTCACTGGTGCACTACCTAGTGCAGTGTCATTCTAGAAAAAATTATATCCTTTATTATCCTGTTCATTTAGGACTGTTCATTTGGGACTGGAAAACGTACCATGAATGCTCCTATACATGCAATCATGTTCAAGATCATCAGATAACAGGATCATCTCCTGCTGATTGTTTGAAGTAAATACACACTTCACAAGCCAAGAATAGACACAACTCACTTTGTTTTGAAAGAACAGAACAATGTTAAAAACAAATAAATAAATTAAACATATATCTAACATAATATGGTTTGTCAAGAAATAGCAGGTTAGGAAATTACGTCGATACTCCTTTGTGTTTGCTTAGACCAATCTAATCCAACAAAATGTCACCATTTATTAATGCCTGGTAGTTCCACAGTCTCTTTTAAACCTTAAATCCAACAGAAATGCAGTATTTATTATTAACATGAAAATATTAATAATGTAACTAATACTAATTGTACACATTAACCATTGTAGTAAACTATGGGTTTAAGCAAATTGCATCAAGAAAAACATACCTTTCTTTTGGCGGTTTCACACCAGTACAATATTTTCAGAATTCCCTAACTCTACAAGAGGATATGTGCAGAGCTGAAAGGGAAATATCCAGCATAATCTTGAAAAAGTCATTATTATTGAGGCAACAGGTTTCATCTGCTGGGCATTCATACAGACAAAGTGCTTCTTTGGTTTGTTTATTTGTTAACCCATGTGACACTTAAGACAATGAAAGGATCTGTAATGGATTAGGATTATACAAGGCTCTGAAACAAATACTCTGCTGACTTTTCCTTAATAGCTATACAGTGGCATACTGAGTAAGCATTGCTTCTCCTTGTAATGTAAAGAAAAACAATGCAACACTGAAAAAAGGCACCTTGTAAATTAACATGCAATAAACACCCTTGTGGTTGACCAATGTTCTGTATGTGTAGTTAGATAAGGGCCAGATGAAGGCTTATAATGGCTTGAGACATATGCAGCGGAGCTTGAGAGGGTTGCTGATCAGTAGAAAGCACTGCAGCTCATTCACACCTTACAGATAGGGTCACGAACCCCTTTGCAAAGCTACGCTTAGCAATCCTTTATATAGAATTAGTTGCCTGGGCATTGCCAAGTTTTTACTTGTTGTACCCTGAATAATTTCAGCCTTGAGCCCTGGACTTAGAGATACCACAAGTGAATAGAAATATTAAAAAAACAACTCTGCCTGCAACACTTATGGCTAGGCCTACATAAAGTTTTTTTTAGGGTAAATTTGTGGGCAATGTTACCCTGATGTGCCAGTGATGTCAAACCCACAGATTGCCTGTGAATTTCCCAGTTTGCCAGCCATTTAGAGTGTGTTAAGCACCACATTGACGCTAATGTGGCCTATTAAATTTATAGATTCATAAAAAAAACATGCCCGGAAAAGATTGGGTGTTTTCTCTGCATTAAGCTGATGCATCCACTGACTACCAATAGATGCGTCAAAACGTCATTGCTTGCAAAAGACCAGAATGCAGAAATGACAATGCAGAGCCATGTTGTAAGTGGCATGGCGTGCATCATAGGGGCTATAATGTGTGCAGATTTTGCGTGCACACAATCATTTTAATATAATTGAATACTTTGCTGTTCCAAAAAAGAGGTGTGCCTGCGAGGAGAAATTGGGGATGAATTTTTTATTTTTGCTTACTGTTATATCTACAGGATAAGAAGTAAAGGGAATCTCCTAAACTGGACAATGTAGGGTTTGCATATTCACTAATTTGTGGAATATACTGTAGATATGCTGCAGAACTGTATTCACTTAGAAAACTGCAATGGAATGTCTGCAAGCTCACTTACCAGCATCATCATCTCCATCTTAACAAATTTAGAATCTTCAGCCATTTTCATTGGTTGCAACAGAAAAAATGGGTTGGAATTGGTATGGTATAGCTGTTAACAGTTTGTAGTTGTAATGTTGTGTATTGTGTACTAAAACTACAGACTTTTTGTAATATTTTAGAAATTAGTACTTTATAGAAAGCATTTGTAAAGCTGGGAATAGACGGTACGATGTACCATCTATTCCTTATCCGATCCTATGCAGTAGCAGGCAGCGTGATGACATCATCACACCCGCCCGCTAGTGCCCAGAATAGGACAGCACTCTGCATCTGCAGCTCATTAGTTGGGCTGGGGGCAGTTTCCCCAGCCGAACTAATGGGGTCGGACTAAAATTTACCATCCTGTCGGATAACTGTGCGATCCGACAGGATGGCTGATTTCAGCCCAATCCTCGTCAGTTGCAGTCTCCAATTCCTGCACAAACCGATCCTTAAGGGATGCCAGAGCGCACACGGCATCTGATCGGGGATCGGATCGTGCAGGAATTGATGCGTGTATGCCCAGCTTAATGCATAGCAGCTCTCTTATTGTGGAAATACACATCTTGTACATATATAACATGGGCCCTTAGGGAAACACGTAAGCATTTACTTTCACTTTGCAGTGTATATTTACCTGTCTGATGATGCGTTGCTTAAAAAAAATTAGGTCACAGTCTTCAAATCTGTTTATCCATGTGAAGCAAATCGTATGAGTAAGCAGGTAACCATTCTTAAGATGCTATTAATACCAAAAGGTCAAGAACTTAATGTACCTACAGATTCCTCAATACTGCTGGCATTTAAAAAAAAAACATTTGTAGTCTATTCTATACTTTGCAACGGGGAAGCTATAGCAGTAGAAATAAATATTTATTATACATTTTGAATGTAACCAGTCAAATCAGTCCTGATTGCATTAAAACGTTGACTGTGATAATTTTAAGTGTAATAATAGCAAAGATCACATCTGATTGATTAAGACAATCTGTCACTAGCCTTGCAGTCTCGCGGAGAGTATCTCTTCTCTACCATGTTGTTTGGGACGTTCACAAACACACTGTCTTCACGTCTCTCACATACACAAAATATGGCACTGGTTTGGGGAATATTTCCAATAAATACTACATTTTCATCTTCTCACCATACCCAATGGCAGAGATGGGGCTTAGGCTTAGCAGCTACAGTTCCAAAATGATGCCTAACTAACTGCCGAGAGTGGAAAGAGGCGGCCGTGGCTATGGTCAATCCAAAAGGGGAGACTTGATCCCGTCAGTAGGTAGGTGTGGGAGACCCTTCGTCGATCCTCTACACAGGGTCCACCTACTAGGGCATCTGTTTTGCTCTTGAGACGACAGCTGCAAACAGCTTCAGGAAGGAGAACTGACAGAATGGCAGGAAAATGGCAGAATGGCCCAGAACATTCGGAGAGGCAACTATTTAACAACACTGTCAAGGAGCTGGCCAGAGGTAGTTGCTGGGCAGACCAGTTAGTGTTAACAAGTAGTGAAGGAACCTTGGCCACACCTCTGACAGGAACTCAGCAGCTGCCTAGCACTTGATACATTAAAGGTACTGTATAAACAAAATAAATATACAGTATTATACATATGTAAACAAGTTTCACTACACAGATTTACACTCAAATGTGTGAAAACCCGTTCACTACAGCCTTAACACAGCAAACATAGCGTCTTGCACACCTACCTACCTCTTTAGTTCGTTGACAGAATGCTTTTTATTTTATGTATAAAATATGGAATACGTTGTGCTGAGGAAGGTGAGCTGTAGCTGCCTTACATATAAGGTCCATGAATCAAATCTGAAAACAAATCTGTAGTCGTTTTTACTTTAATGCAAGAACAGTAACATGATGTATACAAATGTAAATACACAAGAAATGCTGCAGTCAGCACCTTGACAGGTGGTACTGTAAGAAAAAAAAAAGTCAATGCAAAATTACTTCAGTCGACAAATGATGAGGCTGACCAATATAATTGACATTTACTTAATAAAATCTGTAACAAATTGAATACACAATGAAAGGCAGACATATAATTTATTCAAGCATTAAGAACGTCACCGTATATATATATATAGTTTTTATAGTCAAAGTTTGTTAAATCAAAACCATTTAGGACCAACATTTAATGTGAAAGTAGATACTGCAACTGTGCTGAGGAGCAATGAGTGCAACTATTTAAGTTTATCCATTTTATTGCGCTTTGGGCAGCACACAAGTTAGCGCATGTCCAACAAGTGGACATGATATACTATGCACTTGTTAAAATCAGGATGTATCTAAACTCACATAAAAGGCAAAGTTGTGAACTATTGCAATAAATTATGTAACAATCCTGATTTTCACTTAAGACATTGAATTTACAATCAGTAGAATATTGCATACACTTTCTAGCAAAACATAACTCATAGAGCCTTGAAATGTATTCATTGCATACTGTTGTAAAAATACAACTGCTAAACCTGGCCATAGACAGTTCGATTTGTGGCAGATTTCCCAGCAGACTGTCCGTCCGTCTACGCGCCCACCTTATGTAGATATGTAATATGTAGATCGATCTCATTCTTTGTGGTACCCTTTATGGACTAACTCCTAGGTGCGCAACCTGCTGCCCCTCGGTCCTGCACTTGCGGCCCCCGACCTAGTGAAGAGGAACTCACCTGTCCACCCATTCCCTACTAACATGTCCTGACCCGGAGGCCTGCAGCTCCTGGCAGCTGATCTTTGTTTTTCTTTCGGTTCTGCCATCTAGTGGACGAATTCGTCATTTTCACATAATTTTTTTTAATCTGATATCTGAAGGTATCATCTTCCAAATTGCTGGAGATGTGGATAAGGGTTGGAGAAATATTATAAAAAGGAAAGTATTGCTTTAGCTCTTGTATAAGCAATGAATAAAGTAAAGTTCTTGAATTTTAATTTAGCAATTTTGGTGATGATACAATGTTAAGAGCCCTTGCAAATAACTCACAAATTCAGAGAGTCTACAAATTACACCAGACTCAGCTCTACATAACCAGGAGAGGGATGATATGGAATATTCTAGATCAGGGGGGTGAAAATCAAATATTCAGGGGGCCAAAATAAAAGACTAAAAAGGACATCATTGATATTTATTGAAAAAAAAATCTACAATTGTGGGAGTTTTCCCATCTCATCAGATATAATAACAAACAAAGCAACTCTATGGAGGTCAGTGAGAAGGGGTCCTGGTCCATCAACAAACTGATTGCCAGGATCTATTCTTGTTTCAACTGCATTTTGTAATGATTTATTTTAATTAGCAATTAATTATTTACATAATTGTTTGTTTAAACTGTTAAGTATAGTCAGGATGACTACTCGAAGCTTTGCATACTTTCAACATTTATTAGGTCTTACTGTTGTTCTTTATCCTTTTACTGTTAACACCAAGTAAGCAATGACAATGACTGATGAAGTATCATTTTAAAAAGTTATGCCTTTTAGCTCTGCCTGCGGACCTTTTTTCACTATAAAATGCTTATACAAGTTAGTATAGATTGAAAATGTTATGTGTGGTCCTTTAGTGATGCAGAAGGCCTTGGCCCTCCATATCAACTCAGTTGCCCACCACTGGTCTAACTGCTCCAACTATGGTGGTGAGGTGATGTTGCCAGACATTCAGACAGAACAGCTGTAGCAAGTGACTGACTTGTTAGGTGTCCATATTGGAT
This sequence comes from Ptychadena robeensis, assembly GCA_036250615.1. Lineage (NCBI taxonomy): Eukaryota > Metazoa > Chordata > Amphibia > Anura > Ptychadenidae > Ptychadena > Ptychadena robeensis. The sequence continues at coordinate 148,497,506 of CM070032.1, read as the reverse complement.
TTTAGAGTGTAAACAAATTGTTGTCCCATTCTCCTTTGCATTCACATTAATATTCCTTAAAATTGCATTTTCATAAATGTAAAAACAATATTAAATTACAAGTTTTGAATGTAGCTAACAGGCAACTTTAAATAAGCTAAAAAGACATTGCATTATGTAGCTATAAGTACATACAACGTACAAATACAACATAAAACATTATGAACATGGTACTTGGTAGTATTTGATTCTATAGGCACTTGGGAGTGGTTTACTTGAGGCACTTCACAGCAGAATGTCCATTATGCATAGATGTTTTAAAATGCCCGGTTTCTGAGTGATCTTTACAGAAAGCAGTTATGTGATTTTTTTTCTGTGGAAATATGAAAAATATCACACTAAGAAGTTAAAGTGACTCTTTGATATTAAAATTGTAAGCCAAAATTGGTGGGTATCATTATATACTATATATCCGGATCCGGACCCAAATAGGGTCACATGTGGACCGGCGGCCGCTGCTTGCCCCCGGCTCATTCTTCTCCTCCTGCCGATGCTTTGAAGCGAAGGAGAGGAGCTTAATTCTGTGATCTGTGCTTCCTGTAGCTCCTTCCCAGATACGTCCTCCCCAGTCAATCAAATGCAGGGCAGAACACACCCTCTCCCCATCTATTCTGTAGAAACAAAGCTAAATAAACCTATATGACACTAAATTTGAACAATCATAGCACGAAAACCATTAACAGTATAATCATGAAACTTTCAGGGTCAGTAATGCTGTCCTACTACTACTTACACCCCAAGTTTCACCCCTCTAGCTACAATACTGATACATTAAATTTCAACTAAAATACAGCTTCCCTATGAGCATTAAGCACTACTCTGCTGCATACATGCTTTCACTTCTCCTAATTTGAACACATAGATATTTGAAACCCTGCATGGTAGAACCTTGACATTTTGGGGGTTACCAGTTAACCCCTGAGACTACATCCATGCATTTCAGGTCCCTGAGCACAATTCTTCCTACTAAAAAGCCCCCTATCATATATTGCTTGGATGAAGTCTCATTTTTCAGATTTGCAATTTTTTTCAGTTGTTATTGGTAAACGCATACAATTTTT
>CM070032.1:148459751-148469764 GCA_036250615.1 Ptychadena robeensis | reverse complement strand
TGTAATCTGCTGTCAGGTGAGTATTATGTCAATGTAATGTACAGTCCCTGACAAAAGTCTTGGCGCTTGTGTACAAATTGACCTGAAGTGCCGCTAAAATGTATTTTTAATCAAGATTTTGTTACAAGAAATGGGTCATTTTAATTTGAACAGCTTTTGTTATCGTGTTTCAGTGCAAAAAGAAACTGACAAAAGTATTCTAATATTCACAGCTTGGTCAGCATTGAGTCAATTGCCAAGACATAAGGCTAAGTTTACACTGGTAGTTTTTTACCGCCAGGTAAACGACCGTTTAGCGCGGCCGGTTTTCGGGCGGCCGTCCCATAGAAAGCGCACTGGCGGCTTCTGAGCTGCTAGCAGCTCGGGAATCACCAGTGTAAAATTACCCTAAGTGTTGTCGCCTTGTCATATGAGCTTCACCTGTGACTAATAATAGATCAATTAAGTCTCAGGTGTGAATAAAATGAACCCCAGTACACTAGACCTCCACATCAACTGCAACTAGACCTCTGCAAACATGCCTAAAGGCCCCCATACACCTGTCGGATTCCCACCGGATTCCGGGCCGACCGATTCCGGGCGCGTGCACGCGAAACGATCGTGCCGGAATCGCATGCAGCCCACCTTGTCCGATCGATCAGGTCCGATCGTTCAGGGGCCCAGAATCGGATCCGACAGAGAACCAACATGTTGGTCTTTCTGATCCGATTCTGCACAGATCAGGGGGAGTTGCCATTTGTGAGGTGGACAATCGGACACGGAATCACGGACACTAAAGTGTTGCTTATCAAGAGGCTGAAGACCACTGATCCACTGCTGATGTGCCAGACATCTTCAATGTGCCTCAGCATCAAGTTCAGAGGATGAAAAAAAGCCCAGGTCAGGCAGTCCCCGCAAGTCAACTGCTTGAGAGGACCAAGCTCAAAAATTCCAAGGCCAGCTCATTCTCCACTGCAGCAGAGCTCCACTAGACCTGGACACCTGAAGTCCCTGTGTCAACCAGAACAGTTTGTTGGATTCTGTCTCGAAATGGCCTCCATGGTCGAATCAGTGCCCATAAGCCAGCACTAAACAAAAGACAATTGGAAAACCGTGTGGCATTTGCCAAGGCCCACAGCCTGCTAAAAGGATGGATGCTGGAAAAGTGGCAGAAGGTGGATTTTTCAGATGAATCTTCTGTTGAATTATACCACAGTCGCCGCAAATATTGTAGGAGACCTACTGGAACCCATATGGAGCCGAGATTTACCCAGAAAACAGTGAAGTTTGGTGGAGGAAAAATCATGGTCTGGGGTTACATCCAGTATGGGGGTGTGCAAGAGATCTGCAGGGTGGAAGGCAACATCAATAGTCTAAAATACCAAGAAATCTTAGCTACCTCTTATATTCTCAACCATAACAAAGGCCAAATTCTGCAGCAGGATTGTGCTCCATCGCATACTTCCATCTCCAAATCAAAGTTCCTTAAAGCGAAGAAGATCAAGATGCTCCAGGATTGGCCAGCCCAGTCACCAGACATGAACATCATTAACCTCCCCAGCGCACTGCTGCGGGCACATCTGAAGCACCAGAGACTTTATTTGGGTGAGATTTAGTACATAGCAGCATAGCTTTGTGCCCTGATTTTTGTGTTTTCTCATAAATTTTATTAAAAAATAAAGTTTTATTTTACATTTTTGTTTGTTTCAAACATTATAATATTCAGGATGTCTATTAGACCCTTGTACAGACGGTGAAACGTATTTATTTCAGTGCAATAAACATCTTTTGGGAGAGCTTAAGCTATTCATATGAGCTATTTCTAACACCAAGTGATTCATTAAAAGTAAGGTTAATAGCAGGAGTTTCTACAAAATAGAGAAGCGACAAGACTTTTGTCAGGGACTGTACGTGTTTTTTTATTTTGAGTATTGAACCACTTTAATAGATGTATGTTAAACAATAAACCAAGCTAGCCGTTACCAGCTTAACCTTTTTTTTGCAATAGAACAACCCTTGAAATAATGTTCTAATCTCAGGAAACCATTGCTAAAAGTTTTATATTTATGGCTCATGATAGAATATTAGCATCAGAAATGTGTGAATATGAAAATAAAAGTAGGTATGGAACACTCATGCATACATTGCAGACAGTTGAAATTGTAGTCTACTTCTCATCAGTGGCCAATGAACATTCCATTTTCATTGGTAAATGTCGGAGGAGAAGTGCAGTTTTCTCCATTTTGAGACAACTGACAATGACAATGAACAGGTCTAGCGAAGTAACACTATAAGGTGAAGTCTCATAAATCTTCAAGTACTTGATAGAGAACTATAACTGAAACCACTTTACCTACAAAAGAAAAATTTAAGATAAAGTATTTTTAATAGTGAAACCTCAGACAACATTTAGATTTACTCATTGTAACAGTGAGTACAGAGTAATGGGTGAATCTCTTGCAATAAAAAAATAATTTTAGATTTTAAGCTGGCCATACACCTTGAGATTCCTCCATACAATTTCCATCAGATCAGATCAGATCTACCAACAACCATGTAGTATAGTGTCCTCCCTGATAGAATACATAGTGATTGGAAGGTGTAGAAAGGTCCTCATATTACATGGTTTTGGTAAAACAAAATCTGATCTGAAGGAAATCTGACAGAGAAATCTGAAGGTGTATGGCCAGCTTTAGAGTAAAGCTAGCCCTACACGGGTTGAGATTGACCACTACACAATGTGAATAATTTAAACACGAAATATTCACGTAGTACATACATCATAGTACGTTCTAGTGCACTATGAGCAAAATTTACCAACATCAAACTAAATTTAACAATCGATTTTGATCATTTTTGGCTGATCGTACCAGGTGTCCGGAAAATGATGTAAATCTTTTTAAGTCTATTGAATGGAAGTATTAAATCATGTATGGCTAGCTATAAGAAGGGTGAGAACCTCTTTTTTATTGCTTCTTGTAGAGTTTTCTGTTTAGGTGACAGGTATGGCACAGTGATTGAGAGGTAGCATAATCCACAGATTTACAGATAGAAATAAAAACAATTAAGCTTAAATCTCTATTGGATGTAGTTCTCTCTTAAGCCCCCCATACACGTTCCGATTTTTCTCCCGACCGATTTTTGTCCGATCGCCCAATTTTCACCTAAAATATTATGGTCGGTCGGTCGGCTGGCACGAAAAATCGGAATTCGAATTATAACCGATCGATAGGCCCAACACTATTAATTACCAGCAGATCTACCAAAATTTACGGACAGGTCCGAAGCGTACGAAAAATCGCAACGTGTATAGGGGGGCTTTAATAGTACAATGTTCAAAATAATTTACACAGTGTGCTTTAGGTATGATGATCTTTTAGTGTATACAGTCTGTTTAAACGATTTGCTGTGTAAATATCGACAGGTCTATTTGTATACCCGAATGATAGATTTGTAATCACGAATGATAGATGCATAATACTCTGGAGAAGCTGCACTCATTATTGTAGTATGGATCGTTCCCCTAAAACCAGAAAACAACAATAAATCAGATTTGCAGATGCTGAATAGATTGTTATCAGAAATCAATACACATGTCTGGAAAAATTAACAAAAATTCTTATTAATAACTATGATCAATCGCTCCAGTTTTTTTTTAATGAATCAGCTTTATAAAGAATAATGCCTACAATTCTAAGCATTTTGCTTCAGTAATGATGCTGTGCCACTTACAAGATTTTTAATTTATAAATAGTATTTAAAACGGAAAAGCATTGTTTTTGTGATGACTTACCAATTTAGCACTCTTCTGATTGACAGGATCTACATGAATAGGATTAAATAATTTTATAAGACACTGCTACTTGTAGACTTAGTGCATGCACCTATAAACTGGTTTGTAAATATAAAATTTTTTATTTATTCTCATAAAAGTAACCCAAAGTGGAGTGCTGTATGATGCTCCCACACAGGGCCGTTTCTAGCCATTTTGGTGCCCTAAGCAAATTTTCTAAGCACGCAGGAGACATGTATGCACATATTCCCTGATACTCCCAGTAGACTGGCGGATCTCTTCGAGGTGTCCACTGCTTCTCCACATAGGGCCTTGGATGCAACATGTTGGCATCTTTCATACCCCCCCCCCCCTATAAAATAAAACGGATACAGTTTGAAGTAATGACTATCCGCTGATGTTTTCATTATTCGGTTTATAACGGATCCTCAGTCACAGCCTGTGCTGATTAACATATTTGTGACGTGGTAAGTAAGTAAAGGTTTATTAATAATAACCTCTTATATCAAATAAATGTCATATTTTTCAGTCATGGTGACAGTAACAGTCTCCCATCAGCACACATGAACATCTTTATCTCAGGCAGGTTGTGTATAGAGATCACTGCAGACAAGGACATAAAGTTGTGCTTACAAGATTGGTGTGGAACTACAAGTCTCAGCACACCCTGTCAGTCTCTGATAGACCCAGAGGGGAGGTTTGCTGAGATTTGTAGTCCCCCATCCACCAGGAACCCTCACTCTGCTTTCCTGTTCTTTATATGACCCAGCTCGCTGAGGAACATTCGCCCGGCGGTACTCAGGGCACTGCCCACAGAGAAGGTGCCCAAAGTCCCAAAATTTTGGATGTTAACCATTATCCTGCCTATCCCGATCATTGTGTGCCTTCATGAGAGCACCAAATAAAAGGTGTAAAATTCTGGGCTGTGATGATAGCTGCAGGGTGTGGAGGGGGGTAACACTGTGTACGGGTAGTGCCTGGCGGCCAGGTGCCCCTTCAGTAGCATGCCATAGCCCCATAACGGAGGGAAGTCCCGGAGCCTTCATTGCCTATGTTAGGTTATGCAGGCTATGGCAGGCTTGCATCGCAAACACTATAACTCTGCCTCACAACTGCATCCCGCCTCAGCGCCTCACACACACAGATGACATTTCGTATTTGCGCGCTGTTTTGCTCTCGGTTGACATAGCCTAAACGTCGCCCAATGCCCGTCGGCCACTGGTCAGGACAATGGAGGCGAACTGGCCAATAGCACGGGGGGACTAGTTGGCGGCGGCCAATCAGAGCTGGTCTGAGCTGAGAGTAATGTTACTTGAGATGATTGGGAGAGTGAAGAGTCTGCGTATAGATCACGCTTTCTCTCACAGCCATTGCAGTACATTGAGCTCCATAGGCACAGCATTGGGTGAGCAGGGCCATTTCTAGCCATTTTGGTGCCCTAAGAAAACAAATTAACAGCTGTAATGACGCCCCCTTTAATGTGGCGCCCTATGCAATTGCTTCAACTGCTTATCAGTAAAAACGGCCCTGCTCCCAAAGGTTGTCCCTTCTATACTGGCTGCTTCTTGCTATTGATTGGTCTGTCCAGCCATCATGATAATAGGTTATCCGCCCTAGCGGTCGGAACGGCTACGAGATGGTGCCGTTCAGTGAACATCGGGGCTTACAGTTTTGCGCTGTCCCGGTGTCCCCGATGTGACATGCTGGCAGCTCCTACGTCTCCCCCCCCCCCCCACCAAATGACGTGATGACGTCACATTAGGGAGGCGGCGGGAAATTTGAAAGTAAATTGCATGAAATCAGTTTTCTTTGTAGAAAACTGATTTCAATATGCTTCTATGTACTACATATCGCCAAAATACAAAGTCTCTGGGGCCCCAGATGTGCCCATTTGCAGTAGCCCTCTCTTCCCTGTTGTGATTTTACCACATATATGACACCAGGTTAGAGAGGGTTACCTGCAAATGGGCACTTCTGGGGCACCAGAGACTTTATTTGGGCAAGATTTAGTACATAGCAGCATAGCTTTGTGCCCTGATTTTTGTGTTTTCTCATTTATTTTATTTAAAAAAAATTATTTTACATAAGTGTTTGTTTCAAACTTATATTCAGGATGTCTATTAGACCCGTGTGCGGACATATTTTGGGAAGATACAGGCCTACAACATAAAGAAAAATTTACCATTGAAGTCTATGGTGCACTTTTGGTACAGAAATCTGGACCTCAGCAGTGCGCTAGGGAGGTTAATTAAGAGGAGGACAACTTTTGACAAAAAGTGAGTTTTTGTGAGTTTTCTGTGAAGTTGGAGTAGTCTTATAAAGCTATGTGCAGTTATACCAATGTTCAATTAAATTGTGCCACCACAGCATCTTTAGCATCCCTAGAAATCCTAAATAATTTGACTGGTTTGACTGGTTTAGTTTTTGTAAGACTGCCCATAAATGATTTATCACTGGTAAAAACCAAACCTGCAAATGTTTTAATGGTGGCAATAAGTTTTGTAATGCAAATTTTTATGCAAACAGTACTTGTGCTCGATCTACCTCTGTCCACATGCTTAACTTACCACTAGAAGAAAGCTTATTTACAGAGTATATGAATAGTGAACTTACATTGTATAAGGAATCTTTGTTAATATTTTCTTGACCCGTTGAATTTAATGCGTGATCAATGAGTTTCCTTTGATGAAAAGAGGAAACATATGAAAAAAAATCTATCTTTGGATTGTTTACTGTATTAATAGTTGCTCCAAATTGAAAGTACAGCTCTCACACACTGGTAAATAGTTTATATTTTTTTTCATGGGACAAACCTAAACCTAAAGATATGACACTTTGACCAAACTAGTCAGAGTACAGCTTGTATAAAGGTAGCATTACACAGTCCGATCCCCGCCCGATTTTGTGGCCGATCAACTGCTCGGCGGTCGCACAGCCGCAAACTAGATGTGCCCACCTGAACAGATCGACTAGGAGTGCACTGCAAGTGGGATCGCACGGTGATCCGACATGTCAATGAGTTCCTGGCTGGTCGCATTACTTTGGATGGGGACCAGCATCCCCATCCAAAGTAATGTCCGGCAGACAAAGGGTGTCCGCTGATCCTCTAAGGTCAGCCCTTCATCTATCAAGGTAGGATTGCTTAGTGTATGGGGAATATAGTAGATTTGCTGTTCCCTCAAAATTACACAACAAACTTCGTCATCATAGTCTAAACCTAGAAACTTAGCTTGCAGTATGGAGCTATATAATAATATACATAATGCCTAAGTAGCACTCATGGACACAGTGTCCCTGTCTAAAGTATGTCTTCTCCTCAGCTCAGGAATCAGCTGTCTAATAATCACCTGCTTCTGAGGGGGGAAGGGGGGCAGCTACCTTCTCTCTAGGCCAGTGGTAGGCAAACTTATTCAACCAAAGAGCCAAATCACAACGGTGTAGCGCTTGAAATACATGTTGAGAGCCGGAGGGGGTTTGTGCTGTCAAAATTTTAAAATTAAGTCTTCTTTCCCTAAAAACATTCTCTAAAATTAACTTAATAAACTTAATAAGTCTTAGTTAAGCTTAAAACTTTATATCGTTCTTAATAACAATATTATAAAAAAAATTATTACAACATACTGTGACGACAATGACTGACTGTTTTTGCATTCTCCTTGGAAAGTTTGGGTAAGTCAGGTTTGCATGTTGTTATTTTAGGCACAAAGCCCCCCTTTGTAACCATAGAGCCCCTGCCTTAATGGTAGACCCAGAGCCCCCGGTTATTTGTAGCCACAAAGCCCTCTCCATAGAGGTAGACAGAGCCCCCCTTAAAGGTAGCCAAAAAGCCCCCTATGGGTATATAGGTAGACAGATCGCCTTCTTGTAGGTAGCCAGAGCCCCCCCCCCCCTGGTAGGTAGCCAAAAAGCCCTTCTTTTAATGGTAAAGAGAGAGGCCTCACTTATTAGTAGCCACAGAGCTCCCCCTTTCAGGTAATCACAAAGCCCCCCTTATAGGCATATTTAGGGGTTGTTGATGATGGGGGTTTTGCTGGTAGTGGGGTGGGCAGACATGAATGAAAAATAATAAAGAACAGGTAGCAGGAAGGACAAGTCCCTACACCACTGAACCGGACTGAAGGGGCTAAAGAGCCACACTTTGCCCGCCCCTGCTCTAGGCTGTCACACAACACAGCCGGCTGAGGCTGTCTGCCGGGTCTCCCTAGCTGACGGCACAAGCAGCTAATGAGACCCGCCGGACAGCGCTGGCACACAAAGGGTGCCCAGACCGATTGTGTCCCGATGTTTTGGCCGATTGACTGCGCGTGATGACGTCATCATGCACGGTTGATCGGCCAAAACATCGGGTCACAATCTATACATGTATGGGGGGCTTTAGTGAGTATTCACACAGGCGATGCACAGTGCGTAGGTGGCATTTAGATACACCCCCATGTAATCAATATTGGGCAGACGCCCAAAAAGTGACAGGAGGACACTAATGTGAATGCCCCCTTTCTACAAAGAAGTCATTGTGCTTACATTCACTGAGTGCTTCAGAATACTATGCTACAATACTTACAGTAAACAAAGACTATGTGTCTAAAATGTATACACCTGGGACATTACCATAGGCTCCCTTCTGGATATACACTGCAAGGTCATGGAGGTGTTTCCCAATAATTGGGGGTTTGCCAGTGATGGACACAAAGTTCAGGTGAGTTTATGTATGCTTTCTCCTACCTGGTCTTTATCTGTGAATGTGTTTTGTGCTTTAAATTAGATGTTCCCAGAAGAAAAGGTAAAATTAAACAAAAAACATTTGGAACTCTACCTTCTTATCTTCACCTCAAAAGTAGTAGTCCCCCCCCCCCCCAAAAAAAAAATTCAGTATCAATTTTAGTTGGGATGTGGTGAATTGGCTGCTGGCTCTGGGACCCCTCTCTTTATCATATTTAAAAAAAAAATGTGGCATTCAAATTGGTAGCTGTCAGAAAACAGAGGGTATACAAGTAAAGAAGGTCATCCACATTTACATACATTCTGCCGTCACCTAGGGTCCCTCTGTCGAAGTTAGTCTGTATAAGAAACCACCTTCATATAAGGGAAACAAAAACATTATTATATAGTCAATTAAAAAAACTGATAAAAAGAGTTAGTTGCGAAACAATAATGAAAACTATTTAATAATAACTATATTATTTAAAAGACACGTGACTACATTACGTTATAGAAGAACGTATTGCATTGCAAAATAGTAAAGCAAGGGGTTAAAATTCTTCAATATTTTTTAAGTGAGAAGGGAAAAGACCAACCAAATACCATAACCTCATTAACAAAAGGGGCAACATAAACCCCATTAACTTTTTGGTTTGTTTTTTATTGACCAATATTGTAGCAAACTCCAAATGAACAGGCTTTGATCTGCTCACTACATTTTCTTGCGTCATTCACTTTCCAAAGAATGTGGTTTGCTTTCATAATCCTCACTAAGCATCTGTGTTACAGCTAATCAATACCTGGTTAAGGAAAACAGGATTTCAACAGGCGTAGAAAGCTGTGTTATACATATAAATATTGGGGATAATAAAAGACATGTTCATATCTGATCAAAATGTAAAGCTTGAGAGCAGGTGTCCTCAAACTACAGCCCTCTTCAGGTACCCAACATGACCACCTGTGGATGCCCAGCATCGCACACCCGCTTCCGGCACCCAATCCGCAGCAACTCAAGCCTGTCAACTGGGGGGGTTAGAGAGTAAAGCAGAAGGAGAGAGGAAATGATTATTAGGGGGTCATGTGTGTGGGGCAGTGTTTAGAGAGTAAGGCCCCCACGTTTCGACTTTCCCGTTCGATCAACCTAAACCAATCGATTTTAAAGTCGATCGACATACTTTGATCAAAAGTGGACAAAAGTTAGATCGAAAAATGATCGGACATGTCGGAAATTTTTTATCGAATGTTAATATGTTGTGCCTGACCGATTTTGGTTCGATTTAAATAATAAGCATACTTATACATCTATTGGCAGACATTTTGGTGTGTTTACAATCGACTTCCTTCAGTTATTCTTTTAAACCATGGAATCAACATCTATCAAATATTGGTTTCTCCATGTGGGAGGTAGTTTGATCGCACTTTGTTCAATCGAACCAACAGCGATCATAAAATATGATCGAATCTGACATCGATTGTAGGGAAATTGAAACGTGTGTGGGGGCCTTTAGGCAGAAAGGGGAGGGATTGATTAGAAGAGGATCAT
>CM070032.1:148431606-148447097 GCA_036250615.1 Ptychadena robeensis | reverse complement strand
GTACATGACAAATTTTTATGGCAAGTGTACTTGCTTAATTTTTCTGGCCTCTGGCTGTGGATGGACCCCAGATGAGAAGGCGCTTGCTTCATAGTGATCAGACCAAAAGCGATCGGTTGAATAATTTGTCGTATGAAAAACACTATTTTTTTGGATACCCGACTACGGCTGCCCCCAGGACTTAACGCACAAGGTACCTCACTCACCTGAGAACTGAGACCGGTGAAATCCTCCAAGACCCCCCTCTAGGGAGTGAGTTCAGAAACAGTGACAGATGCAACGTCCAGGTTTGTGGCAGGGGTCAAACAAAGGAGATAAGTCCAATCAAACATGGTCTAAGGGTAATCACTCATTACACTTTATTTTCCCATTGACTATCATTGTAGAAATCCTTGGTGCGGATTTATTGCGTGAAAAAAATTTTCTTGGGAGTTTTGCCATGGATTCCCCTCTGTCATGTCATTGACCAGGTGTTTGACCCCTTGAAACAACTTTCCCAACACTATTGTGGCCAGAAAGGGTCCCTTTGTTTGTTAAAATTCGCCTCCCATTGAAGTCAATGGCGGGTCCGCGGGTTCGCCAGGTTCGCGAACTTTTGCGGAAGAACTTTTGCGTTCGCCGTTCGCGAACATCAAATTCCGGGTTCGAGCCATCACTAGTTACCTACTCATGTCTGTGGCAGTCTGATGATATTGAGTAGTTACCTACTAGTAGTTACCTACTCATGTCTGTGGCAGTCGCCACACTTAATACTCTGAAGATGCCAGTCTTCCAGGGGTTAAAGAACTGCTGTAATGCATATGGCCACTAGAGGTTACTAGATAATAGTTTATTATGGTAAAAAGTTACCTCATGGAAACTGATTATGTGTGTGAGAAACAATAATTTCAGGGTGTTTCCTAAAGAGGAGGCACAAGGGAAATTTGGGATTATCCCATAACAAGTAAGGAGATTTTATCTTTTAAAAAACATCTTCTGCATAATGATGTGTTTAATTTGGTAAGTTTAGGTGCACTCTGAAGATTATCTTTTAAAATTAACTTTCACTAAGCATAAAATATTCCCCCTAGCTTGGTAAAAATTATACAAATCTGCAAAAAAAAATGCCTTTTCCTTGCACATAACCTTGCACATAAGTCAGCAGATGTGTACCTAATTGACTGAACTAAGGAAAACCCCTATTCAGAGTGAACATGTTCCATGCTCTACTCTAAAAATTGTGGAACAGATTATCTTTGGGTAAATAATATAATAGTAAAATGGGAAATCTTTACATTAATGCCTGTACTGTGTTTACATTCACAGCGTCATTGATGATGTGGGGTGGAAAACAACCATTGCCTCCATAACATGGAGGTCAATAGAACCCCCCTCCCCCCACCTTTCTGGCAGAGGCGGAGACTCATACCCAAAATGTGCCATGCGGATAGACTCATACCCAAAATGTGCCATGCTGATAGACTCATACCCAAAACGACTGAGTGCTGTAATAACATCAAAAGGTGCTTTAACAAAGTATTAATTTAGGGTGTGAACTCTTATGCAACCACAGTATTTTATTTTTATATTTTTTCTTCCCTCCACCTAGAAGTTTTCAGATTTCAGCTGAAAAGGATTAGCCTGAGATAACTCGGGCTGCTGAAACCTGCAGCCAGATGGCTTGCAGGCAGCCCGGAGGCTTGCTGCTCTTCTCCTCCGTGTCCCCCGCTGTCTGATCTTCAGATGCCGATGATCGGGATCGCACCAGCGGGTGCGCGATTACATCATAGGGAGGGGGAGGGGCAGGAAGTTCAAAATTTGAGAAAAACTAATTTTTTTTTTGCTCCTTATGGTTTATCTTTCTTTTTGACATTGATTGGATTTTTTTTCGCTCCAATTCAATTCAAGATTACTTTTGAAAAAAAAACATGTATTTGCTTATTATGAGTTTTCTTTCATGTTGGATTTGATTGGATTGATTTTTCTGTATCCAATCAAGTTCAAAAAAAAGGAAAACACATAAGAAGTAAATACTTTGTAAGGACGTACGTCCGCAGCAGGGAAATAGACGCAGAGAGGACACTTCCCATTCTAATGAATGGCACAGTGTCCACTCTGTGCTATTTGAGTGGCGCGTCCGCTGTGATGATAAGAAGCTGCGGGATGCCGCGTCTTCATTGCAGCACCGCACATTGCCGCCAGAGACACCTCAATTCACCGGAGATCAATAGAAGTGTCCCAAGACGTGGGAAAACAGCGCCCATACTGCATGAAAGAATGCAGTATGGGCGCAGTTTTTCTGCATTTTGGCTAAGCTAAATCAATAGGGTGCACTCCCGCTGATGTGGCAGGAGCAAGTCCTAAGCCATGGGCAAGCTGCACGTAATCCACTTTTAAGTGTGCCAGCATGCGACATTGTTTCTGGTGCGGTGTATCAGACCGCCTGTCAGTCTTGATTTAAAAAAATGAATTCTAGTTTGAGCAGATTTTTGTGTTTTATATTTTATTTGATCATTAAATGTGATTTTTGAAAAATATTTAAGTGTTTAAAACATTATATATTCAGGATGTCTACTAGACCTGTGTTTTTGGTCAGTTACAGGCCTACAATGCTTTTGGTGCAGAAATCTGGACCTCGGCGAAACACTCAGGAGGTAAAGGTACCTGACATTTTACCCGCTGTATGATGCATGTTTGTTTATAATTGGTATGAGTATGGTAAAGATTTGTGTGTGTATAGGATTTGTGTCCATGTGAGATTTGTGCGTGACTGTGTTAAATTGTCAAGTTGGCACATACATGGAATTTGTGAAAATTTAGTTCACTGGAATGACAAATTACAACTGTCTGTATGGCATTAGGATATGTGATATTGGTTTGGTGGATGCCAGGGTAACAGTGCTTCTCTGACTATATTGTGCAAGGGTTATGGTGTGGGGTTGTTTTTAGGGGCTGGGTTATGGCTCTTGAACCAGTGAAAGGAATGCTTTAGGAAAACAAGTAATTTTGACGATTTCATGCTCCAATTTTGTGGGAACGGTTAAGAGAGGGCCCCTTTCTGAGAATTCCAACATTACTGTGCACAAAGTGTAGTCAATGAATACACGGATAATGGAGTTTGGTGTGGAAGAACTTGCATGGACTCTTGACCCCAACCCAATAGAACACCTTTGGGATCCAACAGAGTGCCAAGAGCAAGGCATTCTCACCCAGCATTAGTGTCTGAACTCACAAATGCTCTTCTGCCTAAAAATTTCCAAAATAGTAGTCATTAGAGTTAAAACAGTAGCAGGGGATTAGTGAACTCCATATTAAAGTCTATAAAAGTGTGTAATCCCATTAAAGTATTGTCTATTCACAAACATGAGCATTTTGAAATACTCACAAATCTGATGCACCAAATTCTGTCATGATTGCCAACAAATCATTTAAAGTAGTTAAATAGCCTTTAAATTTCGAACTGATGGATCATGATGGACCTATATCTTTCCCGCAAGGTATATATATATATATATACATATATATATACGCACAAACATATACAGTACATTGCCATACAATTTTACACCCTTTTACCTTACCCATTGTCTATAAATAAAGTTTTTGGATCTGAATCTATCCCCTATCACACTCCATGTTGTTTTTTAACCATTAAGGAGTTAACTTTTTTGTGAAATGGTTATTGTAATGTTAAGTAGCCATACAGGACGTGCACTGCACTGCATGCCGGCAACACCACTATGTCTTACTGAGTTGTGTTGTATATTTTTATTTTGGTATAGGGATATCTCTGAATATTGGCACTATAGTCACAGCACCATATATAACCTTTTCTCACCTGCCTCCTTGGGCTGGCCTTTTGACCAGCCATGTGCCAGCATTTTGCATTATTTTTGTATGTCCACCCCTTCATTAGTGATGAGCGGCATAGGCAACATTCGGAAAATATTCGCATTCGGCAATATTCGTTTTTTTTTTTGTTATTGCGAATATCGGCAGTTTATTGCGAATTTCGCGCGCGCAATATATGTTTAACATGGTGCGAATTTTTATGCGAATTTTAAAAGTGACGATTTTCGCAATATTCGCATCACCCCAATATTCATTTAAAAATCTGTTGATGGTGTTGCTAAGCTCTTGTTGCAGCCTTCCCATTCGTCCACTCACATTGAGAGGGAAGTGTAATGGATAAAAAATACCGAATATCCGGAATTGCGAATATTCGGCAATATATTCACCATCTTCGCGAATTTCCGAATTGACGATATTCGCGATTAATATTCGGAATCCGAATATTCGCGATCATCACTACCCTTCATATCCCTAGTACTGTGTGTTTTGTTTCACTGCAAGTTCAGGTGTCTTTGCTATACTGTAACTGTAGTGAAGTGCAATTACACTTAAACTGTATATATTTATTGTATAGAAGGCATGACACTGCTATATATAAATGTATATATTGCCTTAAGAAATGTATCTATTTGGACAGTAAATGCTGAGAGATTTCGAGAGGTCAGGTTATGGCTCTTTCCCCCCTATTTTGGTTTAGTTCTGTTCTGCCCAGTAACCGGCTAAGACCCTCCTCTGGGCAGAGTTTATAAATGTAACTGCTTAGTTTTTTTGGCGGGCTTTTGCCCAGTTTGGAGCTCTCCACTCCCATCTTTTTGAGTCTATCATCACCGTCTGCTAGTGACACGGGGCAACTACTCATCCATGGCGAATGAAAGAGGACCCCTTTGGACCAGGGCAGCCTCCCCCTTATCATGAGTGAAGGACTTTCCAAAGGACATGCCGTACCTGGCCGAAACGTAACTCCCCACTCAGCCTCCAACTGGACATCCTGTTCTACATTTTCTGGGTTAGAGCCACAGCCTCCCTACATCTGTCAGCAGCTGGTTAGTAACAGGCAACATCAATCCTATGCTTGAACCCCATCCCTACCTTATGGTGAATGTGACTGTATATATATTCCCTTTAGTAAACAGTTAACCCCTAACCAGCTGTGTAGACAGTCTCTTACTGTGTGAAAGCTATGAATGAATTTCTGAGCATAGGCATGCGTATTCGAAATTAACCTGGTATCTCTGGGGCAGTTAACCCACTTCACCATGCACATTACATACACCTTAGCTTCACACTCTTACTGTTACCCATTCAATGCAATATTTATGTAAAAACATTCAGCATTTGGTGGATGTCATATAATACTAGGTAAAGAATTCCCAAATCACTATGAATATGTTATGGTTTAGTAACCTTAAAGATAAAGTAGAATATAAGGAACTTGGTGAGAATTCCTTAACAGGTTGAACACCATGTACAGCACCATTAGTTTCTGTACACCTTGTAGCTCAGAATTTGTTTACCTGCATTTATCATTGCATCACTGTAAGGGCTCTGTGTGCATTGCCCTGTCCCTGTTTCCAAATCTCATACTTTCTATGTAAGATTGGCTGTACCTGCTGTTAGGAATAACAGTAGAACATGAATTTTCCTCTCTGTTTTCAACTCTATCTGCTGGGTATTGATGGAATTTTATTAGAGTTGTATCTAACCTTGCACTTCCCCTTATGTATCCCCTTAGAATATTGCCAAGGTTCCCTGCCTTATTAGGTTACATGATCCCTGTTTTAAGAAAGTTCCTGGCAGCCTTTAGCCTCTAGCTTCTCATGCACTGGATTATCTGCTGTTCCCTGCCTGCTCTGACCTTTTACCAGCCTTTGGACCATGTTTTTGCCTGCTAAATCTGTACCCCACCTTCTGCTGGAATTGCTGGTGAGTGTAGATGAGTAGCAACTGCAGAGTTTAAATGGCTCAGCTATAATCTCTTTGTACACTGACTGGCCAAAAAACAAGCAAGCAAATAGGTACGACCCTCCTATTGGAAAATTATGCATGTTTAGCAAAAGTATGTGCTCCAAAAATTAGGTCAGCTGATTCCTGAATCAAATTGTAAAAGAGTGGTTCAGGGAGCAGGAGACATCATTGTCACCCATGGATTGGCCACCACAGAGTCCAGACCTTAACCCCATTGAGAATCTTTGTGATGTGCTGGAGAAGGGTTTGCGCAGCGGTCAGACACTACCATCATCAATGCAACATCTTGGTGGAAATAAATCTTGTGACATTGCAAAAGCTTATCAAAACTATGCCACAGCGAATGTGTGCCGTAATCAAAGCTAAAGGCGGTCCTCAAACTGACTTAAATAGTTATAACCTTATTATAAATAGGTATTAATTTATGTGATCATAAAAAAAACTTCAATGTAAATAATTATGCCAAATTTGTCCTTTATTTCAACACTTTTTAAAAATATTATGATGTTGACATCATCAAAGCACAAATTGCCAGAAAAAGCTGTAATCATAGCATTAAACCCACATCTATGCAGTCTGGTGATGTCAGCTGATATGCTTGAAGTACAAATCTATCATTTGTGCAAGTCAAAATGCTGTGTGCTGAGCTGCCAACAAAAGCATTGCAGACAGATAGCCAAACAATGCAACTTCAACCGCTAAATCTTTAGTTATAGAAAGCTGACTACAACCCCCGCAAAAGATATGAAATCATGCAATAGCCATTTTAGGGTGAACGGTGGAATTCTTTTCTTTTTAAGACTGAAATATAAAAAAGAAATAAATATTAAGATATGTAGTTCTGATGTATGTTACATTTATATAATGCGTCATAAAACATATTATACTGAAAACAACTTACTTTAGTTTTTCCTGATCCAGGTCGCATAGCTCTTGGGTGAGGCAGCCATCATGAGGGTTGTAAAGACTGTATTTCTAAAGAAACCAAAACAAAAGGGTCATTACGCTGTAATCTTGCATACGATTATGCTAACTACTATAAGGAACCCAAATCCTGTGTTGTGCCTTGCATTCATGAGAGTTTAGTAGAAATGGTCGCCAAATTTTGACTAGTTAATTTGGTAGTTAAATGCAAAGCCCCTGAACAAAGTATCACCGCTATTAAAAAAAAAAATTCTAGCAGTGTTTCAATTTTTTTGCATAAATTAAGTTCAAAGTTAAGTTGAAATGCCAACTTGGCTTTAAACTTAATTTATCCAAAAAATGTATGTGCTAAAACAATGCTTCATCCATTCTTTACATCTCTAGCAATGTTGGTGATGATACCTTGATCACTGGTCTCTAATCACTAATTTAGCTAGTCAAAATTTGAAAAAATATTTTAAACACCTCGTTTTAGGACTGGATTTGTTTAGGACTGTCTAAAGCCATACACTCTGCACTAAAAATTACAATCTATTAAAACCGACCAATGTTTCCCAACGTCAGAGTCGTTTTAGATCGTAATTTTCAGTAAAATACTACCACATGGAAAATCCAATTTTGGATCGATTTTTTTTTTTTTATCGAAAATGTCATCAAAATAAATCGCCGTTTATATCGGACAATGTGATTTTTAAAGGGGAAGTGATGTACCATAGTACATATAGTCATAAATTCTAATACAATTGTAATGCATCTTTACAACAAAACATATAGCTACACAACCAAGTGCTATACTGAATATATATGATCATAAAAAAAAATTACGATCTGTTATCATAAAATAAAATATACAATACAACTTTAAAAAACCTCTCTGGTCAGTTAAAGTAAACTCCATTTATTAATATATACACATATATATATATATATAAATACTTCTACATTGCGACAACTAGTACGTTGGCTGCTATGCTGAATAGCCACCATGTCAGCGGCAGCAACATGCCGGCAGCGGAAGTCTTAATATGCTAATAAGCATCATCGGCACTAATTGGTCGGTAAAACACTATGAACTTGCCCGATGTTCCCAGAGCAATAAAAAAGTTTCAACTTGTCCGATGACATTACGATCGAAAAAAACGGCAATTAGAATCGTATTTAATCTGTCGTGAACATGCGCAGATTTCATGCTGATAAACTGCTTTCATTGGTCGGTTTTAATAGATCGTAATTTTTATCGCAGAGTCTTAAAGCTAGCCATACACTCTGCGATAAAAATTACGATCTATTAAAACCGACCAATTTAAGCAGTGGTGAGCCTCCTCAGGAGTCTGTATTTATGGACTCAGGAGGGGTTTGGCTTAAGGCCAGTAGTAGGGCAGATTAGGATTGATTCATTCTGGGGTGAGGAGAGCGAAAAAATACAGCCGTCTAGACATGTCCACATCTTTGGGGTAAACAACAGGTGCTAGGGCCTAAAGGGGACAGGCACTAATCAAACAAACATACATACATTGCCTAACATGAGAACAGTGTACAGGGCATGGCATATATACAGTGAAGCATACATATTTTCAATAAAGAGGCCCTGTCACTACCCTATGCTAGGGAGAGAACCATAAATATATAGAATTGATAATAATGCAATATTATATTACATTTAGTGCCATTACTGGTCACTACAGTCAAACGCATCTGTGGAAAGCCTAGGAGGGCTTGGTGGACTTTTAAACATACTGGCAAACTAAGCCTGATTGGTGAGCTAAAGGGACTTACAGGATTGAATGTTGTGGTGGATTTATTTGCTGGCTAAAATATATTTTTTTCTTTTTGTTACAGACTTCTTGTTAATTAAAACGGCTGGACTGGTGATCCCTATCCTCGAATTTTAATATATGTATATATATATATATATATATTATTTTGCCTCCAAATTTTTTATTAGACTATTAGGCAAATTAAAATAAATAGGTTTAATTAACAATTTTATGGTGAAATACAGTAGTAGGAGAAGGAAATAAAAACCTCAGCAATTACTGACAAATATGGTAACATTAGCCAAATTCTTTTTGTAAAAAAATGGTAGACTTAAGACGTATGACTTCCAGGACATCTATTACAATAATGTATAAGATCAAATTAAGCTGTAGACTAGAAAGTCACTTTGTAGAGAAAAGAAGGTCAATGAGCAGCATTTTTGTGCCAATACTTATAATAAGATATTTTTGGCAAAATAATTGTCATTGCCACTCAAAATTACAGTGTTAAATTTTCTTTTAGTATTCTGTTTTATTTTCTAGAACTAAAAATATTTTTGGAAGGTTAAATGGTACCTTAACGAACCCAAAGGTAATCTATATTAGCACACGCACATATATATATAAATATAACGCAAATACACAATAACAAGTAATAACTTACTCATCCCTCACATGTTCTGAAGATAAAACCTATCATAAAAATGAAAGTGTAAGAAAATGTAGAAGTAAACATAACATATACAGCAAATGTAGAGCTCCATACTGTACTACTGTACCTTGAAAATGCAAGGAGAAAAAATACTTCAAAAAATTTACTGGCTTCAGTGATTACAAACTGAATTATAATAAAATAAAAAATAGAAATCTTTAAAAGTTGCATTTAAAAGTGTTAAGGTAGCCATACAGGGTTTCATATTTCCGTTCGATCAACTTAAAACTTTAAAGTTGATGGTACTGAAATTGTTTCCAGCACACTCGAACATAAAGTGATTGGGCATGTTGGTAAATTTTGCTTGATTGTACAATTATGTGATGGCTTTACTAGGTCTTTCAATAGATTTGCATGCGATCATACCATGGAGTCTGCGCACCATAGTACAATTATAAATCGATCGTGTTTAATATGATCGATATTCAAATTTCAATGTGGTATCATCTCTGGAGTCTGTGCACGCTCCCTACACAGTTTAGTGTTGGGGTTACCAAGGTGATGTCTCCCCACTCCGTGTGTATACTCTGTGTATAGAGGAGACAATGCAGGGAGGACCTGGAATAGTGTCCTCCACAGACATACAGTGTGATCTATTTCATACTGATTAGACACATTGGGCTCTACAATGGTGAAATATTAAGCTGGGCATAGACGTTTTGTTTTGCGGCCGAGTTCTCAACAGATCGACCACGCGTGAGGACGTCATGATGCATGCCCGGTCGTTCCGAGAATCGGCTGCGCACACTTTGTGTGACCAGCATTCACATACAAGGTAATGAGATTGGCAAAAAAACAAAGAACATGTCAATTTATGGGCCGATGTAGGGTGGGGGCGTTAAGCTAGGCATACACAGGTCAGTACCCGTGCAATCGACCTGAAATCAATTGCAGCATGGTGACGTTGCACATTGATTCCCATTTGATGGACACCCTGGTCTGGTGTTGTGAGGTATTTCGGTTCCAGAAAATAGCTTACAACACTGGCTGGGAGCTGCTGACAGGCAGCGGGGAGAGCCGGACACACACAGGATGGCTGCAGAGGAGGAGGGCTCCCCCCAGCACTTACCTGTGTAGTGTACACAGCCCTGCTAGACATGTTGGTAAACTTTGCTTGATTGTACAAATATCTAATGGCTTTACTTGGTATTTTGATTTGTATGTGATCGCACCATGAAGCATACACACCATAGTACAATCGGTCGTGTTTAATTTGATAAATATTAAAATTGCACAATGAATCTAGGAGTGATCGTGCAAAAGTCGACCAAGTGTATGACTAGCTTAACATTTCAGTTTAAATTGGTGGAATCATATGTTAAAACATTTGTTAATATACCATATATAAATTTCAGTATAAACTGACTGGAATATAAGCCGAGGCACCTAATTTAAATTTAACTTAATGCTGAACTTAAATTATGCACAAACTACCTCTGCTATAGCTACATTATTTCAAATGTTCCTACAATCCTTCCCTACATCTCCAGAAATGTTGGTGCCAATACTATGTTAAGGACTTCGCAATTAACTCACAAAGTCTGCTTAAGTTGCAATTTTCTTATGTTTTCATCTCTTTCAAACACAATTTAAGCACTTAAAATTTCAGGTTAAACTCTAGTATATACAGTTATTGTTTAAATACAGAGCCACCTATGATGTTTTGGTCTGTTTGCAAAAAGGCTATGGGTATTGACATTACTTGACATGAACAGAAGGTTCTTAAACATTCTGCTTCACAATGTTAGCAATATCCGTCATCATTATTATTAATAAGCAACAACGCTGGCCAAAGAACATATAAACCTGTATTAAAGGGTTCCTCAAAACTTTTCCCTTACCCATGTCAATGAAGCCATGAATACTAGGATGTCAAGTGCCATATTATTATGCTTACAGTTCATTCAGAAAGTCTTCAGCTTTCCACATTATGTTACAGCCTTTTTTCAAAACGGATTAAGGTTATTATTTTCCTCAGAATTCTACACACAACATTCCATAATGACAAAATGAAAAAAAGGTTTACTTGAGGTTTTGGCAAATTTATTAAAAATTTAAAAAAATTAGAAATCACATGTACTTCAGTATTCACAGCCATTGATCAGTACTTTGGCGATGCACCTTTGCCAGCAATTACTAAAGTCTTTTTGAATATGATGCTACAAGCTTGGCACACCTATCCTTGGCCAGTTTTACCCATTCCTCTTTGCAGCACTTTTCAAGCTCCATCAGGTTGGATTGGAAGTGTTGGTTCACAGTTCTTTAAGATCTCTCCAGAGATGTTCAATCGGAGTCAGAGCTCTGGCTGGGTCCAGGACATTCACAGGGGTGGTTAAAGCCACGTCTTTGATATATTGGCTGTGTGGTTAGGGTTGTTGTCATGCTGAAAGATGAACCACCACCCCAGTCTGAGTCTCCCAGTTTTTGCTACTGAAAAACATCCCCACACCATGATGCTGCCACCATCATGCTATAATGTAGGGATAGCATGGCCTCATGATGAGCAGTGCCTGTTTTCCTCAAAAACAAATTACTGGCATTCACACCAAAGCATTAAATCTTTGTCTCATCAGATCAGAGAATTCTGTTTCTCATGGTCTGAGAGTCCTTCAGGCGCCTTTTGGTGAATTCCAGGTGGGCTGCCATGTGCCTTCTGTGCCCCCACTCTACCATACAGGTCTGATTGGTAGATTGCTGCAGAAATGGTTGTCCTCCTGGAAGGTTCTCCTTTCTCCACAAAGGACCTCTGGAGCTCTTTCAGCGTGACCATTAGGTTATTCTCCTCAACAGCACAATTTAGATGGCTGGCCTGCTCTAGGGAGAGTTTTAACTTTTTCCACTTACGGATGATGTAGGCCACTGTACTTATTGGGACCTTCAAAGCAGCAAAATATTTTCTGTAACCTTCCCTATATTGGCGCCTCGACACAATTATGACTCGGAGGTGTACAGACAATTCCTTTGACTTCATGCATGGTTTGTGCCCTGACATCAACTGTCAACTGCGGGACCTTATAGAGCCAGGTTTGTGTCTTTGCAATTCATGTCATCAACTGAATTTACCATAGGTGGACTAAATTAAGCTGCGGAAACAGCTCAAGGATGATCAGGGGAAACAGCTTCATGACAAAGGCTATGAATACTTATGTACATTTTTTTTTTATTTTAACTTTTATTAATTGCCAAAACCTCAAGTAAACTTTTTTTAATATCATTATGTAGTGTTGTGTGTAGACGTCTGAAGAAAAAAATATATAACAATAAGGCTGTAATATAACAAAATGTGGAAAAATACTTTCTGGATGCACTGTAAGTATCACTTTAAATTAATCTTAACATGGATTGTAATGTTCCCATAAAACTCAAGAAGACAAACAGTGTTGAGATTGAGATTTAAACTTAAGACCCTAGCAAGGCAAGAGTTCACTCAAGTTTAATTCAATCAAAATACATTACATTATCTGTCTCTTTATATACATTATTAACTTTATTTGCCGGAACCTGTAGAATATATCATATCACCATAACTGAAAGCCTGTGAAATATAATGTTGTGTACAAGGTTTAACTTTAATTTAAAAAAAATGAACCTTATATTCTGACCTTTTAGACCAGTTTACATCTATTGTTGTTATGTGTAAGCATGAAAAGCAAATACACCAAATATATATACATTATTTTATCAAATTGGCCAGCCCACACCTGTGCATTACTATGTGTAGCAATTTGTTTCTTGTAAAAAGATTTAAGAACCCTTTTTTATGTTTATGTGCGTTATAGCGAAGATTGAACTGAACACATGAAAATGCATGTAACCATATGTTATAGGCAGGGGTGCACATAAGTGGTACTCTGGTGCTCAAAAGGGGCCAAAAACTAGCTATGCAACAACTTGGAGGCACTTTGTGTCTGGGCAGCCGCACCTTAATGTTAAATGTATACAATTTATGTCACTTGGATAACCACATGGAAACATGAATAACTATGAAAGATTGCAGTTAGGTGTGTGAAATTGGGAAGGTAAAATACTAATCCAAAAAAAATCCCCAAAAAATTATTGTACTTCTAAAGTTGTTGGGGATCTGGGGGATGAAAGTCAGAGTAGGCATATGTAAGGGTAAAATAAGAATCTACCATGCAGGAAGCTGATGCAGAGGACAGTGAGGGAGACAGTGAGGAAGATAACCCTACATATGTGGTGAGTACCAAACACATCGACCATGCATGATGACGAAATCACGCGCGGTCAATCGGCCAAAACATCGGGTCACAGTTGGCCGGTTTGGCAGACCCAGCAGACAAGGCGGCTGTTCTGTGTGTCAGCACGAAGGGAATGAAGCACTCCCCCCTCTTCCACCATCCCTCACAGGAAGAGAAGAAGCAGGAGGCAGCCTGTGCAGACAGCTGATCCCTCAGCCCCAATGGATGTGAAATCCCTCAGAGCTGAGGAAATGTGCCCATACTTTAGATGGGGACACTGTGTCCGTGTCTAAAGTATCAGACCAATCTAAGAATGTCCGTAATGGCTTAGATCGATTTGGCTGTCGATATAAGCTCTTAAAGCTTAAGATCGGCACCCGATTTTTGGGCTGGCCAACTGCCGACCGATCGCCGAGAGCATGCACAACAGTCGGTCGGCCATAAAATCTATGTATGTATGGGGGGCTTAAATCTCAGTTGATTGTGGGAAGGGACCACACAGCCCCATCACAGCCAGTGCTGTGTACACCTGGTGTTGTTAGATATTTTTTTACTGGAATATATCTCACAACACCAGCTGGGAGCTGCTGACACGCAGAGCCAAGCGTGAGACACAGAATAGCTGCAAAGAAAAGCCCCCCCCCCCCCACACACACACACACAACACAGCAGCCCCTGCTGGGCTAACACTTATAGATTGGTTATTTATTTGTCAAACATGCAAAATTGGCAGGGGATCAAATACTTATAACCCTCACTGTTTATACTTGGCAATAATTGTGTCATATTGAATATAATGCTTGACATTAGCACAGTAAATTACCACCTTGAATAAGCGATCCAGGGTTATCTTTTTCTGTGATTGACCATCCATAGCTTTAACAGCTGCATCCCTGTAAAATGTAAAAAAATCTAATTTGTAACATTGACCAATATTTAAATGATACTTGCCTATAAATACACAAAAACATGTAATCTCTAACAATGAAAACCCCAACAATAGAATCAGTAATAGTGTGGTGTGAAGTTCACAGCAATGCACACACTGACAGCTAAAGATGCTCAATGAGATGATGCTCAATTATAGTCTGCATGTATTTTTAAGCTAATGTCGAAATTTCAGCATCTCATTTACCATTTCTACAGAAAGAAGAGTGCATCTGCATTGTTAAAGAGCCCTTAACTTTTCTTGGGAACAAATTCCCAACTTTTGCTATGTAGAAAATATAATACCTCCTTTACATACCTTATCAGCTAGCAACAGTGTCTGTTTTTAAAAACTATTCAGTGGACCCTTGCCTAATTTGGTTCCCAAGGGTTGGTTGCATGTAAGTCAAGTTGGTTTTAAGTCAAGACTATTTGTCCCATAAGAAATAATGGAGATACAGAAAATGTGTTCTGAACTTCCTAAAGCCCCCATTAGCTCACCCTTTTTCACAATAAAAAGTGTTGTGTAATATGTGTAATTTGCCAGAAACAGCAATAATTTTCCTGGTGTTCTAACCAAAAAGATAAAAATGACCCAAAACAAAAAATTGTTATCACCATTCAAGGTGAAATCTTTGGATTTCTGGAAGAGAGGATGAAATGGAAGGTGTTTATTGTTTAGAAGGAAATTCATGTAGCCTTTTGTTGATTGTTGAGATTGTCCATTTTTAATTAGTGTACTTATTAGTGACATCAGGCACCACACAAGCAGAAATTGCAAACAACAAAAGTCAAATCATTGGTTGTAAGTTAAAAACCTTGGTTGCAACTCAAGTTGGTCTTTAGTCAAGCCAGTTGTAAAGGGTCCACTGTACATATAATGAACAATAGTGTCTGTAGTAGTTTTACAAAATTATAAAATCCTCAGCTCAAAATATAACTAAGGGGTGTTTGAAATCTGATGTAAAGCATAGTTATGATAGCATAACAAGATCATAAGCAGTGTATACCTGTGAGTATTGTTGTGGCATTTTGTACCAAAATTGTCACAATTTGTTTGGACAAGGAACCACCTGATTGAGAAGCACAAAAGAGTTAAGGAAAAATGAATTACAGTACATACATATACAGTGCTGCTTGAAAGTATGTGAACCCTCCAGACATGGTCACTGTTTG
>CM070032.1:148392679-148404267 GCA_036250615.1 Ptychadena robeensis | reverse complement strand
CGTCCCTGGCACGGTAAGCACACTCGCGGCCTACAACGAGATGCTCGCAGGGCAGAGCGCCAAATGGAGAAAGTCTGGTCAGAACAGTGACTTTCTTATGTACAAGGCCAAACTTCAGCAATTCAATGCTGAGCTTACTGCTGCCAAACAAACCTACTTCTCCCCACTCATATCCTCACAAGCATCCAACCCTCACTGCCTCTTCTCCACCTTCAACTCTCTCCTCAATCCTACACCTCCTCCTCCCACTGCCACCTTCTCTGCCCAAGACCTGGCCACATACTTTCAAGACAAAATTGAAGCCATCCAAATTGATATTTATTCCAACCACAATACCCCCCCTCCTCCAATCCCATCCTCCTGTAACTTTACCCTCACCCCCATTCCTCCAATCCTATCCTCCTGTAATTCTTCCCTCACCTCACTTTCCCCTGCCAGTCTGGAGGAAGTCACCTCTCTGCTTCGCTCTTCTCTCTTCTGCCTTTGACACTGTTGACCACCCTCTTCTACTACAGACCCTGCACTCTATTGGTATTCGTGACTCTGCACTCTCCTGGTTCTCCTCCTACTTGACTGACCGATCCTTCCAAACCTCTTTCAATGGCTCCTCTTCTTCTCACCCCTCCCCCCCCCCTTTTAACTTTTATTTCTTTAATGCATCTTTTGTTGAATTTGTATATTTTAAAAGCCCTTATTTAAAGACACCAACTGATCTTAAACCCATCGCATTGTATTGCTCTTTACAAGAGGTTATTTATAAAATTGCATAAAACATGCTAGGTGCTAAAACTATAGTTATGTATTCAACTCCATTGGCAAACATATGAGTGATCCAGGTTAATATTGGCAAAAAGACACAATGGTATCAAAACTCACCAGGACAGTGGCAAGTCTGGTCTCTTTGTCAGACTTTGGCTTTTTATGCAAATGTTCAATATCTCTAAGTGAAAGCAACTCTCCTCTACAAGAAACAAGAAAAATTATCAGCTGTTATCAATAAATAAAACGAATACTTCATATTTTGACACAAAAGTGAATAGATTTGCAGCCGATTTTGCTGCCGATCGGCAGTTTAGATTAGCGGTTGGTCTGCTGCAAATCTAATACTTAAAAGCTAAATTCATTTGTACATTGTAGGAATTTCTTAGATTGATCCTATTATTTTACAGTATATTTGTCCCCATCCAAAGTAATGCCAGTACAAAAAGTGTGCGCAGCTGATTCTCAGCACAACCGGCTGTGCTTGATGCACGAGAAATCAGCCAGAAAACATTTATGGCTGGCATAAGGTTTACTATCTGAAATAATTATATTACATTTACTAGCAACAAAGTAATTACAAAATTTGCAGCATGTACTGAAATCCACCAATGACAGGTAGTTCATCATATACAATACCAAGTATACTTTTGCCAATATACTCTAATTCTATAAAATATGTGAATGACTTTTGGGAGAGACTGGCAACCATACAAACCTGCCCTCCTCCTCATCACTGTCTATTTCCACGTTTTTCCTCTTCTCTGATTTC
Organism: Ptychadena robeensis; assembly: GCA_036250615.1. NCBI lineage: Eukaryota > Metazoa > Chordata > Amphibia > Anura > Ptychadenidae > Ptychadena > Ptychadena robeensis. Next base: position 148,402,736 of record CM070032.1, on the reverse strand, counting down.
CCTGGAGCAGATGCAACTTCTTTAGATATCTGTGCAATCCGGATTTTTTTGAACTCCTCTTGAGTGAGAAGCCTACTGGCACTGACTGCTGCAGCCTTGGACTTTCGTTCATCTTCTGGCATGGCCTGGAGCTTTTCAGCCTGAAAAGATTATCAAAATAATATTGTGGTCAAATGTCATTGTTTTCTAAGTGGGTACAAGAAAATTATAATGGCTAACCACCATACAACATATGCATAAATACCAACTATATATGCACACTGCTCAAAAATTTAAAAGGAAAACTTTAAAAACACAAGATCTCAACTTGCAAAAAAATACTGGATATCCATATGGAAAGGGTAATATGTTAGGGGAAAAAAATGCCACATAATTTGATGAAAAGCCACGAAGAAACTTAAACTGAAAAAAGTGCAGCAGGCTGGTCCTTTTTGCTGAAATATCATTTGTATGGCCCCCATATGTTTATATGCATTTCTGACAATGTTGGGACATGCTCCTCATGAGATGATAGATGGCGTATAATAGCAATTTTTAGGAGAAGTAAAGTAATAACGATCCAAATATTGGCTTCTTAATGCTATTAGAAGATGGCCATAATAGTCAGTTATATTTCCTAACCATAAACCTTACCAGGATATGTACCACATACTAAGCATTTTCAGGACAATTATATTTATTTACTCCTATTTTATATTGAGCTGACATATTACAGTACATAGTCCCTCAGATGTGCTCACAATCTAATGTCCCTTGTATAGTCATATGTCGAAGGATAATTTTTGGAGGAAGAAAGTCAACCTACCAGTATGTGTGGCAGTAAATTGAAGTGCACTGGGCAAAACATATGAATACAACTGCCACCCATTTTTCTAAAATGGATCAAACCTCTTCTTTTGATGTAAAAAACTAAGCAAGGAAGCAGGTTGCCCTGTCACAGTAAAACAATTGTTAGCCTTTAGCAGGTCATTATGTTGGCATATCATATGATTTATCCCATAGGGCAAAACATACAATAGTGCACTTGCATTCCAAAGTGTGATGTGTAGTTTGATTTACAAAAGAACAATGTGCAAGGTATAAATACTCACAGGGCATGAAATGCAAACCTTGCAAAATCGTACATTTTCATTATTGATATATATTTTTATAAATATGTATATTTATAAATATATATTGCAATCTTGTTGGTTAAAATCATTTGCTTCAAAAGAAGGGTTTCAAGCTTTTTGGCAATAATTAATAGAACCTGTAAACATAACTTGGCTTCTGGAACTTCACATATTAGGAAAAGACATTAAATTTTCCTCAAATTAAATTTTGCTCTTCATTCTTATTATGTTCAAAAACACACATTGGCATTATTCTGCAACAAGGACTTCAATCTATCATCTTTTCATTTGGTCATTAATCACGCAAAATTCATCTTATTCGATCTGAACCATGTTTTTACACTTACAACTTCTACATGCTCCTCATCAGAGGAATGATGAACGTCAATCCACTCTCCGTCTTCATCGTCATCACTGATGCTAGCACTTTCCCAGCCATCTGAAGAGACATGTGGATGTTTAGTACTTGCAAAAAAATTCCTTATTAAGTAAATATTAACAAATAAAACGAATGTTGTCACTTACCATCCTCCTCTGCTCCTTCTTCTTTTGGGTTTTTTTCTACCTCCAGCACCTCTGCACCAGGAATGTAATCTTTAGCAACCAATTCTCCATAAGCATGAATTTTTGCTTCTGTAGATGCCTCTGTGGGTTTTCCCTGTAAAAATGTTCTGGTTTTGAATAGCTAGATTATGCCATAAAGAGATATAAAAACTAAGCAGTTTCTGGTTCACAAATTTAAAAAGAAACCTTTATCGTTCTGCTGTGACCTTGACTTACTGATGTCATTGTCATTATGTTAAAACTGACCACACTTGGCCACAAACCGGCCACAATAAGCAAACTAAAATTAATATAAGTTGAACAAAATCCGGCTCTTTGTTTTAACTTTTGCTTGTTCCGAAGGGCAATATTGGGTATTTATAGTGTTTTTAACAAAAAACTGCACCTGCGAAATAGTTTGTAGTTTGGGAAAAATCAGCTTCAATACAATTTGTTATTTTATTTCCTGAAAAACCTGTTTGGGTTGTATGTTCTCACGGTTATTCAAAATCATGACTTACTCTGAATTTCTTCTGCAACATCTTGGGGTCTAATGACCGGAATAGTTGTATCAAAGCTCTAGCTGACATGCAGACATCTAGGGCAAAAAAACACTTGTCAATTTTTAGTTTATAAAGAATGGTTATGTTACAATGATCCTTTATAGGGACAATCATACAAAGCATATACCATGTGAATAAAATAGGTATATATTTGTAATAGTTATATGTTTACATAAAATGCAATGTTCAAGGCCAAAAAATAAAAATCATGTAATCATTCTAATCAAATATAACGGATTAGTCATGTAAAACATGAAATCAAATCAAAAAAAAACAATCACTCAAAAAAATTTGTGACCATAAGCTTTACAAGTTTACTTTATCCTACCTAGATATTACAAACAGTGGAGAGCCTCTGAAAGGTTCAGTCTGTTTTACAAGATTTTTTTTTATTCTATAAAGTACAACAGTATAAAGGGACACTCACTTTTATCCTTGTGGGTTTTGTATTGTACAAGATCCTGTAAGAGGTCTTCTGTCATTGCCAACGGACAACGACCTGTTATCTCCTTGATGGCATTTATGCTGCAAAATCACAAAGCAAGCAAATAAAGATAAAATCTATGTAAAAATTACCATATGCAAAATCTGTAAGGTCTGCAAAATTCTGTCAAAACATTCGTTTTTTTAAGTCCCTTTAGAAGGATGTGAGCACAGTACAAAAAAACAAAACAAAACTAAGGCATAACTCTCTGCATCCCTCAGTATGTTGCAGGTCTTTTTAAATCCTATAACAAGATGCTGTACACACCTTAGGACAACTATTCTCATGTTAAGGGTCAAATGCCTTATTACACCAGTCATTGCTATGAGTGAAACCCTATAGTCTGCATGATGGAGAACAAACACCAGTAAACAAATTGCACAATGTTCTTACCCAACAGTCATGACTTCTCCTGAGTTTCTTTCCGTAACAAAGTTATTAGCAATTGTCATCAAAACAGACTGGGCAATCTGGAATTGTTAAAGAATGATTTGTAATGACAAAGCATGTGAAACTGGCAGAATAAAATACACAAAAGGATATTTTTTATGTACCTAATACAATAAATTTGATGTCTAATTCTGCATTAACAAACATGGTACAATAGATAGATATATAACCTTTCATAAGGGCCCTATACACCTTTAGATTTCTCTGTCAGGTTTCCTTTAGATCTCCTTTGTTTTACCAAAACCATGTAATAGGAGGGACTTCCTAAACAATTAAGTCTACCTGTGTTCAATACTACATAGTTGTTGGTAGATCTAAAGGATATCTGACAGAGAGATCTAAAGGTGTATGGCCTGCTTTAGTCATTAAGCCAACAACTATGGAGAATTATATGATCTTACCTCAGGAGGAACCAAGTGATGAGTAGCTTGTGCCGCAAACAGCAGAATCTTAGTTACCTCTGAATAAGAAAAAATTATCAATTAGTGCAAAATACATCTAATCAAAATTGAAAAGCTATTTAAAAAATGGTTTCATTGAATTACATACTAAATACAACACAAATAAAACTACTGAGAACAGGGCATTATAGGCAATACATTTGAAACATAATTAATTGCTGATTTACTTCTATAGGGTACAGCAATAATGTACACTCACCCAATCTGTGTGCTCCTAGTGTCTAAGGGCGATTTTGCAGACGGAGGCTCTCACCTGGAAGGATCCACCAGAAAAGCACAGCAAGTCGGTCGCTTGGAAATCCGCCTTACAGTTTCTTTTCTGGTCGATCCCTATACATTGGATGGGGACCAGGGTATCTTACAGGAATTCATGTGCGAGTTGCACAATTCCAATTCCTGTATGTGTGGCTCACTGGCAGAACGCAGGGGAATCCATACGTGCATGGGTAGCTTAACGCTGCATGACAACACACATTCACCTCTACCAGGACATGTGACAACTACTTGGTTAAAATGCTCTGAAGCCATGATGTAAAATATGCAACCTCATAGCCAATATGTATAAAGCATGGACATCACAAGCACTCATCACAAAAAATTCATTTACCTCTTTGGTGGGGCTGTAGAAATCTTTGTATAAAAGGATAGAAGTTGAAAAGAAACAGCTGTGGAAAGAAAAAGTCAATTCAGCAAAAAAGTGCATCGGTGCCCCTTAATATTTCAACATGACTGTGCACCAATGAACAAAGCATAATCAGTAAGACATGGTTGAGTATCAAAGTTCCAAACTTTGCTAATTTAACATCTTACTATTTACCTCATGTATCCCAACAAGTCTGGAAATGACATCCATTAGCATCATCTTAACTTCAAACCTTTCTTTGGAGTTTTCCAACTCCTTTAGCAGTTTCTCTGCAAATTCTGAAAGAAAGTTCAGTATATATGTAAAGGCTGGTTGACTATCACTGGTTAAATCTATCAAGCCTGTGTAAATGAAATATTCAGCTGAACATATTAAACAGTGTAAGCTCATGGAGAACGAAAGTTTTTTTTATATAAAAAGGTTTAAAACAATACCATTTAAACACGACAATACCACTTACAACTTGGTAGTACTAGTTTGCAAACATAAATAGATACAACATTTAGATAATATTTAAAGTTCAGATAATAAGGGAACAGCATAGTTAAACTAAGCCAAAGAAATACCACACACTATTACCAAAACCTTTAAGCAAACAAACAAACAAACAAAAAGGTCAGATTTTATTTGTCCATTACCTTGAGGGTCATGTATCAAATGAATAGCAGAGAAGTTGTATACCTCTGGTCTTTTCTTCTTTTTATGTTTCTTTAAAAAAAAAAAATTACACAAAAATATTTCAATATACAAGCATTCAGAATTGCTGTCCGATATCAAGCACACAAGCTGTTTAATAAATATGAGAATAAGAATTTCAAACAAACATACAAAAAAAATGTTCTCTGAAGAGCAATGGCACTCATTGCGTCTGTAGCAAAGAAGCTGAAAAATATTGCCACTGTCTGGGTCCAGCTGTAATCTGCACTGGCTGACTGTTACATATAAGAAAGAATAAAAAACATGGAAATCAACAACAGCAGTCAATATCAGTTTTTAGGTCTGCCCTTCAAGAAGCCGGCAATGTGGGCATAACACCCAGGATTTAAAGAAAATCTGGTGACCAACAAATCATTGACTTTTGTGGAACTCATGTCTCTACTTAAATTTTTATGGCACTTGGCTTCCTTCAGACTGCTAAAATAAATGTAAAAGTAAAACCTTAGGCAATGACTCCAACATCAACTTATTACATGGCATTTGAAGAAAAATACAGCATATTGTTCCAGCCTTTTGTACCTACAATTTGCTCTTTCTGAATGAAGTACTCATCGTCTAAACTGCCACCATGAAATCCATTAGGGAACGTCAAAATAATGGTTGTTACTGTCCCTATGTATTATTGCAATGATGGCGAACCTTTTAGATACCGGGTGCCCAAACTAAACCCAAACCCACTTATCTATCTAGAAGTGCCGGCATGGCAATATAAACCCTTTATTACACACACACACACACAAATGATATGCACACATGAAACATGTGAACACACAACTACTTTCTTATAAGAGGGAAGGGTATGGGGCACTGTGTGCAATCAGAAGAGAGGGGAAGAGAAATGACAGCATTAAGAGCAAAAAGGCTGCAGTTCTCTCTTTGCTGGCTGACAGCTCACATGCCCACAGTGATAATAAAGATCATAGGTTCACCATCACTATTAAATTGAACACAGCAGCATCCCTGACCTTAAAAGAAAAATACACCATTATTCTACCTAAACAAATCAGACTCGTACAACAGGGATGCAGGCTATCATTACCACACCAGGAAAAAGGATTTGTTGTCAGTGATATACAATAGCTGTACCTTTAAGACTTTCATGGCCTTTTCAAGCTTCTTCTTGCTCTTTGTATTCTTTTTACTAGTGGCATATCGCAGTATTAAATCTCTAGCAGTGGGGCCATCATCCTTAAATGACAAATTAAACACATAAATAAAGTTTTTAGCTGCAAAGAAATTATTCATATTATGCTTATTCATATAGAAAATTCATAAAAACAAGAAACGCACCTCTGATTCAGAATCACTGTCTTTCTTCTGCTCATCCTTTCCTAAGAAGAACTGTAAAGCAGCAACTAATATCTGAGAAGTAGACCAAAACAAATTAATATGTGAACTGTAAGCACATCTAACATTTTTAACCCTGCGCAATACAGAAGCAGTAAATTTAGACTAAACCAGATATATTAAAATACATAACAGGTGCTGACATCTGAAGTCACAGCTCTAGGATTAGCCTACACATATGAACTAAAGCATGTTTTGCACAACATAGAATGTAATAGTTATTCCACATGCATTTTACATACTGTTTACAGTCAAACTAAGGGCATCCCTCCTATGTTGACTATGATATTTAAGGACTGGTAACTTTAAAACATGTAAGCTTGCCACATAAAATAATTTTAACTTGAATTCAAGTTGTGCATAAATGCCATCTATAGGCTTGCTCTTAATTTAAATATAATAACTGCTTAAAAACAAAAACAAAAAAACTCCATCCCCTAACTATATACAAAAAATTGCTTAATATTCACCTTGGTGACTTTGGAAAAGCATGCGGTTGTGATAACATTGACAGTTTTGACATCATTCCTGTAAAATGAATAACAATAAGTAACCAGATTATATACTTAAAAGAAGACAACCTCTAAACTTTTTTTTATCTAGTATGCTACTTTTAACATGAAAAAAAAAATAGAAGAAAAAGTCCCTATTTCAGTTAATATAGAGTCTCAAAAAGTAAAAGCATAGAGTTAATTGTGCTTCGTCAGGCGTAAGACCCAATTTAAAGCGATGAGGGCATTCTGCTTGTTCAGAAGGCAGGCAGTGATAATCAGAGTCCTAAAATGGGCACACCTAAAACTGACTTTCTACCACTGCATGAAATGGGAATGAATGGCCAAGTTCTGGCAGTAGAACTTGTATGAATTGCCGCTCATGGTTCAATTCCACTAGAAGGTGTTTTTGTTTAGCTTCATTTCCTAAGAAGATAGACATACCCAAACCACATCTACCCTTGCTCCTCTTCGTTCTACTGGCTGCCAGAAAACAATGATGCAGACATTGATCCAATAAGATCCTCAGTATTGTTGACTATTCTGTATTGAGATCTTAGACACAAAAAAACACCTTTTCCTGAACCACTCAATTTCTAAAAAAAGTGAATGTGTTTTATGCCCTGTCACATCAGTAGACTATATACAAATAAATACATTTTATGATAATCCCACTCGGGTCAATTCATTAATCCTCTCAGATGTTCACTTATTGGTTGCTAATAAAATAACACTATCTCTATGGCTCTATTGCCAAGAGGAATGTATGCCTTCATTAAATGATGATCACAAAAGGACAAGTTTGAATAGCCTACATGTTTAAGTTATTTTTTTTTTCTCTTTTTGGTACACTATACCGATTACCCTCAGGGATGATCTGTTTGAAATCACCAACCTAGTGGAATGCAAAAGCATTACATTATTGTACTTATATGTTATCTGTTTTATTGTTGTTACCTTGCTTGATGAAAAATGTTACATTATGATTCTAAAATTTTTTTGTATATCTGAATATATATAGCTCTATCTTAATAAAGACAAGACAAATAAAAAAACAACCCATTCATTTAAAAAAACAAAAAACTAAATAAACCTTTAAAATGTTAATATTAACAGTGTTAATTAAGATCATAAAATACTTGTATAAAAGAAAATAAAAACACAGAATGGTGCTGCGATCTACTTCTGATGCCTCCGGGATTAACTATATGGGTACCCCTGCAGTAATATAGGCTTATAATGCAAATTGAAAATAAAGGTGCCAGTGGACCAGTAGAGTCTGCCTGCTCTATGATTCAGGGAGCACAATCTCCTTTTAGATTGAATAACATGGTTGTACATATTACCGTATATGGCGGCGTATAAGACGACCCCCCAACTTTTACAGTTAAAATATAGAGTTTGTTATATACTCGCCGTATAAGACTACCCCCTCTTCCAACGCTCACCAAATGAAAAAATGTTATGTCTACTCTGACTTTCAACCCACAGATCTCCAACACCCTTAGTAAGTAAGTAATACCTTGTATTAGTAAGGATAGGATAAGTGATAAGCATTGTCTGATAGCTGGAATTTAGCTGAAATGTAACTTATAAGTATTATAGCTAGAGTGGTGAAACTCGGGGTGTAAGTAGTAGTAGGTGAGCATTACTGACCCTGAAAGTTTCATCATTATACTATAAATGGTTTTCCTGCTATGAATGTTCAAAGTTACAAGAGCTACAGAATGTGTGTTCTCTGTGAGTAGCATCATGTAGCCATGGTAACACTCCCTCGTTCTCTCGCTCTGCTACAAATGTATCTTTCTAGTCAGCGCTGGCAGCTTCACGCAGCACAGATTACCGGCTTAGATTAGCTTCAGGCAGGACAGAGTAACCGGCTCCCAGAGATGGTCCCCAGGCAGGGGGGACTGTGGCACCCGGCGTATAAGACGACCCCCGACTTTGGAGAGGATTTGAAGGTACTGAAAAGTCGTCTTATACGCCGGCATATATGGTACTTTAGAGAAACATGTTGAGAAGGAACATTATAGACTAGTATTTGAAAGAAATGTACTTGCCAGATATTTCTTCTGTATAGCTCAATCATTACATCCAATGACATCTTGGCTGCTATGGCATTGCTGTCCCTAAGCATTGTATACATAAAGTTCTGAAGAGTCTAGATAATGCAAAAACATTTGTTATCTCATTGCTTGCTACATAGGTGCATGCAAGTCTATTGCATACATACTTACTGTGTTAACTTTGTTGTTTTTGTGTTTTGCATTTATATTCTTTATGTCAGCCACAATGTGAGTATATAATGTCTGAAAAAAAGAACAGATACACAGAATGCCAAGATATAAATTTAACATAGAAAAAGACGAGCGTCGTATCGTTGTTTGTAGATTTTATCGAACTTGTGTACAGGGCTTTTCTTTAAATTCACTACACATAAAATTTTTCAAGCAGTCCGCATTGGAAATGGAAGCACGTAAAAGAGGCCTGCCTTACATCCTGGTGTATAGTCAAACCTTTTTTTAGCCCTTCCCTCCCAAAACTTAGTATACCTACTCATCCCCCTTTTATTCTTGGATTTCATCATGAATGTGATGGTTGTTGCACAAAGTTTCTGAATTTATAAAGCCATGTACATCCACCTGCACCATCTATCATGTTTCTGAAGCATATACATTTGTTAATGCGGTTGAAAAAAGGAACCAACAAGGTAAAATATTGGAACATAGAAAAGGGCTTTTATAAATTTATGGTTGCATGCCCGCTTGCCAAACACCCAATTCTTTGCAATTCTCTAATTTGCAATTACATTTTTTTCATTTAAATATATGTTTAACCCAGCAGACCAACATAATTCTGATGACCGTAAAAAAATCCTTAATGACAGTTATAAGCTTTACCTTTCGTAGTAGTTTATCGTGGCATCTGAGAAGCTCAAAGAAGAGCTCAAGAAGTACAGAAGGGGTTATTAAATCTTTGTTTCTTAGCAGAATAAGCGCTTTGCAGAGAGTCTACAATAAAAGCAAATGAAACTTTAAATACAAAGAAACAAACACACACAATTTCAACCATAGTACAGAGAATGATATCAATATAAAGAGAAAGTGGCAGCTCTCTGGGAGAAAATTGCTCATTGATTAACCTCCTGGGCTTTGTAAAAAACAAAAAGCTAGAGGGCACTCTGTATATGTAAAACCTCCTCTGCACGTTCATCACAGACACGCTGCCAGAACTCAGCAGTAGTCT
>CM070032.1:148371240-148387744 GCA_036250615.1 Ptychadena robeensis | reverse complement strand
CCCCCCCCCCCTCCTTAGTATTAGGGGGGTCACAGGCATCCCATATACAGCAAAAAGACCTCTTTTACAGATACCTAGTCGTGTAGACATAGGTGTCCCCCACTTTATCACCTCCTGTGTATGAAAGGGAGTCAGGGATTCCATTTAGAGCAGACAGATCACTATTACATATAATTCATATTTTCTCTCACCTCCTCAGTATAAGAGGATGGATCCCTCTTGATCAGATTCTGCAGCTGCGGAAGGTTGGTGGGCAGCTTGTTGTTATTTCTCCCAGACATGGCGGCGGTGAGGGAAGCTCTCACTGTACCACAGCGATTGACAGTTTCCCGATAGGATCGGAATATGCTGAGAGATTGTTTTACAGACTATCACACGTGTTTACAGGACTGGCAGCGGCCATGCTGGATTCCTCATGACGTCAGTACGGGAAACTGTTAAGGGACATTTACAACGAAGGACGTAACGTGCTGGCGCCATCTAGTGGTGAAATACAAGTTAGGCGCACAAAACTTTACAGAAAGCTATTTTTACTTTTTTGTTGTCGCTTGAATAATATTGATGATCATAACTTTGTTGAGAATTGAGTTGAAAAAATATGTACCTGAAAAATAGGCTGGGCAAAACAATTGTAGCATGCCTATAACAAACTAATAGCAATTATCTACTCTGTAGATAGAACTATGTTAAGCTGAAACCTGAAAACTGTTAAGGTCCCCATACACTGGTCCGATTCCCAACGGATTCCGGGACGATTGATTCCGGGCGCGTGCGCGTGAAACGATCGTCCCGGAATCGCGTGAAGCCCACCTTGTCCGATCGATCACGTCCAATCGATCGGGGGCACAGAATCGGATCGGACAGAGAACCAACATGTTGGTCTTTCTGATCCGATTCTGCACACATCAGGGGGAGTTGCCATTTGTGAAGGAAGCGATCGGACACGGAATCGTCCAGGAATCCGTGGGCCAAGGTGGTATGGCGCGATCGGACGGACTTAATTGGCCGATCGATCGGACCTCCGATTCCCGCTGCCATCGCCGGAATCGATCGGATAGGTGATCGTTCGGCCATGGAATCTGACAATGTATGGCTAGCTTTAGAGATAAAAAAAATCACAAGGGTTAAGGTAGATTAATATATCTAAAGCCCCCCATACACCTTACAATCTTACCATACAATTTCCATACAATCAAATTCGCTCCACCAAAACCATGTAAAATTGAATTTCGAAATCAGGAAGCACCCGGCTCTTCATAGTTGTTGGTAGATCTAAAGGAAATTGTATAGAGTGATCTTTATGAGGTTTATGGGGGGCTTTACACTCACTCAAAAATGACACACATAACTTTTTATTTAGTATTTGAGTGGGTGTTCTTAAATCTCCTGACTAAAGATGGTCAAACATCTTTCGCCCTGCAGTAAGTTTTCCATGAACATAATTGATATCTGCCCAGCAGTCCCCACAGTCTCTGCGCATGGGCAATGTCCCCATAGGACATATGCAGACATCGCGCATGCACAGAGACTCTGGGAACCCCAGGGCAGATATCAATCCCTACAGGCACATGAATCACCTCTGGGGCTACAGGGAAGAGATCCCCATCTTGTGAAACACTTGACCCTTCATGGGAAGAGAAGGATTTACAATGGTGAAGTATACTCTGTCTCGTCTCTAGGACACTTTATTTCTAAGACTTACATTTCAAAACAACATCTGAATGGGTAAAAGGTCCTTGGGACCTCTGTACTAATTCATTAGGGTGGGGAGAGGGATCTGAGGGTCATCTTGTTAAAGGGGAATCTTGAAAACTCAATGAATCCCCAGGGCCATGCCTTCGTTGAAGTATAGCATGGGGTCTGGTGGGACAGGGGTCTGATATCTTCTGAATGGAGGCCTCACATAGTTCATGGCACCATTTTTTCAAGAGCTTACTAGACACTATGCCAGCAGGGGGTCTGGAATGCTCTGGGACACCCCCATTGTTTATGGTGACCCTTTATCCGGACCATACCAGACCCTATGCTAAAAAGGGGGATTGGTATGCTCTGGGAGGACCCACACATGGGTGATATAAGAAAGGTTACAGGATATCTTTCATTTGGGTTTCTTATGTCAATGACAGGATCTCTTTAAAGGGAATTGTCACCAGACCAATATATAGTTGATCCCCCTTTGGTACCACATAAAGTTCCACATGATTTACCAGCTTGTTTGCGGTACTGCCTTTTTCTTTACAAAAGCATTTTTCAGAAACAGTTGTTGGAGAAGAAGGCCTGGCTTGCAATCTCTGTTTTAGATCATCTAAAATGTGTTTGATTGGGTGGAAGGCATGGCTTTGGGCAGGCCAATCACGTTTATTCACATAAAACTCACTCAGCCATGTAGTTCTGGACATTTCTTTGTGCACTGGGGCAAAGTCATAGAGAAAAAGAAAAAGGTCTGGAAGCAAAGAATTTTTCCAAAATGTCTTTATATGCCAAAGCATTCCAATATCCTTTAAGTTGTACTAAGGAGCATAGCCTATAAAAACCATACCAATATCCAACCACCACTTACCTTTTCTATTGGAGAAATGCACTCAGGCACTTTATGTTCTGGCATTCGGAAAAGCATTATTTATTACTTCTTAGACACATTGTAAATGATAGTATGCTTTACATTATTTCATTTTATTGCATTGCATTGTATTAGGTGCTTGGGATGCTTCTGGTGCACAGGTTTGTGGTGAATATAGAGGATGTTTAAGAGGAAGTTTGGAACTTATTGTATTGTATTGTATTGTAGTAGCCTTGTAAGTTTTATAAACATCTAACTGGGACAACAGTTTACAAAATGGCTTTCTGTAAAGGTAGTACCCTGGTGTTGATGAAAATATGTAAGTCATGACTTAATCTATTCTTACTACTTTACATCCCATAACTTCTATTTTTTGTTAGAAGACTTCAAAGATGAATGTTTAATACAGTATATTTCATGATTCAATGTAAAATTGTAAATAGTAATGCGAGTAGGGTACAAGACTGTCCACACAAGATGCCCTGCTCTATGGACAACTTTAGAAGATGGTTAGCAATGGCAGCTGGAGAATTCCTCAGTGAAAATTTTCTTTAGGAGCATCCACTATTTTGTAGATTTGTTACATTTCTGGTGTGATTTTATAGAGCTTGGAATCTCATAGTTTTCTCCAGTGCTTTAATGAACAATGCAGAAAACCTCTGCATCAGAAGTAAAATAATAATACCAGCAGGTGTAGGAAAATAAATCTCATCTTTATTTCTCATTATTTTCGTAAAAACAATAATCATTATAAATCAGACAGCACATACTCAAATACATTGGGTATTTAGCTCACAAGGCTCTTGATTCTTTGCAATGACACACATGGATGACTATCAATATCAAAATACAATTAAACACTAATATTTTAAAATTAAAGTAAAATATGTACAAAGTGTATATAAACACAATAGCTACATTTTGTAGTAGAGAGTATTATACAGCTGTGTGGAATTTTCCCAATACCCGCAGTCATTGGTCACTACCCAATATAATAAAAATCACCAGATTGACCTATGCAGTGAGATGTTTCCTATAAAAAGCTTCATACTGGATCTTTTATCATCACTGCAGTATAGTAACTGACATGATATCTAGATCATATTTTTACTACAATTGTTTCTGTCGACCAGCTTAATTTCTTACACCACATCACTGCACCTTGTTACTCTACCAATGTTTCTACAAAGAGTCTAAATAATTAGGAAGCATACACTGTTCGATTTTCTCATTCGATCAACTTGAAATTTAAGTGGTAAAAGTTAAATAGTAGAGTTAATAGTTTGAAAATTGCTTCCTTTTTACCTGAATCAACCGAAAGTGATGGAAATCAGACATAAAATCGATTTAGCATTGATCAAACATGTTGGTAAATTTTAGTCAATAGTTTCTGTATCTGGCGGGTTTTCTAGGTATTTTAATCACTTTTGTATCTGATCATATTATAGAGCATAAATAATGATTAGCCTTACTTTTGGTGAAGTATGATTAATAGAATGGATAGACCATTGTTTGCTTTAGATAGCAAATACAATGAATATGTTTTAGCACACAGGCAATAATATGTATTATAGGGAACTATAGTGATGGCCGAACTGCCCGCAAGGTGGACAGTTCGGCCGCGAACAAGCATGTTCGCCCTCCTTCCCGCCGGCGGACAGTACGGGTGTTCGACCCGCCCTGTCCGCCGGCGTGAAGGAGCCCTCTATTCTTCCTCCGGTGGGATCATACGCAGCGACATCCCGCCGCAGGAAGAATGTTTCCACTGAAGACCGGGTAGAGAACCCGGTCTTTCAGTGGAAAGCCGGCTCGCACACCCGGATATGACGTCAGTGACGTCACATCCGGTAAGCACACCAGGAACTATGCTTTCCAGGTGCCGGATGTGACGTCACTGACGTCACATCCGGGTTTTCAGATTCTAATTCCCCGCCTAGCAGCGGGGAATTTGAATCTGTCCGCGAACGAGCAGACGGCGGACTTTTTTAAAAGTCCGCTCCGCCCGTCCGCGGACGAACATGGCCGAGGTTCGGCCATCACTAGGGAACTATAATGGGGAACCCACTTGTGACAATGCCCCATATATTAATAGTAAATTGGGAGATACATGGAGTCTAAAGCTAAATGTATTGTGACTCATACACAAACTGAAAGAAAAACACAGTACAGATGAACAGACTTATAAATGAGAGTAAGGACATCACATTATGAGCACTGTCAAACCCAACTGCAAAAAGCATGAGCTGAGCTGCCACAAGATGTATAGTGTAAAAGAACCCATATATATGTATATGTATAGCGGCCTCCTAAATAGAATACATATTGATTGGAAGGTTTAGAAAGGTCCTTATATTACATTAATTTGGTTTAAACAAAAGTGGATTGTATGGTAAGATTGTAAGATGTATGGGGGGCTTTACGCCTTACATTATCTTGAGATTATTATCGTGTACTTATAAAGCACCGACATGTTACACAGCGCTTTACAGAGCATATATATAGTCATATCACTAACTGTCTCACAATCTAATGTCCCTACCATAGTCATGTATATGTAACTAACACAGTCATAGGTCACATGTAACTTACATAGGAGAATCTTTATTTTGGGAAGCAAATTAACCCACTGCATGTCTTTGGAGTGTGGGAGGAAACCAGAGCACCTGGAGAAAACCCAATGCAGACACCAGTAGAACATACAAACTCCCTGCAGATAGTGCCCAGGCCGGGATTTGAACCTAGAACTCTGGTGCTGCATGGTCAAAGTGCTAACCACCTGATCCATCATTTTATCAGATCCAAAGACGGAATGGTACCATATTTACAAGGCCAGGCTTATATTTGTTCAGTTTTCTTATCATGTTATGACCTAACACACACATACACCATCCATACATAACAATTATATAGTCTCTTGTAACTACATGGGTCAACAACATGCATGATGTCATTGGGGTTTGGTTAATAAAAACATATATTATATACATTATATAGCATATTTGACTGATTCATTGTTTATAGATTGCAAAACTTGCAGTAAACAATGATCTATTAAAAAATAACCACTATAAATAAATGTAAAAAATCCAAAAAATCTCTATAAATTCACTCATGCTTTGTGAACAATGAGATACACTTGTTATCAAATATACAAATGTACATACAAATTATATTGCCTTTTATTATGCTGGTTTCTTTTATTGTGTTGTATTTATCACAGGTTTCTTCTTGTTTGTTGAGTAATTAATTACAATTGAGGGGGGGGGGGGGGGGATATATCAAGCAAGGTATATAGAGAAGCAGTAAAGAAGAGTGCAAACACTGAACTATAGCCATTGCTATCACTATCATCCAAAACCTTTTCCCTAGCCAATTAGTGTATTGTATATGAATCAATAGCTAAAAACTGTAGCATGCATATGAATACAGTCCAAGCAGATGTGTGCTAAACTATCTCTGCTATCCGCATAGCTTTGAAACAACCAAAACTACCACCAATCCCTCTATTTAAAGGGCACAGTCAGCGGTCCATGGATTTGCACATAATCAGATCTATGCATTTAAAATCTTTCCCCCACTGTAATTAATATCATTATTAGTTGTAAATCCTCAGCCCATTTTATCCTTTTTTCCAGATGCTTTATCAGACCTGCAACAAGAATAGATCATAAATGAATGTGGTCAGAAGTTAAAACTATTACATACATTTTTTCTAGAGTAAATAAACGAGTTAAGCCTAAATCTGACGAAACTGAGCAAAAACTTTACAATTCAGTTGTTGGGATAAGGTATACCTGTCAAGTTTCCAATCACTGAATAAGGGATAAATACTGGAATTGACGTCACAAAGGTCACCTAAGGTATCGGGAGATCTACCTCCCCTCCCTCCTATTAGCTGGCTAACTTAGCAGGGAGGGGGCGTTACTCTTTCTTCTTACTTCCCACCCAGCACATTATCTGCACAAGTGAGGTGGGAACTTAGGAGGAAGAGTAACACCACCTTACTCCTAAATTACCCCGAAAAATCCTAAAATTTAAATTTTATTGAAATTTGGTCTAAGAAGTCAACTATCCAAAACCAGGTGCTTGACAGGTATGGGTTAAAGTATATGAATATTTTTAGGGTAATATCTATTGGCCATGGAATGTTATAATTTAAAAAAGTTATGTAGAGCACACCAGTCCTGATCTCTCTGTAATGATATTGAATAAAGCTCAGGAACCCAGTAATCCCTAGGTCTGAAATAACTTAAAGCTGATAACTTAATTATGTGTGATTATTAGAATATGATTGGAATTGGAGTTCAGCATACCAAGCCGGTAAATAGTAATACAATCATTGCCTTGGCAGTATTGGACATAGATTACAGTATATTGTTCCTCTTTCAAGAAAACATTTAAACATTGCTCTAAGCCCCCCATACACATTTAGATTGAGACCCGATCTTTAGGCCGAACAACTGTGCGTGATGAAGTCATCACGCGCAGTCAATTGGCTGAAACATTGGGTCACAATCAGCCGGGCACCCTTTGTGTGCCAGCACTGTCCGTGGGGTCCCCCTAGCTACTTTGGTCGCTAAGTCGCCAGCAGTTAGGGAGACCTGGCAGACAGCATCTAGGGACCCGGCCGTGAAAAGTCTGCAGTCTGCAAGATCACAGACAGTCAGCTGGCAGAATAGCACAAAGGAAGAGGGAGGAGCTGCTAGCTTCCCCCCCCCCCCCTTCTCCCCTCTGATGGAGAAAGCAGGCAGACAGTCTGTGTCCTCAGCCCCGACAGATTCGTCAGAGCTAAGGAGACATACCCATACTTTAGACGGGGACACTTGTCCCCGTCGAAAGTATTAGACTGATCTAAGAATTACGGACATGTCTGTAATGGCTTAGATCGATTTGGCGGGGGTATTTAAGTTTTAGATTGGCACCTGATTGTTTGACCTACTGAAAAATCTAAGCATGTATGGGGGGCTTTAGAAACCAGATATGAAGTATTTGCTCCAATGAAAAATCAAAACAACTCAATGGTTTACAAATATTTCATTTGTTTAATTTAAAAAATTCTTATTTTTATTTTTTTATATATGTATATAGATAACTAATATACACACTATGGTAGATACAGAAACTATTCATTTATTATATTGAACATATTTCATAAGATAAAATCTATAACAAAGTATATCTATAATATAGTGCTTACCGGGCCTTGTCCCTTGCAATAACTGATTTCACGAATTTGGATTTCGGATTGAGACACTTTTCTTTCCCATTCTTTAGTTTAGCACTACAGATCAAAAAACAGATATGACGTCAGCGCTTTTGTCTGAACTGTGATTGCAGTCTGCCAGCAATAGCCTCGGCAAAAATGTCAAAAGTCATTTCTTAAAGCATTTTTGTATCTAGAAATATAGTATGGCATAAAGGATATCAGTAAAGGATATCACTAAACAGAATACTGTATTACCTAGAAGCCATCTAGAACATCTAGGATTTAAAACCAGGTTTATTTGTAGTAAATATGATAGGTGAGAGAATCTGAATCTTAGGGACATTTTTATATATCAGTGACTTTCTCCAAACATTTCTTGTAGCAGTCACTTTTACACATGCATATGGGCATGTTTGAACCGCTAGCACCCAGTGATCTCCTGTGGTCTCCAGTTATTCAAACCGCAGCACGGACCTGCAGGCAGGAAGTGAGGGAGTGTGGCAAGATGTTCTGTCCCACCCCTCCCACTTCACTGCTGATCGCGCCCATAGAGAGTAAATGGGCGCGGTTAAGAATAAATAGAGATGCGATTTTTAACCAAATTCCTCTCTGAGGTCTGCGATCCAAAAGGCGGTAAACCACATTTTAGATCACGGCGGACCACAGCGTTGAGGTGACCCCATTGAAATGTATGAGTGCGTCTTCCTTGATCTCCATCCTGCCATTATAATCGCGGAAGAAACAAGCCTTAAAAATGGCATCTCCAATTCATTTACCACAACATTTTATATGCAAAACTCTAGCCATGTGTTCCAATAATCTTTTCTAATTGATCAACCCCCCCCCCCATTGTTTCAGTATATTTCTTAGTATTATTTTTCCTAAAATGCATAAAGCCCGGCATTGACTTCTCGATGCCGGGCAGATTCTGCAGCTGATCGACCGTGCGTGATGACTTCATTGTGCATAGCCGGTTGTGCCGGGAATCAGCCATGCACCCTTTGTGTGCCGGCATTTACTTTGGATGGGGGCGCTGGCTCCAAAGATCTCCAAAGTAAAGAGATCGATCTAAAAGTTAGGAATTTCACGTTTGAGCATCCGATTTGCAAATCCGTCTATGGCCAACTTTAGATGTTCTTATAAAGAATGCATTTTAAAATGTGTCTTCTTTACTTTGTATCGCTAACAAAAATATCACATACTGCATATAACACATAAGCACTGATCTTATTTTCTCTACAGTCAACAGTAACTTACATAACTTCCATCTTCTCACATTTGGGACTTTCTGGAAATATCTCAAAGTTTTTTATTTGCTTAACATCCACAGAATTGCTAAGGCGCCCAAGGCAACTGCAACGTCTTTTCCCCAGTGGTGACATTGCTAGAGGAGAAAATAGAGGATTAGTCTGCATGGGATATACCATATATACTAGCCAAGACTGTTTGCGTTCAAAAATTTTTTTTATTTCTAATCTAGCAAATAGTCATGTTACTTTTTAGTGTCGCGTAGTTGTGAGCCGGGCCTGTTGCTTCAGTTATGCATGACTAGCACCCCTGGCCAAAAACTTTTCTGCTAGCACCCCTATCAAACAACTTTTCGACTAGCACCCCAAATATCCCCCTCAACCTGGTCAACAGGGGGCCCCAGGCAACAATTTTGCATAGGGCCTCCCAAATTATAGAAACACCCCTGGTTGTATGTTCTGTTGGTCAGTATTACTCATTCTATTATCCATGCTGTAACTGTAAATGATTCATAGCTCAATAACTCATTCACAACTATGGAAGTTGGTGGATTAGTTGACAGAGTGAGTCATTCAGACTGAAAACAGAATTTACAAGCAATCTGTTGTTTATAAGAAACAATGAGGATTTTATAATTATCAGTTTCTCTTTCTTTTTTACCTTTTGTTTTGCCTAATAAGTGAGACTTTCCTTCACTTGTCCCTTGAATTCATAGGAAAGGATATCCAATCAAAGAAATATTTTCTCTTAGAGAGCTGTCTTCGGAATAAATGTACCTATTGGAAATTGGCACTCTCTTCTTGTTCTGGTGGCTTTACAACAACAACAAAAAAATGTATATGTCTATCCTGAATTGTGCCTCCATTATGGTAAGTGCATTTTTTTACCTTTGTCTTTTATAAACACAACTTTATGTTTCCCAATTGTTTACAGCTTTTCTATAGGTGGCACTATTGCTCCTCTTCTATCCCATCCTAGATTACATTACAGGCAAGTGGTCAAAAAACAAGCAAAATATAAGGCTTTAAGAAAACAGATACTGTATATTATATAAAAAAAGGAATATTTGTATCTGCTCTGCACTATAACCATTCAAGGCAATGTTAACTGGGTTGATAATAGTGTTTTTAAGTACATGGGAAATTATGTCTGTGAAATTGCAGATGACTGAGTTTAATATATTTAATATATTTAATTATAAAAAAAATTGCCTCCATAGAGAATGAATGGACGCGATTTTTGATCGCCTCCATGCGCAATCACAAATCGCCTCCATTCATGTCTATGGACGCAACCGGAGGAAAATAATCATGGCCGCCGACTACTGGTGGTCAGAATTGCAAGCGCAAGTGCTTTATCGCCTAAGTGGGAACATAGCCTAAGTGTCTGCACACAGCCTGTAGGTACACAGTTTGGTGTAAGCTTCGATCAGTACTTACAGTGCAGTTGGGTCTGCACTTCTAGGTCCCAAATATCCAATTATATATTTATTATATATTACATTTCAGGTTCCAGAAAACGTGCTTGGAGTTTGGAACTCTCCCCTGTGCTATGTCCCTGGACACAGCATCACTAATCAGGACACATAAAGGTTCCTTTTTTACATTAAAGGTATACATGTATTTAAACTATAGGTTAAACATTTGTTATAGAACTGGCAGCAAGGCCTTGTCGACACGAAATGGATCTGTTTATGTCTATTCCTGCCTACTTGGTTTGATCAACTAAAAGGGATCGATATCTAACAGAAGATCAATCGAAAAGTGATTGGACATTTTAGTAAATTTTAGTTAATTGTTTACATTTACATGTTGTTATTTGCTTTACAGGTGTCCTCTTGTGGCAGAAAGCATTAATGGCGCTTTAAAGTAAACGAATGAATCAGGTTAAAAATGTTTCACTCTGTGTGGTGGTATAATCGATCAATGTTCGAATGATTGAAACGCAAAATAATCGACCCATGTGTGGCTACCTTAAAAGCCCATTTAGGCTAGCCTTGTACATTGCAATGCAATCAAAACATGCACTGATATGAGTGAATGTATGTTGTGTTAGAGCAACCCATGCCGCCATTTAAATGCATTTCCTAACTTTTGCCACAATAGACCAAAAATCATGAATGAAGCATTTTCAGCAAATATGCATTGTGCTGCAATGTAGGTGGCATGGAAAGGAACATTTTTAACAACAAATGTTGTTGCAGTAAGTGTTACCACAACGTAGAGCAACAAGCTCAAAAGATTTCACCCAGTTGGTTGGTAGGCTGCCAAGTGTCTGGGAAAGGCATTTCAGTGCAATAAACTTTGCAAAGGAATTTCTCTGCACTGCTCTTTTACAACATTCTTTATCTGGGATTCAGAAACAGTAAGTGTTTGGGCTATTTACATACATACATGATAAATATTATGTTTCTTTTACATACCTTGTACACACTGTAGGATGAGCAGTGAACTCAGGACAGCAATAATTATTTTCCCCATTTTGCAGATTCAGTTGATCAGTGATGTCAGATGCCAATAGGTAGACACACAATGAAGACAGGTTGAACAGCAGGGAGAGAATATTTATACTATCACAATCCACCCACAAGTCCAGAAATCTCCCTGGGAAAACCCCCTAGAAATGTCAGGCTTATTGGGACTTTCTCTCATGAACTAGTTCTCATTTTCTTGGAAGTAAGTCTTTTTTCATTAAATAAATTCTCTTATTCCTGAAAACAATTAGAGGTGAGGATATATTACACAGTGGGTGTTAGGATGAATGACATTGTTAGATATTTTTTATTACATATGTGTCTTTTCATGTAAGCTAAAGTTAGATCAGCTAAAACAAAACAATTCCAGTACTTTGTTTGTTACTACTGCAAAAACTGAGTACAGTCTCATTTTATAAGGCTTAAAGGGCACCTTAACCCACCAGACAAACCTTTCCCCCTAGCTAGCCAACCCCACATTATTGGAGCAATAGAGTGTTTTTTCATTTTAATAAGGCTGACTCATTTCCTTCAGAGCTTTATGAAGTACATTGACCCAGTCATATCAGTCCCTTTTACACATGAGTGTACATTGTACTCTTTTACTCTACTATCTACCGTAATATAAACAAACACAATAAAAGTTTAATGAAAAAAAAAACACAATACAAACATATATGGGTGTAACATAACTATCCTGTCAGTATATTTTTTAGGTCCAGTTATTTGAACAAAACCTATGCAATGAATATATGAATATTGGGGAATAATACTATTGATGGGAATTAGATCTGCATTCCTGATTTACACTTGTGTTAGAATGATAAGGCACCGAGCTAGCAGTAATGATTAACACATTCATTTAAATGAGTTGGTTTTAGAACACCTCATATGGAAATATGCATGGCATGTGCGTTTGCAAAAGGCAGGGTCTTTATCAAGATCACAGAGGAATGAATAGCATATACAAACTGTTTGCACATTGGGTTATACTAGCCACTTTTTTTAAGAAATATAATTTTTATTGAGAAAAGCAATAACTTACACACAAAAAGGACTGTTGGTCTTTTCTTTTCTTTTTTACATTTGGCCAGACAGGTTCCACTTTTTTTTTAACATAGAACTTAAATTGTTTCTGTTGATTGCCAAGTATTGGCTTTAAATATTTTTTTTTATTTATGACGGTAAGAATTAAAGAATGCAATTAAAAAGTGTAATGAGTCTGTTCTGTAGCATAAGTGTCTTGATATTGTTCAAATGCTCAATTGTTAAAATGCAATTGTTCACAGAACTCATTAGCAGAAGCTGGCATTTTCACAAATTTGTAAACTAGTCACTACAGGCTAAGGTTTTTGTCAAAGAAGGCAGACAGCTTCTTCCATGCTCTCTCTTTTAAATCTATATTGCTCTGGGTGCCATTTCAATGTTTTACATTTGTATTTATGAAACAGCACACACATACTAAAAACATTTTTAAAAGCATAAAATAAGCAATTGAAAAGGCTACAGAAGGGTGGTGGAACATTAAATTTAATAAAACTAAAATAATAAATTAGATGTAAAAATAGCAAATTAACTTTCAAGCAATGCTAATAAGAAATAGTATCAAATAACCTTATTTTTTATAATGCTGCATGTGATTGTACTGCAAATAATTATGTTTTTTTTTAATGATCTATTGATTAATTAGAGGAAAACAGATACCAGAGACGTGACTACTGTTGTTTTATAAATATTTAATCAGAATCAGACAACCAACAGGGAAAGTAATAATTATTAATAATGTTTTAGCTTATTTTAATGTTTTTTGGAATTGAGTTGATTCCCGCTTGGTGGGACTTTAAGTAGAATGCATGCAGCTTTAGTATACTAAGGATCACCAGTGGTACAATATTGCTGTTCGACTGTGTTAAGTCCGTTTATTGATTAAAGAAGTCCTAAAGCATAGGACCAACATGACACAACTAAAAACAATGAAAATGCGCCTATAAAGTTGAGCTATCTAGGGCTCATGGAGCATGGATGATAAATGCGCCCATTGTGTGACATGTTTCGCCAATAAAAAGTTGCTTCTTTAGGCGGAGGCGCATAAAATGTGGAATCTATAGTGCAAAACAAAGTCACACTGAGGACTGGAACCTACTGTTGTTCACCCATCTGCTTCAAGGTTCAATGTGTTGTGCATTCAGAGATGTTCTTTGGACTTGGACCCAGGCAAATTTGGACTTGGACCCAGGCAACTTGATACTTAAGTATTCTTTCACCTTTTTCCCTTCTGTTGCTAATGTTCTAGTGGTTTATTGTTCTATAATCTGTTATTGTTCAGTTGTTTGCACTGTTTTTGTCTATTTTCGTATTAAACACCACAAAAAGTGTAAGCTAAGCTCCGAATATTCTAAGTATACATAGTGTAACCCGTAAACCCAAAGAGCTACTATAATTTTGTGTTTTCTGAGATATCCCTGTCTGACGTGGCAGTGGGTGGCTCGATAAAGCAGAAATACAACAATGGTTGTTACGCATATCAGTTCGTGTTTCCGGCTAAACACACAGAGTTGGTTCCCCTTTATCCCCGCCCTCTCTCTAGACCACACCCCTGCGCATAGACTGTCCCGCAGGCTCAGCTACATCTACGCCCCAGCAGACCAAGAGGGGGGCGTTGTCACAGCCGGTGTGTATATATATATATATTTATATTGTGGGGGTTCAGTCTCAAGGGGGGGGGGGTACATCTACCAGTCAGGTATCTCTTTAGGGCTTCCTGCTCATATTTATTTTACAAAGAAAGTAGTTACCCTTGCAGGAGTTAATAGCAGTCCAAACAAAAGTCAAATACCAAGCCTTGGCCTTAAAAATATTCAAAAATCGCTCTTCCATTTACCTTTAAGAAAACCACATCCATGACCTCTCAGTGGCAACAGGCCTAGGCCCCACCCGTCTTGTAAGGCCCTCTATATCGACTGCTCAAGCAGGCTACTGTCACCTATCTGGTGAGAAGACCTGACACTATGGTCTCAGCACCTTGTGAAGACACACCCAGCTCCACACTCCTTTGCAAGCAGGTATTAACCCTTGGGTGTACCTAGGCAGAATGGGAATGCCAACCCAGTTTCTTTCTTTAAATTCTAGAGCCCGGGACCCTGTAACCAAATTTAAATAGACCACTCAGCAACCTATATTTGCAGTGCAAAAATATCCTGGACTCCTTTCAGGATACATCACCTAATGGGATCACAGACTGAATGTAGGGGAAATGGGCCTCTCTAGCAGGACCCATGCCGGCGGTCCTGTACCATTAGAATATATTTATGGACCTATATGTATTTTATTAGATTTATATGAGATCAATGGCTTTATGAACCATCAATTATTTAATTATATAATTCACAATTGCCCCCAAGCCATTTTTGCTTCCGTACAAGGTTACAGCTTCCAGGACCCTCCATTCTAACAATGAAGTTTAGCTCAAATTTGTTCAAAGGAAGAAAAATTATGTTCAACAATTTGTTTTAAAGATAATGAGGAAACGTCCCTTAGTCTAGGGAAAGTCCCTGCTTTTAGGGACTCTGTAGTGTTTATTTTTGTCTATTGAATTTTCATTGCAATTATTTACAAGAAAATGAAACAGTTATTACTATTGACACATTGTTATGTAACATTTACTGCACTAGGTTTATTGTCCATGTTTATGGCAATTGCTTTTTAGCTTTTATATTCTGACAAGCAGCATTTACTAGAAATATACAGATACATCAAAAGAGAAACTTTAGGCAAGAAGTAAAATCAATGAACTGATAATAAAAATGTCATCAAAGATAATCAAGATATTGTGGGGTGAATATCTAGTGCTTGTAATGATCTTCTTCTAATGTAAAACCATTTTTAACCTCCCTGGCGGTTCACTGAGGTGCAGATTTCTGTACCAAAAGTGATACAGTGTTTTGCCTTTCCGCCCCCATCGGCGACGCCGATGGGGGCGGAAAGGCTTTGTGTGCCTGCAGCGTTGTAGAAATGCTGCAGGCACACAGAGAGCCAGCGGTTGCGCCTGATTCTGGCACGGGCGCAGTTTGATTTACGCTCAGACTGCGCCAGTACTTGCTCCAGGTGGGCGCGTTCATTTTGCAAATGATCACCAAGCGATTACCCCGAATGCGCATGGTGATCATTCGCAAAATCGGCCACAGAATAAAGCGCTATGGCCGGCTTTTTTAAGTTTACACTTGTTTTCTTTTGATTTGGATTGGATAAAACATTTATCCAATCCAATCCCCCAAAAAAAAAAATGAAAAAAAAAAATGAAAAAAAAAAACATTTCTGTACCTTTTAAATCTTCCGCCGCCGGATGACGTCATCGGCAGACGAGAGCTGTTCATGGAGATAGCCAGAGACCTCGGCTATTTCCGGAACGGCTCGTGTGCAGCCGAAGATGCTCCCACTATCAGGAACGCTCAGCGCGAGCGTTTCTGATAGCGGGGACCACTTTGAGCTGGATTATAGAAAGACATTTCTATAATCCAGCTCAAAAGAAAAAAAAAAGGATTTTAAAAAAGACCGGCGACCGGGTCCCGCCTCCGTGACGTCACACGTCACTCCGGGACCCGGAAGAAGCCGGCGATGGACTTAGAAGATGGCGGCGACGGAGCAGGTGAGCTCCCACGATGTGCCCGAACCCAGTTCGGGCATATCGATAGGTGCCTTTGCCTGAACTGGGTTCGGGCATATCGCTAGGGAGGTTAATAAATAGTATATTCATGAAGATTCTGGTATATCCCTACTAGAAATATACTGTTAGCTGAATATCCCTCTGCAACGTTGCCACCTATATGCCTATACAGTTTTGTATTGTGATTCCTGTTAATCATCTCCCTCCTCCACAGCGGTACACCTGAGTGTAGCTCGTGGGGGAATTAAATTACTAATATTGGCAGGGGTGTTTGTAGCATTTAGAGGGCCCTATGCAATTATGTTTGTCGAAAGTTGTTGAGCGGCGGCAGTGGTGCTAACAGATAAGTTGTTG
>CM070032.1:148343632-148357422 GCA_036250615.1 Ptychadena robeensis | reverse complement strand
GGACCCCCGGTGGTCCAGTCAGCAGACATATCCAGCCAATGCGCACCCCCCACTACAGACCCTCACACACCTATACATATCAAGTAAGGGACACCATTAAACATTCTGCTGCACGAAGGAGAGAGTTAGGAAAGGAGCTGCTTCTGCTATAGGAACCAGTAGCTAGGGCAGTGTCTGTGTAATCTTACAAGTCTCACTGAATATCCATCCATCCATCCATGGGGAATTCCATTCCCCCAGTGTCCCCACACTGACCATCACCACAGTGTCCTCCACAATGACATCACCACCCTTGTCCTCCACATGGACCATCACCCACCAGTGTCATCCACACCTGACCATAACACCAGTGTCCTCAATACGACCATCACCACCAGGTCCTTCCCCACTGACATCACCACCAGTGTCCTCCATAATGCCATCACCACCCGTGCTCCCACAATGACCATCCACACCGTTGTCCTCAAAAATGGCCCCACCACAGTGTCAGCCATAATGACCATTCCCACCAGTGTTCATCCACACCTGTACATATCCACCAGGTGCCCCATAAAATTTTAAAATTCACCTTTTTAAGCTTCATCGAGTTTTGCCCATTATCGACTGTGATGGTTGTAAGATGCCATTCATCCCTAAATATATATCCAACAGTATTTCAACAGGATCAAAAAAAAAGTGTGTGGTGGATAAAATTATTCCTCAAAAATACCACTTGCCTAATAATTCTGCACTCCCTGTATGTGCACGTACAAATGCCAATATGAATGATGAAGGTAATAATGACTGGAGATCAGGAAATCACTAATGAGTCATCTTGATGGGAAGGCCACATTCTGCCCATTGATATCAAGTATTGCAAACAAAGATGGTCACCCATTTTCAGTGGATTTGAAAATGTTTTATGGTCTGTGACAACTGTTTTCTATGTTTATGGTTAATTAAGCAAAGAGTAGCAAAAAGTTCTTCTGAAAATACCAGTGGGTAATATAGATTGAGAAAATAAACCTTTCTACATGCCCAATCCACATGTGTAATCTTCAATAAACCAGAGTTCATAATACCATATAATAATTCAAAATGTAGGAATTAGTAGTAAAAAAACGTATACAATGTATGCACTATTGCAAACAAAATGGTGGAGTTACTAAAGTGGTTCACTTTTTAAAAGAGAAAGCAATTTTGGTGAAAACCACTTTTCTTATCATCATGAACAAATTTTTAAAAGATATCATCCACAAAGTGTGATAGTGCTAATATTGATAATAATGTAAACATACGCAAAAGCCTTGTAAGCCTTCGCAGTGCAGATGGACAATGACCCAAAAGCATACTGCAAACGCAACAAAAGAGTTTATTAAGGGAAAGCAGTGGAGCGTTTTGCAATTGCCAAGTCAATCACCTGACCAGAATCCGATTGAGCATGCATTTCACTTGCTGAAGACAAAACTGAAGAACAAGCAGGAACTGAAGACAGTTGTAGTATGGGCCTGGCAAAGCATCACCAGCAATGAAACCCAGTGTCTGGTGATGTCTATGTGTTCCAGACTTGAGGCTGTAATTGACTGCAAAGGATTTGCAACCAAGTATTAAAAAGTGAAAGTTTGATTTAAGATTATTATTTTGTCCCATAACGTTTGGTGCCTTAACAAGTGGGAGGCACATATGCAAACTGTTGTCATTCCTATACCGTTCACCTGATTTGGATGTAAATAACCTCAAATTGAAGCTGACAGTCTGTGAAATGTTTTAACACTGTTAATGAAGGAAAAACACATACTAATATAGCAAAAGGTAATTCACTGTTTATTGACATTGATGATGAACAGACTTTTTGTATTTATATTTGACCATAATATTAAAATAATTACAAAACTTGTATTTACATTTTCATATAAACAATTATTTTAAGTTTCACATATTTATACAGTGTTTTTTTTTTTTTTACAGAAATAGGGCATTATTATAGGAACAAAGATTAAGAGAACAGCAGCAACATCAAAACTGAAATACACAGTGTAATAAACAGCAAACGATAAATAAGTGTATACACATGAGTCATGTTTCAAATCTTCAAACTTGTTTTTATTCATGGGTGTCTGATCACTGGAATGTGTTTTAGTTGTCTGTGGGAATTAAAATAAAAGATATGAACATGTTGGAATGTATGATATTTGTGTAAGCATGCTAAATATGAATAATAATAATAATTAACTCCTACAGCTATGCATCACAAACTGAATACCCAAGCACATTTCCCATCATACTATGGAGCATGCGTACAGGCTTAGGAAATGAATTGATCTTTGTACATTTCAAGAAACAAGTGCAAACAATATATTTCTAAATAGTTTTCATTACAATCAAAACGTTTCACCTGATTCTCTCTAAAACTATGTATGACATTTGATGTGTCTTGTTTTGTTTATCCAGTCCACTTACCACCATAAATATGTAATTATACTAATAAATACACATATATATTATTATATAATGTATTCTGAATCTCCTACTGCACCCTTTGCCTAATATTTTCATAATAAAAAAGCATTGTATAATATGTGTCATTTATCAGAAACACTAATTATTTTCCTGGTGTTCTCACCAAAAAGTAAAAATTTACCTATCTTACTATAAACAAAAATTTGTAATCACCATTTAAGTTTACACCTTTGGCTTTCAAGGGATGATAATATGGAAGGTGGTTATTGTTTGAAAGCACATAAGAACATAGATTGTTGAGATGGATTATTTTGATGTGCTGTATATATTAGTGACATCAGGTCACATGAATGCCACCACCAAGTTAGAAACATGTTTTGGCCTTGGCCATGATTCTGGTTGTTCGTCAAATCTGGTTGTAGATTAAAATTAACTACATTTAGGTTGTAACTCAAGTTGGTCTTAATTCAAGATGGTTGTAACTAAAGGGCCAACTGTATTTAGTTATTCAACAATTAGTAAACTCTATTAAATAAATTTGCCCCTAGCCCAAATATTTAACTTAAACCCTTTATGCCCTTTTCCCAAAATGTTTCTTCTTCTTAGTGTTCTGCTAAGCAATATCAGCAGGAATTAAAATGTACTACCAGAGCAGGATTAGAACTGAAATCTTCTAGAATGCAGGTATACGTGGCAAGAAGAGAGGGTAAATCTCCCATTTAAGGCAGATGAAAAAAACAAACAAAACAAAAACAACTTTACAGCACTCTCAACCAAAATCATTGGATATTTTGTAGTGTACCCTAGTATATTTTGTCAAATGTATTTTTAACTTCAAGGTTTGAGTTTTTAGTTAGCTCAACATTAATCTACAGAGTCCCCCAAACTAAGCATTGTATTGCTACACCATAATCTTACTGCATTAGTATTTTTGTGCCAAAAGACCCTATTCTCCACAATACAGTGGATCCTTGAGTTACAATCTGCTTGCCATAAGGCCAATGTTGATTTACATAAGTGACATAAGTCAACCAATTTTGACTTACAACCAGAATTATGGCCAAGGTAAAAATATTTTCCACTTGCCCGGTTGTAAACAAAGACAAAAGAAAGCAATCACAATAGAAAAGAAGGAAATTGTGAAGAAATATGAGAGTTGTGTTTATGTCACAATAAGTACAGAATGTCATAATGTACCATCTCAGCAATGTACATATGTCTACAGAAGGAGACAAAGGACACCACCAGAGCCAGATTCTTGATATTCTTATGGAAGGGGCAATTTCAACCTTCCATTCCATCCTCTCTTCCTATAAGCCTAACATGTCAACTTGAATGGGGATTACAGATTTTCCATTCTGGTAAACTTAACATATTTTAACTTTTTGATGCGAACAACAGAAACATTTTGTGTGTTTCTAGTAAATGACACACATCATACAATCTTTTGTATTATGTAAAAGGTTAAAGTGTGCTTTGGGAGGGTCAGAATGCATTATAGGCATTGCCATTATTTTTTATGGGAAAAATAGTCTGGGCTTACAACCAACTTGACTTACAATTTAACGTTTGGGAACAAATAAAGTTTATAAGTCACGGTGCCAGTTATTTCATTATAGGAAGGCGAAATTGTTTGATAATGCTCTGTATACTTGCCAAGCAGTTTAAGCATTCTACCCCAAAAAATAATAACGATTGCAGAAATATAACATTTTAACAGAAATACTCACCGATTCTTCCCACTCATAAGTACCTTTACTTGAAATAAATGAGGATTCACACATTTAGGAGTAGGTGAGTTTTTCAATGTAGCACTACAAATTAGAGCAAGAAGACTTCAAATACATATAAACTTTAGGAGGCTTTTTTAGTTTTTCATAACATTAATCCTAAAAAATATCAGTAGAATATATACTATTTAACTAATTAGCTATGCACAATAAGATACACTGGTTTTCATGGGCTTTCACATTCTGCCTAGAGAAAAAGGTCACTGACAGCCTTTATAATACAGACATTAAAGGAATAACCAGACAGATCTACCAAACAATTTGGTCTTCTGTAAACATAGAAACTTCAAATCTGGTTGTTTCTGAGATCCATAAATAAAAACATAATTATACAGACTATGCATACATCCTTAACTACTTAATGATAAAAAAAATAATATACTCAGGTAGTCTGCCAGTGCTAATCTGTCCATGAAATGATTGTTTCTTGGACTTCTCTGGTTTGAACAATTTGTAACGATGACTAGGCATGCAGGCCACTGTTTGGTGAATTTAGAATTCTTTTTAGTGACTCAGAAAGTCCTAATGGTTCTGCCTCCATACGTATTTCCCCTTTCATATTACAGTAATACTACTTACATGTATTCAATCCTTTCACAGTTTGGACTGCTTGGGAAAATTTCCAGCTTTACAAGCGCTAGTACATTTATCCTATTGGATAACTTATTGCACAAGCAACGGCTCCCTCGAGATATTGAAAAACCTGTATGAAAGACAAAAATAAAATAGATGAGTAAAAATAGAAAGAAAACACAAATCTTAATAATGCTATGTCAGCTATATGTTAGAATTGTATGTGACTATACCTTGAATAAGAGCAGCAGAAAACAGTAGAAAGCTAATGATGATAATACACTTGCTGGCCATGATAGTAGTAGTTGTGATGTCTCTTGACTATGAGTGCAGACAGCCTTTTGGAGGATTATATCTCTATTTATATGAGTGAGCTGAATTACATCATGGCTTTGTGTGTTTCACATCCGGTCATCATAAAAAGCCCAAGAAGAAGTGAAAGTCCCCGAAATCATTTTTCCTGCCTAGAATTGCACTCTTATAATTCTGTCAGAGATAAGTATTTTCCAGAAATGTACTTTCATCAAATACTGATTTACACAATTGCACAAAGAAAAGGCGATTCAGAGTCAGCAAACAACAATTGAAGATTTACTGTATGATGCAAATGAAAAAACATATACTCTGTACTCATTCAATAGGGTGGGGTCCACTTGTTAAAGGGGAACCCTAGATACTCAGTGAGCCAACACCCCAACAATGCCTCTTAATGAGGGGTCACCCTCTTGTTGAGGTATGACATTGGGCTTGGTGGGATGGGGGGTGCGCCCCTTCCTGTACTTCCTGGCTTGCCAAAATTAGTCTGGTATGCTCTAGAGGGGGCATATCATTCATGGCCCCCCTTACCAGACCATATGCTTAAAAGGATTCTGGAATGCTCGGGGGGGGGGGGGCCCACACTTTTTTTTTAAATGTAATTTTTTAATGAAGTGGAAATATCCCTTTTTTATTGGATAGGAATGTTTGGCTGTACTGCACCATCTACCTGTGGGTCAAACTGTGTCTTGAACATTGGAACTCTAGCTATTGGTATGAACATCTTAAGAGGATACCCTAGGCTGACACAAGAGAATTCTTATTTAACCTCCCTAGCGCACTGCTGAGGTCCAGATTTTTGTACCAAAAGTGCACCATAGACTTCAATGGTACATTTTTCTTTATGTTGTAGGCATGTAACTTCCCAAAATATGTCCGTACAAGGGTCTAATAGACATCCTGACTATAATAATGTTTGAAACAAACAAACAATTATGTAAAATAAAAATAAAAACATTTCAATACATTTTATGAGAAAACACAAAAATCAGGGCACAAAGCTTTGCTGCTATGGACTAAATCTCGCCCAAATAAAGTCTCTGGTGCCCCAGATGTGCCCATTTGCAGTTAACCCTCTCTAACCTGGTGTAATGGATGTGGTAAAATCACACCAGGTTAGAAAGGGTTACTGCAAATGGGCACATCTGGGGCACCAGAGACTTTATTTGGGCGAGATTTAGTACATAGATGCACTTTGAAATCAGTTTTCTACATAGACAGTTTTCTACATTTCTACTTTGTTCATAGCTCCCGGTGCCCCGATGTGTACTGGACAGCAGCATCTCGTCCAGTGCTATAGTAGCACTAGCAGCACTGGACGAGATGCTGCCGTCCTGACCGCTAGGGCGGTTAACAGTGAGTGGTTAGGACTGAGACTTTGTTCATAGCAGTTTGCCTGAACTCATCACAGCTTCAATAATTAGTGACTTACGTTGGCAATTTAACCTGTTTAATTTAACTTGGGCTGAGTTTCATCCGAGTAAACTATGGAAAAACTTAGCTGTCCACAGGATTCCCTGACGATCTGCTGGTCTACCCCCGATCGTGTCACCGGTGACGTGAAAGGGGCGGGGTAGGCGGTGCTATAGCCCTCCATGTAAATGGAGGGGCGTCGCCTTCTCCCAGCATAACTCCGGTGTCTCCAGTGACGCCAGAGTTATGCACAGTACCTCCGGGCAGGTAGGAAAAAAACATGTGTAACGCCACATGCGTAACGCGTAACCAGGAGCTTAAGGAGTAAATGTAGTGATTACATTTGTTTTTTTATAGCACCTGTTGAAATCTATATTACGTATTTAATCTGTCTTCAATCTTATTTCAGTAAGAATGTTTTTGCCTACATTGAGAAACATGGAGCATAACTTGTGTAGAATTCAATTGAAGAACCACTTCAAAATCAGGGGTTCTAAAACATGAAAAAGTGTTTAACTTTGTTTTTTCTTTTTTTTTTTACATACGTATATTTGTTAATTAATTAGCTTATTTTGGTTATCTGAAAATCAAATATGTAAATGCTTTATTATGTAAAATGAGGCACACTTTAAATTATACAAATTAAGAGAGAGTGCTCTTATTTAAAAAACACAGTTTCCTGATTTACAATTGTTCTTTCAGATATGCCATTGTGTTCTCTACCATTTGGCATTTATTCATCAAAGGAGTCCACTGGAGTGGATGGAGTCCCATCTGTCCCATGTGAGACAATAGAGTATTTTTTAATGTGTTGTGGTCCCCAATAGAATAGAATACTGAATAGGAAAAGTTCAATATTCAATTTCAGGCTATATAATACTGGCATCATTTATTGAAAATAAATGCTTTTGTTAATAAGAACACTTAAATGAAGTACACAACCTATTCAGACACCAAACACTACATTGTGGGTTTGGGTAGCAGTGTACTTACTTTCAGAATACATTGACGTTTGGAGGGCTACAAAGGTTCGGGGTGGGAAGGGGCATTAGTGTGAAAAGAATCTTCAGCTGATTAAATCAGCATTTTATGACAATTTGGTGTTTTTGGTATGCTATCCCCTTCAATACCTATTCAGATAACACTAGTGGTTCTAAGGCCTGCAGAATAATAAGAGGTATCTTACATACAAGGTGGACTTGCTCCATAGGGGCTACCCTTTGAAGCTCCTGAACTCCCTATTCATAGCACAATGACCTAACACAACTTACTATACTTCAGCAATCTGTGAGTAAAAACTTTCTGCAGATTGACAACTTGAAGAAACAATAAACTCAATTTAAAGAGGTTCAGCAATGAAGCAGTACTACAATAGTAAACTAATAAGATAACTAGTCTGAGAACTAGAGATTGTTGAAATTTTTGAATTTTCAACTAGCTGATTTGTGAGTTTATTGCAAAGACATTGAACATGGTATCATGTATCATCAAAAATTTATTTTTTAATCAATTTTGCCCATGATCCCATGTTTAGCGTCTTTGCAATTAATTTACTGGGAATTTTGGTATAAATCTAACAGAACACCTCCTCAGGAGAAAGGTGGTACAAACATACACAATCTAGTGGAAGTAGCAGGGAAATGCTGTTCTATATAAGCATCAAAACCCAATGAATCCTGGACCAAATCTCCTTTGCCCTCTTACTCTTTTCCTTTTTTTCTAATGCCTGTAATGTAATAAATAATGATGTCACCATAAACCCTTTCTATATGACACACTGTACCTTGTGATCTGAAACACATGACAACAATATTTTATATTTTACCTCTTAATATATTCTTCTTCATAATCGCTTTGTGTTGCTTTGGAGCACTTCAATCATGCATTAAAGTGCTAAACCCCTAAACTTTTAAATCAGGCATTGAATGATTACTATGGCATTGGTATGTCACTTCCCCTGGCTGTTATCTGTATCAAAGAAAATTTATGAAAACTATCATTGCCATTTTTAATTATGAAAGGTGCCATTTTGTGTGTGGCACTGTAGATTAAGTCAATAAAAAAATAATATTTTATTGATAGAAAAAATGTATTTGCTGTATATTTTTGTCTACAATTCATATGACATCTAAAAATATCCTATTATTTTCTTCTGTTGTGGGCATATTATTATTATTTTTATTTATAAAGTGCAAACATATCATGCAGCGCTGTACATTGCATAGGAATAGAAACTGTATTGGTCCATAATCAATTGGACCGGACTTCTTTTTCTCACCCAATATAACATTTGTGGTAAATGCTCTTCTTATTGTAAAATAATGTTTAGAAAGTTTATAACTTAGGTAAACTTATTTAAACAATACCTATATAAATACCCAACAGAAGTTTCCTACTTTATTTTTATTAATCTAATTATTTTTTTTTAATCTAATTTAACTTTTTTTACCCCCACATATTATGTATTTGATTTTACCCAATGCATGAACCATAATGACCTTTTCATAAAGTTCAATCACATTTGATAAGATAATAACAGATTAGACCTTTGTAAAAATGTTAGTGAATGTATATAATAAAAAAATAATATGCACACATTACTTTTTTTTAGCAATTTATTTACGAAAATAAACAATAGACATATTTTAGATGCAAACCCTTCTTAGAATGTATGTATTTACAACAAATGATATTTACAAGTATGCTCAAGTATTATAAATATATAGTATTTACTATGATGCAACTAAATTGTCTTTTACAATCTTTCAATATAAAAATAAAGTTGAGTGTTAATGTCATGACCATCACAGGAAAGTTTTGTACACACTATGACTGTGATAGGCAAAGTAAAGCCAGCCAAACAGGAATTGAATGCAACCCACCTTGAGTGATTGATCCCCCTTCAAGTAAATATCAATTGAACAGGGTTTCATCACGTTGGCATATCCCTGTTCATCGCCATTACTTTAGATGGGGAGAAGCCAGGGATCCATTCCCCCAGGTTTTGCACATAGTTTTCCCGAATGATCGTTATGCAAACATTTGGCAATTTGATCTTGCTATTGATCGCACAACGATCGCAGGGGAATTTGAGCCATGTATGTTATCCCTTTTGCTACATGAATTTTGGGAACTGACAGTGTAGCTTTTATTTCACCACCAGACAGAACATGGGCTTCTTGTTATTTTCAGTTTGTTGGAGAAATGTGCTCATTGCTTTGCATTGTATGCTTTGCTTTGCAATATCCAGCCTTAGGCACAATGAAATGGGCATACATATTTTAAATACACAACTTTGCTTTAAATTACATGAATGTACAATAAATATTTAAATGTTAAACACATAGATGCATTTTTCTTGTACTAAGCCACATGACAGCATGAACATAGTCTCCATGTTGTTTCATATCCTCCATGGTGTATATCAACTTATGGATGGATGATCACTGGAATATGTTTTAGGAAGCTGAAGGATAAAAAAAGGTTGTCATCATTAACATACATGCAATATGTAAATGTTCTCTTATTTTCAATGTACTGCATTAAGGCTTGGTTCAATCTGTTTATATTTGCTTTGGGCGACTTATGTTGAGCATGTCAAAATAGTTTACATTATTAAAACAATGGCCCTGTTTACATAAAAACACAGGAAAATGCATGTCGATGGATGTAATGCGGTGAGATGTAAGTGAGGCCATTGGAGTACTATAGTAAACATTATACAGGATAAGCATTATTCTTGGCAAGAATTTTTATAATCTAATACAACTTTAGATGTGACTACAAAAGGTATAAATGAAACTAACTTTGTACAAAGAGGTCAGCTTAAGCATACAGGATATCTATAAGATATCTATATAAATACAGCTAATTAAAATACATTCAGAAATGTTTAATATTTCAATAAATCATGCTACAGATGTTTCCTTATTAAAGGGCTTACTGATATGATTTGTATAGGATATCACTACTTATGTCATCTCAATGCACATTAAACCATAAAATAACAAAATATTGTAATCTGTAATAAAACCACCTACCGATTTCTTCCACTGAGAAGAACTTTTACTTCTCTCAGGTTAGGACTGACACATTTTGTAGCACCGGAGCTTTTTAATGTAACACTGTGAAAAAAAAATATTAAGGAAATTAGGAATGCTGGACACACAGCTATTTCATGTTGTGTAGCCATACAAACAAATATCACTGTATCAGATTTCCAATATGGTGGAAGGGAAAGCAAAGAGTATGCTGTGGTTTAGGGAGTGTAAAAAATACTACTTATTTCTTTACAAAGTTACAATCTAGTACCAATACATATGTACAGCAATAGCAATATATAACAAATGTACAGGCACTTACATATGCTCAATTTTTTCACATCGAGAACTTCTTGGGTAAACGTCTAGTTGAGCCACGGCCATGACATTCAGCTGATTGGATAAATTGTTACACAGGCAGCGATTCCCACGAGGAATGGCGAATCCTTATCACAAATACAATGATAGAACAATCAAGTCTCATAATAAACAATAAATTCAAAAGTACAAAGAATAGTTTTGGTTATGACATAGCTACCAAATGATATATTGATATGGAAGTGGCCATACCTTGTATAAGGGGAGTAGTGAGCAGGAGAAGACACATGACAGCAGCACACTTGTTGTCCATAATGATGATGATAATGATGATAAAACTTCTCTGATCAGGATCTAGAGCAGATAGATGTCTGAATGTCAGCAGCGTCGGTCTGTTTATATACATTTAGGATGCATTGCATAATACCATGATGTCATCTGCAAGAGAAGGGACATACTATTTTTAACTTCCAGATTATTTAGGAAGTCTATAAAAAATGAAAGTAGAGTTGAAGACAATTTCCTATAAGCATAATTGTACTCAGTGACTGATGTTTGTGGAAATTCCTTCTCTGAGGGGCTTTCCCAAAATCTATGTGGCTAGTCAAGATCTTTAGCACACAAGAAAGTCTTATATAAACTTCTTTTTTTTTATTTATTAAAATCACAGTTTAAAAGAATATCAGCCTCTTTTTACAATGTTAGTTATAAGATGAAGAGATCTATGTGTTTTGTTTATGGTCATTTTAGGTCACCTAGCTTTCCTCTGACACTGGTAGTGGTTTTTAGCCCATTGACAGTCAATATACAGTCAGTCAAAAAAACAAACCGTTGTGAATTGATATATACTAAGAATTGAGCTCAGAGACTAACAAATAGCGACTTACGTTATACTGGTAGCTCAACCTGGAACATGCTACTTACATATTCACTCAGAAGGAGGGGTGAGTCAACAGCAGGTAATATATTCACTGCATAATTCTGTATGCAGAATGACACATTCATTAAGTGCACATTACCTGTTTGGAGTCCAACCCCTCCTCCTGAATGAAAATGTACATAGCATGTCTCACGGTGCGCTGCCAATGTAAAGTTAGTCTCTATAAGCTAGTCACTGGGCTCTGCCAAGTGGCTCTACCCCTAGTGAAAACCAATATACAGTAGTGCATAAGTTGACTTAATTGAATAGTGGACTTCAGAGGCACAAGCCTCTGCCTCTGATTGGCTTACACTGACACACATTCCTTCACTTAACCAATTATTATGGACTCACAATGTATTTGTATTTGGTGACTCCCACTACCTCCAGGTGCTAGGGGCACTTATGGGGGAGTGGGAATGTTTGATTGAATGTGACCCAAATTTGGCAAAGTACAGTCGCTACATATTGTTTTGGAGGCGGTACATTGACGATATCCTGTTAATATGGAGGGGAGATATCCCACTATTGCAGGTGTTCACTTTACTCTGGAATACTACACAACCTGTATTTCATTTCTGGGCCTCAAAATCCAGTGTACTGGTGATGGAGGATTACAAACTACTAATACTCAAAAGGACACGGCAGGGAACACGGTCCTTCATGCGGAAAGCTCCCATCCAACCTCCCTGATCAATTCCGTACCATACTCTCAATACTTGAGAGTGCGAAGGAACTGCTCAACGAGTGAGGGGTTTTAAAATAAAGCAGCAGAATTGAGAGATAGATTGATAGCCAGGGCGAATAGCCGTTAAGCACTCAACACACTCACAACAAAGGAGTGATCTGATCTGGAACACTAAACCCAAGAAATGCTCGGACAATACTTCACGGGTCATGTTTACCTATACAAATCATCATCAAAAATTAGATCAACCATACAAAAGTTTTGACATGTACTGACGGTTGATCTGAAGCAATTTATAGATCACGTATCGGGGGTCATCCTACCTATTTGATCAATTCAATTATTGTCGCTGCACGCTTGTGATCCTCCGCTGCGTCTGTGTGATGAGGTCATCAAACGACTTGTCAACTTGACTACACCTCGACATGGCAAAATCTAAATGCCCTATTATACAGTATGTTCCAGCCCTACATACCCTATTGCATAAACACTAAAACGTCCTGCATGGTTAAACCCTGCACTCTCAGGATATGCTGTATATTCACTCTATATGTAAATGAGTCTTAATATGAGTGGTTTTTATTTTTCCCTGATCCTGGGTGCATTCTAAGGACCACTGCGGGCAACATGTTTTGCTAGCTGTTTTCCATATGGGCATGTGGGCAGTTGGTAGGTGAAAAACACCACATGCTAGGAACGTGCTCAGAATTACCTATAATTATCAATAGCAAATGACTTAAAAAAGACTTTACATATTTAGTATTTAAATAATTGAAATAAGCAAATGATTGAACAAATATATGTATGTAAAAAAAACAAATTTTTACGTTTTATAGCCTCTGATTTTGAAAGTTGAATATTGCACAAGAATATTGCACAAGTTATTCACCAGATTTCCCAATGCTGGCAACAACATTCTTACTAAAATCAAGACCAATTTAAAAAGTTACTTTGTCTTCTTAGTTCCTGCCATAAAATAAAAGCAAATTTAGCCTGCCAACATCGCTAATTACTGTGTTGGGATCAGGAAACCTGCTATGAAATAAGTCTAGATCCCAACCACTCACTGTTGACTAAGAACTCCCCTGTGTTAGCCTTGGGTGGAAGAATTTTACCAGTGTCCTCTTAAATTGTTAGTACCAATATCTTTAATTGATAGGGAGCATGGAGGGGGGTGGGAAAGTACAAAGGTACATGAAGGTCATTATATTCATCATAAAAGATCAATAACAAGCGTCAAAGAGGTACAATCTCATATGTGTTTTTGAGCCTGCCCAGTCCAAACATTATATATG
>CM070032.1:148289382-148314888 GCA_036250615.1 Ptychadena robeensis | reverse complement strand
CCCCCCCCCCCCCCCCGGTGGCTGCTGGCGTTATTGCAGCCTTAACCCATTCAAGAAAGGAAGCTAACACTGAACAAAAAATGGCGGCTTCCACAGACAGAAGCAGAATAGTTAAATATATTTGTTTCTGTTTTTAAGCAACTTTACGCTATTGGGACAGTTTAGATGTAAGTAAAAACGTAATTACAATTTTTTGTGTATTTCTTTTTTTTGAGTTTAGGTGCACTTTAACCTCCCTAGCGATATGCCCGAACCCAGTTCGGGCAAAGGCACACTGCAACTATCGATACGCCCGAACTGGGTTCGGGCACATCGTGGGAGCTCACCTGCTTCGCCGCCGCCATCTTCTCTCTTCTTCTCCGTCTTCTTCCGGATCCCGAAGTGACGTGTGACGTCACGGAGGCGGGACCCGGTCCCCGGTCTTTTTTTAAATCTTTTTTTTTTACTTTTGAGCTGGATTATAGAAATGTCTTTCTATAATCCAGCTCAAAGTGGATCCCGCTAGCAGAAACGCTCGCGCTGAGCGTTCCTGCTAGTGGGATCATCTTCGGCTGCACACGAGCCGTTCCGGAAATAGCCGAGGTCTCCGGCTATCTCCGTGATCGGCTCTCGTGTGCCGATGACGTCATCCGGCGGGCGGGAGATTTAAAGGTACAGAATTTTTTTTTTTTCTTAGATTTTTTTTTTTCATTTTTTTACATTTGTTTTTATTTTGATTGGATTGGATAAATATTTTATAAATGTTTATCCAATCCAAATCAAAAGAAAATAAAACAAGTGTAAACGTAAAAAATTTTTTGCGAATGATCACCATGCGCATTCGGGGTAAGCGCTTGGTGATCAATTGCAAAATGAACGCGCCCACCTGGAGCAAGTACTGGCGCAGTCTGATCGTGAATCAAACTGCGCCCGTGCCGGAATCAGGCGCAACCGCTGGCTCTCTGTGTGCCTGCAGCATTTCTACAAAGCTGCAGGCACACAGAGCCTGAGGAAAGGCAAAACACTGTATCACTTTTGGTACAGAAATCTGCAACTCAGTGAACCGCCAGGGAGGTTAATGACCTACTCAGGGCAACCTTTACAAATTTGTGAAATCGTATAAACACTATGGTACTCACAAAAGTATCCAAAAACTTGCCAAATAGGTCTATTCTGCCCTAACAACTAGCATACCAAAAAGGTTAATTAATTAAGGGCAAAGAAAGGACCCAGGCATAGGCTTGAAGCATAGTTTTGATTTGTCCTGTATTTGTTTTGATACTTTTTGATCATGTAACCATCATTGTCATAGGCGGTGATAGTTACAGAAATGCATGTATGCCGATGCTTCCGGGTCCGCCCCCGATCGCGTCACCGGTGACGCGAAGGGGGCGGGGGTAGGCGGCGCCATAGACCTCCGTCAAACTGGAGGGGCGTCGCCTTTCTTCAGCATAAGTCCGGCGTCCCCAGTGACGCCGGGCTTATGTTTAGAACCCTGAGCTGAGCAGGCAATCACGGCGGAGCATATTGAGCTCCCCTGCGATTACCCGTGGCACAGTTATGAAAAAATACTCAGAGGGTTAAGCTGGCCATAGATGGATCCTGGACGCGACAAAAAATGGACATGGTCGATCTCATTACTTTGCCCCCCTCCAAAGTATATGCTGTCATACAAAGGGTGCGGCACGATTCTCAGAACGACCGGTGTGATGACATCATCGAGCGTGGTCAATTGGCCGCACATTGTGCCTCTATGGCCGCTTCAGAAATACAACACAGAGTGTGTCATGTGCTTATGTATTTACTCTCTTTGTGGGAAGCCCATAAAGAGCTCCGGTGCAACCAATAACCTTCAGAAGTCACATTATTTGTGAAATGATGTCCACCTGCGTGCAATCTAAGTATTACATGACCTGTCATTAAATATAAACACCTTTTTTGAAAGGCCCCAGAGGCTGCAACACCAAAGCCAGAGGCATCACTAACCAAACACTGCCATGAAGACCAA
This sequence comes from Ptychadena robeensis, assembly GCA_036250615.1. Lineage (NCBI taxonomy): Eukaryota > Metazoa > Chordata > Amphibia > Anura > Ptychadenidae > Ptychadena > Ptychadena robeensis. The sequence continues at coordinate 148,312,901 of CM070032.1, read as the reverse complement.
CCAACTTTCCAAAGGACAATGTTGTTGAGAAGTACAAGTCAGGGTTAGGTTATAAAACATGTATGGCCAAGTCAAAGCCCAAACCTCAATCTAAAAGAAAATCCGAGGTCAAATTTAAAGATTTTTTTTTTATTCTTTTATTTAAAAACAAGTTAAAATATAACAAAACATCAAAACACAACGTAACAGTTTGCACTTTGGCACATCAAGTAAATGAATCAGAATTAAAGGTTTGCTCTTTGGCACGTCATGTAAATGAAAAAAAAAATTCTGCTCTTTGGACACATCAAAACACATAAATCAACATAAAGATTTGCACTATGGCACAACAGTCAACACAAAAGGATTGCTCTCCGGCACAATATGTACATTATATACAAAGAAGTATATATGGCATCAGTTGGTTTAGTTGGCATCAGTTAGGGCAGGTCTTGCTGGGTGGCATCCAGATGGTATTAGACGAAGGCGGTGGGTCTAGGTGATGGTACCCGAGGTCAAATTTAAAGATTGCTGTTCACAAGTGCAAACCATCTAACTTGAAGGAGCTGGAGCAGTTTTGCAAGGGGGAACGGCCAAAAATGGCAGTGGTGGGTAGTGGCAAGCTTATTGAGACTTATTCAAAGCGACTTGGAGCTGTGAATAAAGCAAAAGGTGGCTCTACAAGGTATTGAGGGGGGTGAATTGTTATGCATTGACCTTTTTTCTGTTATTTTGTTGCTTCACAATAAATTATTTAAAAGAAACATATTCAAAGTTGTGGGCATGCTGTGTAAATTATATGATGCAATTTCTCAAACAATCCATTAATTCTTAGTTGTGAGGCACCAAAATAAGAAAAACGTCAAGAGGGTGAATACTTCTACAAGGCACTGTATATAGAGCTCCCATGTATATAGAGCTCCAAGGAGGAATGGACCAGTGTACAACAGAGCACCCTACAAGGATTTGCTGCAGGCATATTTAGGTTAAAGTCTGTGGACAAACTAGTTTAGAGTTGTCAGGATCCTGGGCATTCCCCTCTTGCGGGGTCAGCCCCACCGGCGCTAGTCCCCCCCTCACCTGTACCTTTGGCTGTTGCTGGTGATGGGTCCACTGGGGTTGATTCTGGGGCCTCTCCTGCTCCTTCCACGGTGGGGCCGCCGGCGGGTGCTGTGCGCATGAGCCCTCACCAGAGTTTTAGAGGACTGGCAGGAGGAGTGTTCCTGGATGTCCGTCCCTCCTTCCTGGGCGGCCCCAGGAGGACACTCCCTATATAAGCCTGCCAGTCCTTACACCCAGTGCTGGTGTATACAGCTTCCTGTGACCTGTAAATGGTAGCAAGTGTTTTCCTCGGTTTGACTTCCCGGTACCTGACCCTGCTTCGTTCCCGACTACTCCTTGATCTCTGGCTTCCTGACCTCCGCTTGTTTTTGACTATCCATACTGCTTGCTGCCTGCCTCGACCCTCGCCTGTATCTCGACTACTCCTTGAAAGCCGCCTGCCTCGACCCTCGCCTGTAACCCAACTACTCTTTGATCGCCGCCAGTCTCGACCTCTGCTTTGGACTCTGACCACTCTCTGTGCTCACCGCCTGCCTGCACCTGCCGCCAGGCAAGCCTTCCTCCTAAAAGGGACTTTCTCTGGGACACCTGCCCGCACTCTCCTGGGGGGGTTCACCAGGGAAGCAGGACCTAGCCACCTGAGCGCGGGAAAAGACAACAGGGTCCCCTCAAGGGATTCCTGCCTATCTCCCGTTAGGGGGGCTCTGGGTGAAGACCCTCGGGTGGCTTAGACTCCCTGCTCCTGGTACCCCCACGTCAACCCAGGACCTGCGGCATAACAAGAGTGAGTTATTTTAAAAAACCAAAAGCCTAAAGGACTGGGTGGATCGTGAACAGCAGTAGTCAGGGTACAAATAGAGTCAGTGGAGTAGTTGCCAACAGAAAAGCATCCTGGAGCATATAGGGTCACAGAAAGACACAGAGTCACAAAATTAATTGTAGCAACAGGGGTTTCAGAAGTACTATCCTGAAAATAATTACAGATGCTCCCAAAGATTACAGCAGTGCATATGTGGTGTTTTAAATCCTTTCTCTACTGGACAGAGAAAGTCAGTGCAATTCAAACCAAATCTTCCATTATATAATAAGCACATCTAACTGTTATAGACATTTAATATACTGTATATATTCTGGTCAAAACATTTTTGTAGGTAGACTTTATGAGTGAATTGTGTAATCCTTGGTGGTGTAAATAGTTTCAAAAATGTTGGCTTCAAACTGGGTGCAATGTTTGAACAACCCTTCTATATGTCTCCAGTAATGTTTAATAGTTTTGCAATTAACTCAAAAAGTCAACTAGTCAATGTAACTACCATTACAGAGTAGCAATGAAACTTCATAACTCATGCAAGTCATGCAAGTTGTAGGACCTGCTAGCTGTTGGTTAATAGTTGTGGCTCAAAAAATATAAAAATTAACGTCAGAACTTGTTAGACATTGCTCCATACATTAAAGGGTTATATTTTTAAGGATAGACCTCTATCTACCATCTCTTGGTTACCCCTTTCCCTAGACATGAGACACTAGACATGAAGCAATAGGGTACTATTGTGGATTATCGGGATCCAACCAATCATATGTAAATTTGTATGCTCAATTATTTAGAATCAATTACAATAAATAATAATAATCCTAAAATGTAAATTCCTATCCCATAAACTTTATACAGACACTTTTAAAAAAAAACAGTAGAACACAATTGTTTATATGAAAAAAGTCAGTGTTGATGTGTTTCACTTTCTGGCTTTCAAGGCAGACTCTTTTTAGTAAAATGTTGGATCCCCTTAGTTCCCTGAGTCTCATGTCTAGGGGCATTGGTAACCAATATGGTGAATATTAGTCAATCCTCAAAAATATTATATATTTGTTGGGATGATGGCACAGCATGTTATTAATAGTGTTGAGCTCGAATATTCGAATGCCGAATATTTTTTGCGAATATCGGCAATTCGAGAATTCGCCAATATCTCGAATATGTCGGCGAATATTCGCAATTTCGAATATTCGCAAAATGGGCATGTATCGCGAAAATAATATTCGCATTGCGAAAATAAACATATGATGTTGATATGATATCATTCATTTTAAAGATTTTTGCGGTGCGAATATTATTTTCGCAATGCGAATATGATTTTCGCAATACATGGTCATACCGCGAATATTCGAATTTCCGAATATAGAATCGAATATTAGTAGAATTATTCGTGAAATATCACGAATTCGAATATTGACTATGCCGCTCATCACTAGTTATTAATTTGAAAGCTGTATAAATCTTTTTAAATATACATAAATAAGTACAGTTATGTGATAATATCATCAGACTGTAGTACATTTGTTGTGATGTAAATATAATGGGGTTTTCAAACTATGTAAGCATAAACTTTGGCCTTACTTTTACTATTCATTCCCAAAGATAACAATAAAATATGAATTTAAACTTTGATACAGTGTTATAAAACATGGATAGAGTTAGCTTGTGAGGGTTCTGCTATGTATATATATAGAGAAACCTTTAAACGTAGGCCAAAAGTGAGAAAAAGGAGGAATGGGGATAAATGGAGGTGGAGGAAGAAATAAGGGGGGATCTGGTAGGATGTTTTAGGAGGAATGGTTTACATTAAGTTGATACCAAGAGAAAGTAGGTGGTAGCTTACTCTTTGGGTTGTTTTTTAGGCCAAGAAAGTATAGGCTCTGTTTTATGACCAGCAACCTGTTGTCAAAAGTGGGTTTGTGGAGAATATTGTTTGCACACTGTCTCCATTGAGTGTCGGTGTACTTGGTCGCTCTTTGGGAGCCTGTGGGGGATGCATTATTGGGTGCTAGATCCGTAAGTTCCGGTATAATGAAGTTTGGAAGCGTAGAAGAAGACCCACGGCAAAAAAAAAGAAAGCTCATAGAAACATGGAGTATGTTTTAGCAGATGTTGATTTTTTTGCAGAACTAAACCCAGTGATACAATTCCTGCAAACTTGAAGGGACAGAGAACAAAACTTGTCCTCTTCAAGGAAATCAGCTTTTCAGTTTCACTTTCAATGCAACGGAAATGGGCAACACAGAACTTTTGTTTAAGACATTTATCTAACATATTATTGGCACTGCCTATTCTGGGTAACATCACATCACATCACATTCCCTGTTTAAAAATGTACTGGGTGCAAGTAAAAACATTGCAGTGTAGGAATGCAGAGCTGGTTATATTATTATATTATGGATGCCCAACTATTTTGCCACACCCCTATAGGGTACTAAAAATATTCTGTTAGGGATCAAGAGTTTGTCTTCCCCTAAAAAAGTAGCATATTTTTCGCACTATAAGACGAACTGGACCATAACATGCACTCCATAGTTTTGCAGAAGAAAATAAAGAGTCAGAGACATAACCATTCACATATAAAGTGAATCTACAGCAAGAAGAAGGTAGCACTGGGCCATGCAGTATTCACTCTACATTCCTTCATAGAGGATAAAAGACCTGTGCAGGAGGGAAGTCTTAGTTCCAGCAAAGTGTGTAGAGCTGAAACATCAACATGTATTCATACACCAGCAGTACCCATTCTACCCACTGACCAACTTATGGAGGCACACATTTCACAATCTGGCACTAACACCTTACCCATGAGCACCTATGTACATATGGGATAAGGTATTAGTCTTTATAACCAAAATTTTTTTTGCAATGCAGAATGTAAACGTATGCTCATCTTTGGCTTTGACCTTTGGCTTGGCTAGAGGGAATGGAAACAATTGCAGCCTCCTAGAATGCAAAACTATTGTTCCCAGGATGTTCAAATAATAATAGTTTTCTAACATTGTCGGACCATAAGACGCACATACATTTCCCCATTCATTTTAATGGAAAAACAGGGTGTCTTAAAATTCGGAAAATATAGTAATCTATTGCCTGTTTTAGCAGTAATAGGGTCTTTAAACAGCTGTACACATGGTGCACATGCTAAGCAGACCAAATTGCTAGAAGGCTAAATATTTTATTTAAATCTGTGTGATGCTTAAGGCCTTGCAAGTATAATCCCAATGTTTAATGAATGTGATAAAAAAAAAGTGGACTGGAAGTTGGCAATGGAACTATGATTAAAACTCTACATTTGGAGCTAAATCTCGCAAATCGTCACTAATATTTTAAAGGGAAATTATGGTTTTATATATTTTTTTTATATTTAAACCCTGTTCACATGTAGTGTGCCAATACAATTACATTGCATTGTCATAAATGGGCTACTATACCACAACCATTATGTCACATTATCTGCATGTGCATTGCCATAATGCATAAATGTGAACATGACAACTAAATAAAATTCCTGCCCAAAAAAATGGGTCCATCTTATGGACTGGTATGTTTTATCACACATAAGAACTGTACCTAACATAAATCTGTTGGAAGCAAGGTTTCATAACTATATCACTCAAACAAATTGCTTAAGCCCACCCATACAAGTTTAGATTTCCACTTGATTTGTTGGCCGATCGACCACCGTGCGCAATCACAGCATCATGACATCATCACACGCGGCCGATCTGCTGGGAGAATGTCAGAAAACCTAAAGGTGAATGGAAGGCTTTAGGAACAATTTTCATCTAGAAATTCATTCTATAAATATAAAACTGTTCACTTCAGTGGACTAAATCTATGGAAGCAAACTTATGGTTTTAATTTTTATCATTTGCCTTGCACATGATTGGATACATAAAAATAACACACCTTCACTTACTACTTTAAACTTATAAAAACCTTTTTTTCCTAGATAGTAATTATCTAAAGCTGGCCAAAAACACTTTGATTTTTTGTACGATTTCTAGACAATCGATGGTAGTGATAGATCGTTTACAAATCAATACATGCTTTAAATGTGTGATCAACCAAAATGTCATAAAATCGCACATAAATCGGGTGAAATTGAAGGATACTATTGGAGACCATAAGATCTGCGCTTTCGATCGACCCATGCAAACCTAATCCCACTTCCGATCGGCATTTTTTTGTGTAGCCGATCTTTAGCTACATCACCGTTCGATCGGGCGTATAAATCGTTGATAAATCTTATTCAGAATATGGTGCACTTTTTTACCAATGTATGTCTTTGGATCGAAGCCGCAATTGCATGTCACAATTGTTTCACAAATTAATATCGGGGAAATCTAAGCGTCTAAGGCAAGCTTAAAGGTGGCCATACACGGTGCACATTCCAAATCGGCGATTGAACAGAAAAGCGGACAAAAAAACCTTCCTTCAAGCAGGATTAATGGATTATGCTTGAAAAAGGTCGATCGAATCAGGAAAGTACATGTCTGTAAATGCCAGTTGATTGTGGAGAGATCAGGACACAGCCCCCTTGCCTGTGCCTCTGTCTTTTAGCTGAGACATATGCAAGGGGGCGGAGCAAAACAGTGTGGGGTGGGGGGGAGCCATCCTCCTCTACAACCATGCTTGTCCAGATCCCCACTCTGCCGATTGCTCACAGGCAGCAGCTGGAATCTGCTCAATGGGAACCCTGGTCCAGGTGTACACAGCATCAGGGTCCTCACTGAACAGGAATTGACGTGCACATGTGGTGCACATTAATTCCATGTTTGATTGAACAGGTATCCACTCGTGTATGGTCAGCTTTAGTCATAATTCGGGTGGTAAGTTTGCCCAGTGCAATATTGATTTAAAAAATCTAATAGGTCTAAGCAAATGTCTGTCTGCTGGGTAAAGGTAAAGTAAAGGTCCCCACACACTTAGGGAATGGGGCCGACAGATGAGTGACATCATCGCGCTGCACCCCGTTGTTCAGAGTATCGGTGGGCACCCTTTGTGTGCTGGCTGTTAGTTTGAAAGGGGACACCGGACCCCATTCAAACTAATGGCATCGGCCAAAAAATATGTCCGTTATCTGGCCGACCGAGCTTTGAGGTGACAGGGATCTGTCGCCTCATGTGCGCCCCTGTGTCACGGGTGAACCACGAGAGTAGTGGACCCACCGTGCCACCAAGCAAGCATAAACCAGGGCGCAGAGTCTAAGGTGCCCCCCGGTATTCACCAGAGCATTCCGCAAGGAATGGTGGAACTTTGCTGCAGTGAGCTCCCAGGTTGCGGCCCCAACCCAAACTTACATGGTTAGCGGCTGACAGGAGTATCGAAGGCGCGGTATCCAGACAGCAGGCAGAGACAAAATCAGACCGGGGCAGGCGGCAAACGGGGTGGTCAAAGACGGTCCAGGGGTCGCTAACGGTAAAGCAATAGATAGCAACAGAACCTGTGTTTTAGAGGCATAAAACACTCTTTGGTCAGGCAACCCCCTGTTGTCTTAGACTTCCTGTTATGACCAGGTCAGGTGATCTGGTTGGACAACAGGGCTCCAGGTGTGGTAACTAGGGTGCAGGAGCCGGAGCTGATCTACGGAAAGTCGTGGTTCTCTGAGGAATAGGAGTAGACCCCGTAGCACTTGTAGAGGGCACTGCTGCTGTGACACCCTGCGATCTGTGGCCGAATATGCCGCCGATCGCTGCAAGCGTGCATGCACGTCGCTTGGCAGCAAAATCTTGTTATGTCTATGGGGGCCTTAAATCCGAAATATAGACATTAATCTGTCTAATGAAAAACAACAGCAAAAAAAGTCAAAAATGGTGAACCACACAGTTTTGCACATATTTCTCATGATGCACAAATTGGAATATGTATAGTTTTCCCTTGACCATATGAGGTTATAGACACGTTTCTTTCATGAGAACCACATTAAGAGTTTGCAAATGAGGAAGTCATGTAGGCGATGGAAAACAGAACTGATTTACCTAAAGGAAAATGAATATTTACTCACTCGCCAAAACACTTAATGACATGTACCCTACCATCTAATTATGTAATGTTCTGTATTAATGACCCATTTTTTTTTAGCAGTAATGCTTTACACAGGCCTCTGTTATAATGAAGGAATGTCCACACACTGGACACTGGAATGTCCACACACAAACTGGCAATTTGCAAGGGAATAAGTTGACTTCCATAGCAGAAATGTATACAGTCTTTCAGGGATAGGGCACAGTCCGTAGGGTGCAAAGTTACCCAGGTGGTGAGGTGCTGCTGTCCACTAGGTGGCCCTCAAGCTACTGATTTACTCCCAAAAAATCCTGTTGTCCCCACTGTCATAATCCATCCCTCACCTGGTCTGCCACTATCAACAACTGCCCCCATGTCTAAGGAGAGTGGGGAGACCCGCTGCTCTGCTCCTACCTTTACCTCTCGGTTCCAGCACTTCCAGTTCCTGCTCTCTGTGTCAAAGGAGGACAAAGGGGGCCTTACGCAAAAAAAGGTTAGGAATCACTGACACATATGATGATGTCACACCAGGGTGGGGAATGTAAACATGTACTGTATTTAATACAGTACTGTAACTGTATTGAAAGCAATGCAATGTAAAAGAAAACCAGATATAAAACATACAGTACTTTGCAAAAGTTTAAGGAAGGTGTGAACCATGCTGTAAACAAAGAATGCTTTTAGAAATGGGAGTGTTAATCATTTATTTTTATCATTCAACAAAATGCAGTGAATAAGCAAAAGAGAAATCTAAATCAAATCAATATTTGGTGTGGCCACCCTTTGCCTTCACAACAGCATCAATTCTTCTAGGTACACTGGCATACATGTTTAGCAGGAACTCAGCTGGTAGGTTGTTCCAAACATGTTGGAGAACTAGGTACTGGACCTTCTGTGGATGCTGGCTTCTTTACATCCTTCTGTCTCTTCATGAAATCCCAGACACACTCCATGATGGTGAGATCAGGGCTCTATGGGGGCCCCACCATCACTTCCAAGACTTCTGCTGCTTCTTCTTCTTCTTCTTTATACATGTATGTGTGGGGTCACTGTCCTGCTGCAGAATACATTTGGGGCCAATCATATGCCTCCCTGATGTTATTGCATCAGTATCTGCCTGTATTTCTCAGCATTGAGAACACCTTGCCCCAAACATTCAAGGAACCTCCACCATGCTTCACTGTTGCTTTTAGACACTCATTATTGTACCTCTCTCCCCCCTTGTACCGCTCTCCAGCCCTTCAACAAACAAACTGCCTTCTGCTACAGCCAAATATTTTACATAATGGCTCATCAGTACAGAGCTTCTGCTGACATTTTTCTGCACCCAGTGCCTACAATTTCCTGCATACTTGAGTCATTTGGCCTTGTTTGGTATGGCTTTTTGGCGGGAAACTCTTCCGTGAAGACCACTTCTAGCCAGACTTCTAACAGCAGATGGGTGTACCTTGGTCGCACTGGGTTCTGCCAGTTCAGAATGGATTGCACTGCTGGACATCCTCCAATTTCAAAGGGTAATAAGCTTGATGTGCCTTTCATCTGGCACGTACCATCCTCTACGTTGCCCGTTTCTAGGTGCTTCTTCTTTAAAAAGAGCTTGAACAGCACATCTTGAAACCCCAGTCTGCTTTGAAATGCAAAAGCAGTATAACTACCTTGTCTCTTGTTGTTTTATACCTCCTACACACTGTTTCTGTTCAAGTAAATGATGTTTCAACCTACATGTGACATTGATGATCATTAGCACCTGTTTGGTATAATTGGTTGATCATACACCTGACTTGGAAGACAAAAGTTAGTAACACCAAATATTGATTTGATTTAGATATTTCTTCTGCTTGCTCTTTGAATACACAGTACTGTAAATAAATACAAAACGCATACAAAAAAATTAATAAACATAAATACATTTTTTGCGTATTAAAACCACAATAAATATGGTGTGAGTACCAAAGACCATCTCCTGGTAGTTGCTTGAGTAGCTGACAAAAAACCTTATGTGTACCCCTGTCTATATCGCAAAAAAACTAGAAATGGCCCTGATTGTCTCATTGCCAAACTAACATGAATTTCTAGTAACTTCTGTTACACTTAATGGTTATCAGTAGTGATGGCCGAACATTGGCCAGGTCTGTCCGCGAAAGGGCGGATCGGACTTTTAAAGAAGTCCGCCATCCGCCTGTTCGTGGACAGATTCAAATTCCCCGCCTCTATGTGGGGAATTGGAATCGGAAAAACCGCATGTGACGTACCTGGAACGCATAGTTCCTGGTAAAGGGAGCCGGATGGGACGTCACTTCCTCTTCTCGAGCCGGTTTTTCACTAGGAGACCTGCTTCATGCCCGGTCTTCTAGTGAAAAGTTTCTTCCTCCGGCACGATCTCCCAGGTTCTTTTTCGTCTTGCCGGCGAACGTGGCGGGTCGAACACCCGTACTGCTTGCCGGCGAGAAGGAGAGCGAACATACATGTTCGCTTGCGGGCAGTTCAGCCATCACCAGTTATCAGTCCCTGGATGAGACTCAGCATCTTGGTTCTTCTGTTTTTCACAGTGTCTTAAGCTGGCCATAGACGTCTCGATCCATGGCCAGCTTGTAGCAGACTCATTACAGCGTGGTGATGTCACCACGCTGTGAGGAGTTGGCTACAGAACTGACAGGAATCCTGTGTGCTCCACTAACACAGGCTATTCCCGTCAGATTGTAGCCAATTAACTTGAAGGAGGAGGAGACTCCCCTTCCAAGTTAACTTACCACAACAGAATCGGCCAAAAAAATACAGCGACCCATCCTGCCGGCTTTTTGGGTCAAAACCTCAAGGTGGTCACTCCTGTAGTTGCGGGCGACCGACCGCCATGCTTTCTATGCGTACTATGGCCGGCAATCAGCACGTCTATGGCCGGCTTTACTCTAGAACAATTAAAAAATGTTTTCCTTAATCTGTTACTGATGGTGAGCATGGTGTACTCTTACTTTCTCTCACATTCACAGATGTCACCACCAAGCACTTCCATGATAAAACCATTTAACAAATCAAAATTCCTTTCTGCTCTGAAGACAACTTGTTAGAAATCCTGTGAACAGTTTAAAGGGTAAAGGCAACTGAAGGGTATTGCAACTAACTTGCCTGTTCATTTTTAAGCTCTTTCCCACAGTGGTGTATTTTTATGTATTTATTCTTACTGGCATTTACTGTAGTTACTGTCTGGCTCCTTGCATACTGAATGACATGTAATCTCTGTACCTACAAAAGTAAAAAAAATAGAAAAAGTGTGACAATTTCCTTCTGTTGTTACCAAATAAAATGGACATACACCAATGTGGTCCAAGAATAGGAATGTTTATGACATTTTATGGCATTCTATATCTATAGGCATCAACATGCAGTTAATTACTGGTTTGCAGACATAACCTCTAATCCTTATTTTCCATAAGCCTTTGGATGCTTTTTTTCTCAGTTACCCTGAAGAGTATTTATGAGGTCAAACAATTTGATGTACATGGCCTGGCCTTCAATATCCATTCTAGTTCATCTAAAACGTGTCCATTCAAGTTTATTCTGATATTATATAGACCAGTTGAGTTTAGTCATTCTCCCCCAAAAACCAATGACTTTGTAGACTTTGTTTTGTGCATTGTAGCACAGTGATGCTGGTACATACAGTAGTAATTTCCCAAAATGTTCCTTGAAAGCATAGAATTATTCAAATTGTTATTGAAATGCTAAAGCACTAAGATGTTCCCTCACTGAAACAAATGGGTCTAGCTCCACTCCTGTAAAACAACTATAACAAGGTTGCAGTTGGACAAGTGATCAGTTAAACAGTAACTGGAACTTGAGCTATATTGAATATGTGTAAATTATAAACTGCAAGAATACAGTATAGGTTTGGGTAGAAAGCTCCGAAGACAATTTGTTAGAAATGCTGTGAACAGTTTAAAGGGTAAAGGCAACTGAAGGATATTGCAACTAACTTGCCTGTTTATTTTTTAGCTCATTCTTATAGTGCTGTATTTTTATGTCTAAAAAAAAAATACAGTACAGGTTTGGGTAGAAAGGGAATGTATACACAGAACAGTGTTGCATTTCTCTCTGTGATTAAGACAGTATAACATGTGTCTGGATAGCATTACCAAAGTTAATTCCCCTATTATTCATTGTGTCTCTCTCAGTGAAATGCATGATAGCTCTGGTGCCACATAAGAAGAGCTGGAGGGGTCTCAGGCCCATGGACAAATGGCCACACACCGGCACTTATTATGGAGGCCCTCTTAACGAGCTACAAACATTTCCAGTTGGCAAAATGCAGTCAGGCAGGTAATGTTTCTGAGGAAAATCTGGATTTTTCCTGCCAGACAAAGAAGTTTGATATGTCACTCTATAGAAAATATTACCACCACTTTTCATTGTATCCGGTTGCTTGTACATGGAAACCGTGAAAATTTGGGACCCAGCATTTAGGCTGAGGTTATTTCAGATGTTTGGAACTCTGCCATTATTGAGTTAAGAGGTAACTTTTGCACATTAAGGACCTGGTGACCCCACTTTTTGGCTTTTACATAGTTTGCTGAGTTGTCTTTGAATTTTTGTTGTTGCTTAATATTTGATAAAGTTTCACAAACTGTAATGTAATGTATAAAAGTATGTTTTACAAACGTCAACTGTGAGATTATGATGGGAGTATCAATACTTTTGTACATGTATAAAGAGGGATGGCAAATTCTCTCAGCAAAAAATTTCCTTTAAAGAGAACATACAGTACATTAGTACTGTCCTGATTGGCTTATACTGTTTTAGCCTTCACAGGAAGAATAAAGGAGACAAGATCAAATGATCCCAACCAGCGAATCATAGAAGATTTATGTGATCAGCTAATTTAATTAATCATGAGCATGATTTCTCACAATACATGTATATAAGCACATATTATATCTCATTTCAGTTTATAAAAATTTAAATTTAAAGGATATAAATATTTAAATATAGGACAATTACTCATTTCTTCAAATGCAACGGTTGATTTGTTTCCACTTTTTTAAAACTAATCTATACAATCAATGTACAAATCAATGTTAAAAAACAAACAAATAAACATTTGTATCACAATTATTTTATTTTTTTACAAAACATGTACATTTTACAACATTTAACTAGCAAAACTTTATTTACATTATGGTACATAATATGTTCCTATCTAACAATATTTACAAGCGTCACAATATTTACATATAATTAGAAACATAAAATCTAGTATTACCTTTGCTATTACTTTGGTTTACAAGTAAATATGCATCTTATTTGCACATTTCAGTACACACAGTAAAATGGTTCATGTTGGTTTAACAGTATCTAATGCTCTGGGCATTCTAACAGAGCTCTGATCTAAAGCCAGCCATACGCGGCAATCGTTCGGCCGCTAAATTGCCCATGGATCGCAGCTGCCCACCTGGAGGAACCAATCCATGTTGCCCAAAATCATGATCGATTGTTCATTTATCTCTGCCTGCTCATATTACTTTAGGGTTAGTAAATCAAAATACAGCAATATGGATAAAATGCAATCCTGATCAATATTCTGTTTAAAGAACCATTGTCAGAGTTCTATGAAAATATTGTAAGTGATCCCATATTATTAGTAGTGCCTCACAATATCACCATGTTAGTTCCATATATATTGCTTTGTGGATGCACTGCATTCAATTTACATATTCCGATGCATAATGATTGTCATAGAGGGTACTGGCGATGTCTTTTTGTCTTCACTCTATCTTTGAGGAGTGATTGACCACTTGTATTTTCCTTCTGTTCCAAGAAAAAAAGAAATAATGTAATATTAGAAAATCAGTTTCTCAAAAAATAAATAAACAATCACAAGCAATGCTAAATAAAGGTTTATTTCTGATTATGGTCATGTTGCAAAAATTTCACCTCACTTCCTGTCCCAGTAAACACAATCTCAGGGATTTCCCCAATACGAACACAGACAGCAATCAATGTTCTATTGTGGGAACTTAGGAGGGAGATTAACGCCCCTCCCTCCTACCTTTCTAGGAAAAATCCGGTATTTTGTGAATTTGGCATTTGGCCGAGAAAGTCACATCAAAAACGTGACTTTCCCAGTCAAAACAAGAGGGTTGACAGGAATGACTCAAGTCAAACCATTAAATACCGACAGGGGTGTGTATCGCCACCCTAAATGACAATAGGTAGAAAAAAAAAAACAACAAGAATAGAAAACTAATGTAGACACATCATCTAAAGACAGGCATGCTGTAATTTATAAAATTTTTGTGCTAGGGTTTAAATACAGTTAAACAAACATTTCTCAAATTTTTTATTATTTTGATATGTGTGCATTATCTGACGAATAACACTTACTTATGTTTTCCTTGAATAAGAGTTTTTAGTTGTTTCATGGCAGGATCTACGCATTTTTCTTCTGTTCTTGAGCCAGATTTTTTGGAATTCTTAGGGCGTTTGACAGTAACACTGTGAAGGAAAAGTACAATATTATCACGCTCATTTTACATTATAACCATAACATATACTGTATACATTTTTCAGCAATAACCTTAACAGATGCTTAACCTTAACAGATCACAGATGCTGCCAAGTGGACATGAAAATCACAACTGGTTCAAGAAGTAATGGATGAAGGTGACCTCATTTGATTAATTGCAATTAAGATCATGTGGATGATTTACTGGAAAACGAATCTCATGGATAGAGGCACCATAAAGGTTCAGAATGAACAGATCTACTGCTATTTCTCATAAATGTCTTGTGGATACTATTCCTCAATGGTCAGATCAGTATTGTGAATACATGGGGCACCTACACATTATTAATGAGATTTCAAAGAGGATGTGAACAAAATACCAACTAACACAACATAGACTGGGGTTGTCTTTGATTATAAATGCCCGTCAGTACAAAATTGTTGTGCATACTTGCACATCATGCCAAAAGCACAGACTTCAGGTCAACTTGCGACTGATCGGTGTATTTCATAAACAATATCACAAAATTACAAACATTTATATTTTAATACATAGTTTGCACTAGTTTATCAGAGTAGAATTTGAATATTGCCAGTGTCATTGAAGGAAAACACTTAAAATTATGACATGGTATAGGCAACCTCGCCTTGGCAAGAGAAAGCACATACTACATACATACAATTAGTTTTTGTACATAAAGAGGGTGGAAGTTTTTATAAGGGCTAAGAAAAATTCTACGTCACTAGTTTTGTCTAATCATGCGGTGTTTGTTATGTCCAAGTTGCCTGTTTGGCATACATAATCAGGGTTACGCCCCTGGTATCAGCTACCTGATCAGTGTTGTTTGTTCAAGTAAAAATAAAATCTCAAGTGTATTGTATCTTACTTACATGTACTCTTTATTTGCACATTTGGAACCTGGTGGGTAAATCTCCAACTTCACTACTCTATTTATATTAAGATTCTTGGAAAAAGATGTACATAGGCATCGCTCTCCTTGTCCGAGTTGTCCTGTATGAAGACAGCGATGAGAAAAAGTTAATAAATCACAATATAAAGTAGGATGAATGGTAAATTAGTGCTAGTAAGATGAACACATTGGTGCTAGAACTTTGTATATTAAAGTAATGACCTTACCTTGTACAAGTACAACAGAGATCAGAATACAAATGGCGACAGCACACTTGTAGTCCATGATAACAGCAGGATTAATAATCTTGGTCACTGGTGAGCGTAAATACAGCCAGATGAAGTAGCCCTGCTTTATTTATACTGCCTGTTATTGCATCACTTCTGGTGTGATGGGGAAATCCAGGATTCCAGCACTTCTTTGAAATCTAAAGCTTGAGAGGAAACACTTGTGAAAGTGAAACTGTAACAGGGACTGGAGAATAAATCAAATCACCAAGGGCCTTTATATGGATACCTGTTATTTTTGCCCTTCCACCTCACTTGTACATCTTGAAATGTAAGCATTATCCTCAAGTTTTAAAATGTATTAATGGAACATGAAATGAAAAACAATAAATTAGATCTATGATATGAAACAAATGTAATATTTCTATGTAGAAAAAAGATTTAAAAAAATTATTAAAGCAGATCTATAGCTATGTAGAAAATATCTAGAAAATACAGGTCATACCATCAATTTACGACTTGGTGTCTGCTAAGCTGTCTGGGCTATTAAATGATACTTAATATGGGAGCATAATAATGGTCGCATAGTTCCATCTCAAAGAAGCACCTGCCCATAGTCCACACATCCCATGATGACTTAAATTGGGTTGCCATATTTAAAAAACAAAAATGAATAAAAGAATTAAAAATCAGAAATGAATAAATAAGAAAGTTACCAATGTCTATTTAAAAAAAATTGTTAATAATAGAGTGTTGTTCCATGTTAAGGCCCCCATACACCTTACAATCTTTCCATACAATTTCTGTACAATCAAATTTTGTTCTACCATAACCATGTAATATGAGGACCTTTCTAACCCTTCCAATCACTATACTATCAGGGAGGCCACTATACTACACAGTTGTTGGTAGATCTAATGGAGATTGTATGGATCGATCTTAAGGTGTATGGGGGGCTTTAGCCATCAGAAAATACAGGAACTTCCTCAGTTTGAGAAGTTTCCTCAGTTTGCATAGGGTTTGGTAAAAATTGTTACAGAAAGTTTGGAGTTTAAGTGATTCCCTTTAAGGTCACCATACACGTGTCCATTTCTCATAGGATTCAGAACATTTATGAATCGTTTGCAATCCACCTTGAACGATCGACCCAAAAGCTGTCGGAATCGACTGGTGAACCGATCGTCCAGGAATCCAACATGTTTTTTATTTGTTGGATCGTTCGTCTTCAAAGTACGTTGGTGGTGGTCATCAATCGGCTTGTGCCATTTTGAGTATGACAACAACATATTTTCGATCCAGAACATTCTAGAAATCAATCTGGGAGAGTTTGATCATCTAAAAATCGATTGTTCAAGGTGGGGTGTTAATCAATCGATCATCGATTTTTCATTCACTGTAAATTATCGAATCGATAGTCGTTTAGGAAGAAATCGGCACGTGTGATTTCAATTAACCAATAAAGGGGATCACTTAAACTCCAAACTTTCTGTATTTATTTTAACAAACCCTAGGCAAAATGAGAAAACAAAAGAGGGTTACCCAAAAAAAGGCAACAAGGCTTTATTTGTGTCCAAATAAACAGTGTGTCTTACTGCAAACCCAATAGTCCTTCAGGAAAAATCAAGAAAGTAAATATATTCTATACTTGTGGAGAAGTTTTGTCCCAAAACCACAATTCGTCCTCTCTCAGATGAAAGCATTCCAGCTTTCTTTGTCCTCCAGGAAGTGTCTCAGCAACCCCATTAAGCCGGCCATGGACATGCCGATTCCCGGCAGTAGTTGCAGACGATCGACCAGCGTGTGCGCTTACGCCAAACGCATGGTGGTCGGTTGCCCGCAACTACAGGGGTGCCCACCTTGCAGTTTCGACCGAAAAAGCAGTACTTTTGTGGACAATCCTGTTGTAGTCAGTTAACTTGGAGGCGGAGTCTCTTCCCCCTCCAAGTTAATTGGCTACAATCTGCCAGGAATCCCTGTGTTAGTGGAGCACACAGGATTTCAGTCAGTTCTGTAGCCGATTCATCACAGGGTGGTAACTTCATCACCCTGTAATGAGTCTGCTACAAGCCAGTCATGGATCGAGATGTCTGTGGTCGGCTTTACTCTTCCCACATTTGGTCATGTGACCTGGTTATAACGCTGCTATGCAGCCAACACACCTTCACAGGTACTGGGTGGGGTGGATAGGAGGCCCTCCCAACCATCCTACCTATTCACAGTCCAGTCCCACCCTACCTATTCACAGCCCTGCAGACCAAAAATGGGTTACATGTATACCCCATTCAGGACCCATCCCTGGCGTCCTGTACAATACATTCTGCATGTAAATTGTCAGGCACCTCAAACAGGGAAACATACCACATCTTTTGATTTCATCCCAATATCTTTTTACCTGCATGCACACACCAGGGCTAAACTCAATTTGAGAGATTCCTTTCTGGTGCAACAACCTTCCCATCTCTCATCTTCCCATCCAACAGCGTAAAGAACATTCTCTAAGGGCCCTTCCACACTATGTGGGCTGCACCTGTGGTTTTTGTCAAAGCAGATTGCAGGACACTTGTGATAAAGCGAGTTAGCGTGCAGGGATAGTGTGAAAGGTACCCAGGTTTCCAATGAAGACCTGTGCCCTTGTGTTAACCATTGCAGCGCTGCATTGCGGTACTGTATTGTACAGCAGCATGTTATCTCTTTTATATTCCTTGTCTAGTAAAATGGTGTCCCCAAAAAGAAAGTAGTGAGAGTAAATCTTTTTTCTTTGAACAGCAGTAAAATCTTTCTATTCGAACTTTAAGACCAAATTTTGTATATAGATACAACAAGTAATCAACCACTTTGAAATGTGAACCTTTACCTTCCATAAAAATTCCCTGATATTCTTGTCAATTACTCTAGCTTAAATATTAAATGTTGATGATTGACAGGAGTATACACAGGGAATTTCCATGGTATTTTACAGTGGAAGTAAATTGTTCTGCCAGCTTCAATATAGGAGATAGGTTTCATATTGCTCTAAAAGCCTTTACAGAGCCAAGGCAAGAACCAATGCAGTTCCCTTACAGCAACTTTCCGTTACAGTACAGCTTTTACATTGTGCAGACATGTCAGGAAGTTAAAAGAAACTACAAGTCTATAAATAGTTTGGATCCAGGAAAGGACTGATAAAAGTATCATATGGCTAAAAGTTCCTACTGATATTAAATAATTCTAATAACTGTAGGCAGCATTAAAAACTGTATATGCAACATATACGTCTACAGAACTTTTATCTTTATTTACAGTATTTATATTATTGTCATAATCAACGTTTCCATAGTCTGGTAAAGTATAAACAGTGGCTGGGATTAATTTATAATACATCATACAGTTAAATTTTTGAGGGGCTTTTCAAAGGTAATAAAGGTGAGGTTTCATTTTCCTTTAAAAGCTTGTAGAGAGGAGAAACTGGCACAGTTTATTTCCAGGAACTTCTACTTTCAGTTTTATTTTTTTCATTTGCATTCCAAAGATATAAAAGGACATCAATAATAAAACCATAGAAAAAACCAAGTAAATCCTTTAAAAAAATTCTTTTTCATCTTTTTCCCTGTGGCTCTTAGATGACCTCAGGCACCCTGATTTGAACCTCTAACAGGATGGATCTCCTCACAGGCAAACTATCTCTTCCAAGCAAAGGATTTTTTCACTAGCCCCCCGTGGGTAATGGACATTATCGGTCTGTGGGGTGGAAGACCAGGAATCTGCTGAGATGTAGCTGATGAAGTACCCCTAAAGATTTGACACTGGGTGGTTTGAGGACTAGGCCAGGGACTGACTAAGTTGGCAGCCACTGCTCCCACATGGCTGGCATGGAACTGTAAATGGAGAAGGTCAATATAGAGTTTATTTGGGACGTGGGCCTGCACTGCCTTTCGCAGGTGGAGTGATCATCAAGCGCAAGGTGCAAGAGTCTGCAGAAGGAGCCAGACAGGGAGAGGTACTGGAAGATGCCAGGCCTTGACCCTTTGTTCACACTCAGACATAGACAGGCACCTGTTACACAAGCAAGATATGTCAACAAAAATGTTAGCATGTGCCAAAGATTTATGTAAGTCTTTAACTGACACTCTAGGATTATTCATTACCTCATTAAGCATTCTGCGCTGTGCTCTTGCAGTCATTTTTACATGACGACCACGTCTAGGGAGAGTAGCAACAGTGCTAAACTAAGTCTGTCTTACCATGGACACATGAACATCAAGGCTTTTGGAGATACTTTTGTAACCCTTTCCAGCTTCATGCAAGTCAAAAATTCTTGATCGAAGGTCTTCTGAGAGCTCTTTTCTGCGAGGCATGGTTCACATCAGACAGTGCTTCTTGAAACCAGTAAACCCAAAACTGGTGTGTGTTTTTACATACAGTGGATACATACAGGTGTCTACAAACCCTACAAATTTGTACAAATTGCTCCCTAACAGAGGAAGCTCCGTGTCTGCATGGGCAGAACAATACATAGTGTACCAACATCAATGTTTTAAGCTTTCTCTCAAATCTCTGTTGGTATTTAAAAAGCATAATTGAAATGTTCCCTGTGGATTTACCTGATGAAGCCCCATAACCTAGGTCAAAACACGTCAGAGAATCATCCTGCAGTAACATAATTATGTTGTCTTTGGGATTTTAGCATGAATTTTGCTGATATACTGCAAATAAAGTAGTTATTATAGTTGTATATATGTTAAATTAGAAAATCAATAAAAAAAAGATATAGCCTTATAGGCCAATTATATTAAGTATGTGAGGCTATAGATAAATATAATGAAGATATTGAAAGTGAAGATTTTGGATTTTGGGAGTGTATACCTGTGAAAATATAAAGTATGAAGGGGATGGGGGTTTAGAACTCTTATTCAGGAAACTAATCCAATGTTTTTAAAATTTCTTACCAAACTCTGTCTCCTTCTTGTGACTGGAATATTGACCGACGTGCGCGCTCATGCCAATCAGCCGGGGGTCACTCGGCCAAAAATCGGGTGGCCCCACCTGGTGAGATAGACCAGGAATCTCCCACATGCCGGATCGCATGGTAATCCGAGATGCCGGTAAAATCCTGGTGGATCCTAATACTTTGAATGGGGCCGGCAAACAGCTGAGAGGCCGGCTGCAGCGGGATGACGCCATCCCGCTGAAGTCGATCACTCTTCTATCGAGGCAGGATCGCCTTGTGTATGGCTACCTTAACACACATAGAAAAGCAACAGCAGAGAAAGACCAAGTGGTCCATGATATATTTATACACAAACTAGCACAAAAAATACACTGACGTTGTCTTTTATTTCAAGAGCGGTGGTGTGTGAAAGGAGTGGGTAAGCTTTCTTATTCCTTTAGCAGCTTGTGCAAGCTTTAGGACCAACGCAGTTTATTTTCAGGAACCTCTACATTAGGTTTCTCTTCTCCATTAACATTGTAAAGATGTAGGTGGAAATATACACTAAAGCCGATATGTAGTTAAGAGTCTAAGGAGAAAACCGCAGAAAAAATGTCATACATGCGGAAGTTACTACACACTGTAAACCATTTCTTTAGGTGAACTATAGGTCATACCCCCTGTTCTAGAAGCAATGAGAGGCAAATCTAGGTTATCATAAGGGGGAGCTTAACAATGGGGGGGTGCACTGTCAATTTAAAACTTTGTGTGGTCTACTAATACTTCACATGCTAGAACAGCTGTCTTATCTGGTTAGAATGGTTTGGGTGTATAAGAAGGAAAGGGCGGGTTTCTGCAAAAGTTACCTACACAGCATATGATGGATTCTGCTCGCATGATTGTCCAGAGCAGGCACTACATCAGACCTGGCCTTTCAGTGAAGAGGATGTAGCAGCCATGCAAGCATATCCACAGTTCATAAGGAATTGGGAATAAAAGCATTTCTTCCTGTAGCGCTGAAGCTCAAAATAGTTCTGTTGTGTAGTAAAAGGGATGAAAACATTTGATTATATTTGCAGTAGATAATGGCATGTAGGATAGTATGTAAAGCAAACATGGCAAAACATCATTTAAAATAGTGATTGAAGAGAGTTGAGACAAGATTTTTGATGGAGTCTGAAAATATTTAGGTTTTTAAGATATTTAAGATATTAACCTCCCTATCGTTACGGGCTTTTTGCACCATTTTTTATGGCACGAAAGGCCGTTTCCTGGTCAGTCGCGGCAGAGTACTGTGTCGGCTCTCCCCCAGCCCTCTACACACCACCAGTGTCAATTAGACGCCGGCGGTGTGTGGGGAGAAAAGCGACACCCTCCATTAACATGGAGGTCTATGGCACCGCCCCCTTCGGGGTCACTGATGACACCGAAGATACGGGTCCGAAAAGGCTCTGTGTGCCTGAAGCTCTGTAGAAATTCTGCAGGCACACAGAAAGCCGGCGGTTGTGCCCGATCCCGGCACGGGTGCAGTTTGATTCACGATCAAACTGCGCCCATACTGGCTTCGGGCGTAACGCTAAGGAGGTTAAGGTTAAGAATTTGGTAGGAGGATAATAAATGTTGAAAAAAAAAAGAATTCCTCAAGCAGAAACTAGGTATTGTTGTGATAAGAAAAGGTTAATAGGGAAAAAACACACCAAAAAAACAGACATGGATGTTTAAGATGTAGATATGAATCACTGATCAGTTTTAAATTAAAACTAAAAAAACACACAGGTACATGAAAACATACCTTCTTCATGTTTTATCTGATAGTGGGAACATCTTAATTTAGGGCAAGAGAAGCACTCCCATACTCCTCGACAGAGACTTGCTCCTCTGCAGGGAGCTCCCGTGTAGGGGGAGGGGGGCAGTCGGCTTCATACATGGAGCTGTCGTGGGTGAAGAGAGCTTCTCTCTCCCTTCTTCACAAAGTCTCACAGATCTGACACTGATGTCACATCTGTCAGACTGAGCCAGAGAGGCTTTTGGCAGAGAATTCCCAGAAACCCTTGCGGTTTGTTACGTCTTGCCTTGGCAAGTTGTAACACAGTGTGAGGGGCTGTCTCTAAAAAGACAACCCTCCTGCTGTCAGAAAGGTTTTTTTTTGTTGGGGATCTCTGCAGTATCGGCTGAGCTGCAGCCGATACTGTAGAGTGACCTAACAGGTGGTAGGTCCGCTTTAAATAAATAAGAATATTTTCAGCAATATACAGTACTATGCAAGAAAATTCACCCTCTTAACTTTTTACCTATTTTGTTACATTCCAACCTGTAAATGAAATGTTTCTTATTTTATGTGATGGACCTGCTTAAAATAGTATACGTCTGTAAAGTAAAATGTGAAAAATACATGTAAAAATGTTAAACTAACTACAGTAGACCCTTAAGCGATAACCAGCTTTGGTTTAACTGAACTTGACTTACAACTAGAATTATGACCAATGCCAAAATGTGTTTCTGCTTGCATGGTTGTAAACAAAGATGTCAGAGAAGTATTTGTAACCCAGATACAAACTTTTGAGGGCCCAATTTCAGAAAGAGCTTCAAAATGCCTTAAAAATAATCAGAAAAAACCCAGAAGGAATGAAGAAGGAGAAGTTAAAGAAATTGAAAAGAAGAAGGAAACTATGAAGAAAGTTGAGTGATCTTGATGTGGCTGATCTCACTCATTAATATAGCATGTACAAACTGATAGATAAATGTAAACCAAATGTAAAGCAATACTGTAGTGATGGGAATTTGGGACAAAAAAAACAAATGCATATAAAGTTTGAAATATATAGGGCTACTCAACATAGTTAAATGCATATCCAGAAAGAGCACTATTTAGTCTGGTGGAGATACAGATGAGAGAACAAATGTCAGCGCTCATAGCAAGCACAAAATCTGGCCCAATCACAAGAGTCAGTCAAAAGACCAAAAGAACAAAATGACCAGTACTGGTTGACAAAGGCAGGTAAGTATTACTTTACTTATAGATTACCCATCACCTCAGCTGTCAAAACCAGTGTATATTGATTCGAGTTTCAATTGCTGTCTGAATCTAATTCCAAACTCATTATGACAATTTACATTC
>CM070032.1:148244791-148269386 GCA_036250615.1 Ptychadena robeensis | reverse complement strand
CATCCTTCCTGTTCCCTGTTTGCCCCCGGTTTATATGTAAATTAGTATTTTTTGTGGTTGTGACCTTGTACGAGCTAGTCGTTAATATGTGATGGCACTAGGTGATGTGTACCTGCCAATGTTACTGCTAAGCTGTGTTTTCCCATCCCACGGCTACCCTAGTGCATGTCAACTTTGTTTGTTTTTTCTATACTCTGTAACGACTTGGTTTGCTCAAATGTCATAGTGTTGATGTATGTTTCTTGAAAACCCAATAAAAATGTATTGAAAAAAAAAAAAGACCGATTGCGTGCGGGGAAATCTAAACGTCTATGCCCAGCCTAAGTCAGTTACCCGGTGTAGATGTGTGCAGAGGTAAATCAAAGATTAAAGCCCCCTACGCACATTTCTAATAACTGCCTATCTCCCAGCAGATGTACCACTTGAGAATCGACCGGACACCTTTTGTTCGATCTAAGAATTATGGACATGTCTTTAATTGCTTAGACCGATTTCTGGACAAATTAAAACTTTAAGCGGTCGATTGTGCGACAGATCGAGCAAGGAAGAAGGAGAAGAAGGACGAGAAGGCTGAATTTTAACTGCAGTCCAGGTAAACTTAAATTGCTTTATAAATAAAAAGGTGAGAATGTCACTAGGTGCAGATAATCACCTGCTTATAGTTAAAGTAACCTGACACCTTTTTAACCCAGCTACTGAACACTGCAAGATAGTATTGGTGTTCTAAACATTATTGGTACTTGTGTTGTAGGTTTGGTAGCTCTTTAAAATGAATTTGCATATATTATGATGATGTACATATTTCTAAGCCTCGATGATGACTGACTTCTCTCCATGATGCCAGAAACTACAGTGGGATCTTTTTGTACAACAATGAGGTGTGGAAGTTAGATGTTTTATGTCATGTGTGATGTAGTAGAAAGTTATCCAGTACTGACATTACATTGGTATATTTTTATACATTAAGCAGGCAGGGGACAGTTTATCTTTGACTGACGCTGCATCACAATTTAGAAAGCTTCTTCAGACATTACCAGAGGTCATTAGATTGATGTTGTTTTCAGCCATTTTTGTCATCACTGATGCAACTTCTTCCAACTTTAATTACTCTGACATTAGAAGATCATATAGATATCAAAATCCAGCCCCTAACACGTGTGAGATTGGTTTTAGGTTTAGTACTTACTAGTATATTTTGAAGCTGTAGAAGTTCAGCAGGTATTTATTTATTTATCTATTAGAATACATATAGTCAATTTGGGACATTTCCAGGGTTGTGCTAATCTGTTTTTTTCAAACAACCACAATGACACAAATATCTAAAAACAAACAGGACTATGCATTGTGAAATCTAGTTTCTGTCAGACTATTTGCATATTGGGTTTAAGCCAGCTTTGCCAGCTTTCAATATGATTGTGTGTCTTTTTACAAACTGACTTTTGTAGTATAATGTGCACAGTTAAAAAGGTATGCATCTTTTAACAGAAAATATCTGCTTATTCTATAACAAAATGGCAGAAATATTAAATAGTCAAAAAAGATCTATTACAAATTACATATTATTGGCAAGTCATATGATGAGTGTCAAATGGCATTCAGAAGGTAAGGCAATAAGCATATCAGGAATAATCTGAAATTGAAACAACACTAAAGCCCCCATACAAGCATAGATCCGCAGGCGATTTTGTGCCCTGTTTGATTGGGTCCCCATCCAAAGTACCGACCAGCACACAAAAGGTGCGCTCTGATTCTCTGAGTGACAGGCTGCAGCGTGATGACGTCATCAC
Organism: Ptychadena robeensis; assembly: GCA_036250615.1. NCBI lineage: Eukaryota > Metazoa > Chordata > Amphibia > Anura > Ptychadenidae > Ptychadena > Ptychadena robeensis. The sequence continues at coordinate 148,267,599 of CM070032.1, read as the reverse complement.
ACTGCAATCGCCCGCTCAAGAATAGCACAGGGATCGCTGTGGGCATGGCCGGCTAAAGGTTATGAAAAGCATTCACTCATATACTTAGGAATAAATAACATGGGCGCTTACTGTAAAGGTGCCCACAAACGTTTAGCTCTGCCTGGCAGATCCACAGCTACAGGCCAAAAGTCTCCATCAAAAGTAATGGGATCGGTCGGGAATTTGCAGACATGTCAGTTTCCTGGCCGATTGAGAATTCTGCCCACATGGCTTGGTTGATCCATGTTGACACCTGCGATCCGCAGCCAATTTTGTGGCAGATAGAGATCCCGCACGCCGCCTGTGGATCGGCAAAAAAATTGGGTGTGGATCGAAGCATGAATGGGGAACTTAAGTGAGGTCAAAAGTGATTTACATGTTTTAAATGTTTATGTGAAATTTAGCCTTTTAGCTCCTTCACACTAAATGCAGTATCAAACTCACAGCAAATCATCGTTTTTTTTTACCATATAAACCCACTTACCTGTCTGGGTGGTCGCGAGTTCGCAAGCGTTTGCAGCCTCTGTGAATGCTCCATGCGTTTCCGATGTTGGCTGGTGAAATGGTAGCAAACTTGGACATCAAGACGCCATCTAGTGGACTATTTGTTAATTGTTATTGAAGAAGGTGGAAAACTCCACTACTTATGATTCAAACATGAAAATAAGTTTCCATTTCCATCCCTGGTATTGGTCCTAATAATAATTAAAATAATTAAATAAAAACTTATTTTTATGTTTGAATCATAAGAAGTACAGTGAAAACCCATCGTCTAATAATAATAAACCTGTGTTCTCTTAACTTGAGCGTGTGGCACTAAGATTTACCTTGGGGCAATGGTGCTTTCACTATATTTTTACCATTTAGAAAACTCCCCCTCGCATTTCTCACTGTCGATTTATACTTGATAGGTTTTTCCCATTTTTAAAGATTATTAGGTCCCTCAACTTATTATCGGCTTATACTCGAGTATATACAGTATTTTGCATTTACATTTTATTAATTCCTATGGAAAACGATTGTGCCATACGGACCACAGCGTGTGAACCACAGCGTGTGTTGCATATAGTAAGATTACAAATAAGACCATTGACACACAGATGTTTTAACCCAAGTAATAGACTGAAAGTCACCTGGCCCCTCCTATCCTGAATCTGCTGCAATCTCTTTTCTAATGCATAGATACTATAGATACTACAAAGATATTTGACAGTTCTGCTTGTAGACATATAAACCATGGAGGGATCTGTCATTCATTGCTTCGTACCTAGAAATATAGGGCATTGTACATGGCATCAATCAGTAGACAACCATCAATTATATTGAAACTATTTACTGTACAAACATGATCAAATTTTTTTTCTTTTATTCCTGGGTGCTTGGTAATCTGATAATAAAGAAATAGAATCAATGTTAATATTTTACCGTATACTAGTTTTGTATATATTGATCTGCTTGATCTGAAATTAATTTGAATTAATTCCTTATTAAAATCATACAATGTATTCTTCATAAACCTTTGCATTATCTATTATCCAACAACTGTGGTCTAAGGAAATTTGACCAGTCTGACAGTGAAGCATAGTGAATATATTATCTTTGTAAGAAAGCAAGTTATTTAGATGAATTGAAGATGTGGGGCAGCCCAAGCAGGGTAATTTCTCTGTGCTCTATAATGTTGCTGATACTATGAGGCACTGCTCGAAAGAAGATCAGAAGGAGGGGTGCCTAAGGGCATGTGTCCACTGCAGATTCCCTGTGCTGGAATTTAAGGCGCCCTCCAATTAAATTATTTTTAACACCCCTCATAACACCCACATTTGCTGGGCGGATTCCCTGCTGCTTGCAGGCAGTTTGCCCGCACCCTTTTGACACAGCATGGGAAAGATGCGGAAAATCGCAGTTTTCTCGCATCTTGGAGACATCTCCATTGATCTTTAACGGAGGTGTGTCCAGTGGCACTGCATGGTGCTGCTTTGAATACGTGGCAGCCCCCAACTTCAAAACAGCACCACGGGCGTGCCCCTAATAATAAGAAGTGTCCTCTCTGCACGCGGGGAAAAACGCAGTGGACACAAGCCCTAAGGAGGCATTTTTCTTGGAATTTCCTATGCTGCAGGTTGCCAACACTGCCATAGCAAAAGCTGCTATGGTAGTTCCATATGAAGTAATTACTGCTCAGAAAGGGAAATTGACTAAGACCCAGGCAAAGCATCGGACATCGCTGTATTAACGGTCATGTCCGATAAGGCTGTTTTCGAGCAGGATTAATTTGACCCGCTCGAAAATAGCTATAGGGGCAGATTATATGGGTCAGATAGATGGCCGTGAGCGCGCACGGCACTCGAAACGGCCATCGATTTGACCCATATCCCCACGTCTGTACCCTGCTTTACACATATAATGTGCCTGATCTGCTTCTTTCTTAGTTTGTCCAGCAATAAAACATTTTAAAATGTATGCAAACCTAGTTTCATTTTCCTGCCTTTCCAGCCTGCCAAGCACCCTTCCTGCAGGCGTGTACTACAGTAGCTTTTTTGAGAGATCAGGATTTGAAGAATTAAAAAGCCTGTTATCTCAACATACCAAAAAATAATGTAGTGACCAGTAAATGGCACTATTGTTTCATTTTAATGCATTGTTATAGATGCTTGTATATTGTATACTTGCCTATGTATCCACTGTATATATGTTTGTTTGATGCTTGTCTCTTTAAGGGTTTTGCACCTGCTGCCTACATGAGGTTGGCTACACGACTAGACGGCTGTCTCCTTTTACCTGCTCTCCACTCCTCACTATGTGTATCAATCCTAATCTGCCCAACTACTGGCCCTAAGCCAACCCCTCTGGGAGTCTATAATTGTTAGATCCTCCACACGTGTCCCCAGACACAGGATTTCTGGGTGAATTTATCCACTGATCCAGTGTGACTTCCTGGCAAGGACTGCTACTTCTTTACCCCAATCTGGTGAGACCATTCAGCCACCCTAAGGTACCCAGCAGCCAGTAGGTGCAGCTTGTTTGGAACTGTAGTAGACCTGTAAATATTGCCCTACTCTGCTGTCTGGACCTTTCGTTTCTTGGTGTGAGAGCTTCCTGGTAGTGTGCTGAGCAGAAGACATCCTTCTACAGAATCCGGTCGTGTAAGTAAATGCACTACATGGCACCCCCCAACACTACAATAATAGCCCAGCATATACCTAAGATCAGACTGCCAATGCCCCAAATAGATGCAGACTGCCATGGGTCCAGGAGCACCACACTCCTCTACCCTGGGGTAAGTACAGTGAACTGTGCATGTCCAGAATTTCTTCAAAGGCCACAAATGAGAGATCTTGCTGGAAAATTCCAAGAAGATAATCCCTCCAGTGGTGGTGTGTTACTTAACATTTACTTAGGGGCCCTGAATAACTGTGCAGGATATCACAACATAGATGTTAGTTTATTAGTATGAATTATTCAGCAAATTAATGCAAGTAGCATATTTTACAATTTTTTGCCATAGTTTGTGCATGCAAACACTTGCTTTAAAGGCCCCAATACACCTTACAATCTTACCATACAATTTCTGTACAATCAACTTTTCTTCTACCAAAACCATGTAGTATGAGGATCCTTCTAACCCCTAGGTGCCCAACCTGCGGCCCGGGGGCCACATGCGGCCCTTTGGGCGTTCTTTGGCGGCCCCCCTTAGCCCTCTACTTGCGGCCCCTGAAACCTAACTGTTCATGCATAGGGCATAGGAACTCATATTCCATCACATAACCTCTGAATAAAAATGTGCATCGCCATACTACAGTGTTACCCAATGCTTGAATAATAATTGAAAATACATTTTGTTATGTAAAAATGAAAAATAATGTCTTCTATCTATGCCTGTTGTAATTTCTACATTATAAAATGTTTAGACTAGTCAGGATAGATTGAAAAAGTTATGTGCGGCCCTTTAGTGATGCCAAGGGCCGCACTTGTGGCCCTCCATATCAACTCAGTTGCTCACCACTGTTCTAACCCTTCCAATCACTATGTATTCTATCAGGGAGGGCCACTTTACTACACAGTTGTTGGTAGATCTAAGGGAAATTGTATAGATCGATCTTAAGGTGTATGGGGGGCTTTACACAATTTAGTGTATCAAATAGTTATTCAATTTGATGTCAGAAGTAGCATTGATGTTCAGATTCTAATTGAACAAAACAAATCCGTTTTTTGATCTGACCTTTAATAAGCTGGTTTAACCTACACAGCCTGGAAAGGGAGGACCTTCAACCACTCTGAGGCAAATTCATCATTCTAGCCAAAACTAAATTTTGTGAATTAGACATTAAACATATACTGAACTTACCTGGCACAAAGAGTTTTGCTGATTAGTGGTTTAACCCATTTGGCTTCTGGATTAATGCAAACCATGATCCCATTATTTAATGTGACGCTGCAAAATCAGGATAAAGAATTAAAATATTACTGTATGACCTTGAAAATAAAGATTTGAAAATTGTGAAAAATATGATTACTGGAGATGCTTACTGAGATGTAAAGGTACGTGTTTCCAAATTGTTGTTCATCGTATAAGTATCTGATGGGTTTTTTAGGTATTTGGATGGATTTGTATACAATCGTACTATGGAGCCTGCACACTGATCTAAGTAAAAGTATTAATCTTGTTAAAATCAATCACACTGTGTGGTAGTATGATTGATCGATCGATTGATATTTAAATTGCACAACATGATCAAATCTAAGATTGATCGTTCAAAAGTCGACTCATGTATGGCTAGCTTTATAAATATGACACACAAATTGCATGCAGATTGAAATTGGATCAATCAAGAACAGCAACTACAGAGTTTTTTTTACAGAGTTGTAATTTGCATACTAATGTTGAATTTACTATATTAAAGCGGACCTACCACCAGAAATCTATGTTTTCATGAATGACACTAGAAGTGCCAATAATAGGGAGGAATGCAGTAAAAAAAACTCAAAAACTTTCCTGTAATGAGCAATTTAACAAGATTACCACACAGCTCCCATCACTTCCTGGTTCGTGGAGCCAACACATGAAACACATGGGGGTGCAATATCGCGGGTGGCCACTGGGGGCGTTCAGTGATCTTCTATGGGAATTTTCAAAGCAGTTCACTGAAAAATCAAAGCTTCCTGTGACGCCCTGCCTTGCTCTGCTGACCATGAACCAGGAAATGAGGAGAACTGCCGGATTATATTCCTAAATTGCTCATTACAGGTACGTTTTGGGGTTTTTTCACTGCATTCCTCCCTATTATTGGCACTTCTAGTGCCATTCATGAAAACATAGATTCCTGGTGGTAGGTCCGCTTTAATCATCTCTGCTGGTTGCTATGAGAATGTAACCATAAAGTAGCACATATAAAGCAAAAAATACAAAAAAAATTATTTTAACTGCTTGCTTTCACATTCTAAACTTGACATGACACCATTTGCACACATTGAGGGGTTGTTGTCAATTGAAACGTCCACCTGCACACCATACCTATCAAGTTTTCCCTTATCCAATACAGGAAGTGCCTAGGCGGAGTGTCTGTTTCGTGCTCCAAATACAGGGCAGGTTTAATGTCCCCTCTCTCCTTTTTGCTGGTTGGCTAACTTAGGACGGAGGGGAATTACTCTCCCTTCTACCTTTCCACCCAACACATCAAATGCACAAGTGGGGTGGGAAGTTAGGAGGGAGAGTAATGCCCCCTCCCTCCTAAATTTGCGGTTTAAAAAATTCGGCATTTGTTAAAATAAGAATGGGGCCGGGTAACAAAAAGGGTCGGGGAAACAGGAAGGTTGACTGGTATTCGGCGCTGGTATGCTACTACAAAGTTTAAAACAGTTCACTAGTATGTGATGGTTACAGCTTAGCCTTAAAAACATGTCTATTTATAATGCACAGGAATTATCACTATTAGCATATTTATAAATCTCCTGGGCTCGGGGTCACCCCAGTAGATTGATTGTGATAACATACCTAGCCAAAATTTGAAAAAAGTTACCTCCGTCCAAATCTCTGTCCAATTAACAGAAGTCACTAAACCTCAAGAAACATATCTGTGATGAGAACAGATCCCTGTCATGGCACATGCCAAGATTATACAACTGGCTCTTTTAAAAAAGTCCGCCGTCCGCCCGTTCGCGGACACATTCAAATTCCCCGCCTCTAGGCGGGGAATTTGAATCGGAAAACCCGGATGTGACGTCACTGATGTCACATCCGGCACCTGGAGCGCATAGTTCCTGGTTGTGTTAACCGGATGTGACGTCACTGACGTCACATCCATGTTTACAAGCCGGAATTTCACTGAAAGACCGGGTTCTCTACCCGGTCTTCAGTGAAATATTCTTCCTGCGGCGGGATCTCGCTGCTAATGATCCCACCGGAGGATGTCCGCCGGCGAGAAGGAGGGCGAACATGCTTGTTCGCGGCCGAACTGTCCGCCTTGCGGGCAGTTCGGCCATCACTACCCATGAGATAGATGAGCCATCGAGCTCAACATGATGATGTAATTGCATTGAGCTCGATATCAAAGGAGCTCTAGGCGTAGCAGTGCTGCGTCATCGAGCACAGCCGATGCTTTGCATGGGCACTTGCGGTCCCCAACCAAAGCAATGGAGATCGATCATGATTTACGATCATGTCCAATAATCCTGTCTTCAAGCTCGAGGACAGGGGTGGCCACATGAACATGCACGGAACTCAAAGTGGCCATCAGTCTAGTGTATATCTATGCATGTATGGGCACCTTTAGTGTGGAGTTTCTTGGTGGTGCCATGTGGTCGATCAATGTAGGTATCAAATATATTACCACAGAAAACATCAGTAAATAACAATTGAGTAAAAGTCAGTAAAAATGTCTAGGCACTTAGGAGGCCACCTAGAAATTGCCATTCACTGTCAAAGCTGACTTGCAGTAATAGGCCCTCTTTATCTTTGGCAATGAACTATTTATCAGATGAATTGAGACCAAGTCCTAGGGTGACACAGGTAGACGTACTCTACAGTACTTCCAGCAGCTCAGTGGCTCCCATAGACATGCCAATGTACATTGCAGACTCTACCATTCCTCATCTAACTGTTGGTGTAACAGGGACACTGTTTATAAAAACACATCTCAAGCATTCTTAAATATGCAAAACAGTGCTACTTAGTGATACTTACATAACTTCCACCTTAGAACAATATGGGCCACTATGGATGATCTCCATATTCTCAATCTGACGCCTTTGAATGGGCTTTGATAGGGTCTTGATGCACTGACAGCGAAATCTTCTGCCACTGAGATACCTACATTTAACAAATATTTTAGTACTTTTATTTCAACAATGTATTCCAGCGCATCACCTTTTCCACATTTTGATATGTTACAGCCTTTTTTCAATATTATTCAAAGATTGAATAAATAAATTTTCCTTAGAATTCTACAAACAACACCCCATAATGGCAATGTGCAAAAAGAAAAAGTTCAGGTTTTGGCAAAATTTTGCTCAGGTGCATCCTGTTTCCCACAGTTGACATTCCATGTCAAAGCACAAACCAAGCATGAAGTCTGAAGCTGGGCATACATGGGTAGATCTGTAAATAGATTTGAGTACAATCCAGTAACATCGAGCGCCCATGGAGCTCAATTGTGCTCTAATCTGTTTACAAATCTACCTGTGTGTGCCTTCCGTCGAGCCGGATCAATAGATCCCACTCAAAGAAAGTCGATTGAACAGGGTTCCAACATGTTGGAAACCCCTGTTCAATCTCCATTACTTTGAATCTCCATGCAAAGTATTGGACGTGCAGCTCCTGAACAGCCTGGACACCGCTGTCATATGAGGTACTTTCAATCAAGTCTACCAGTGTTCAATCGCAAAAGACACTATACTACAAAAAATTCTGACAGCAGGAGGGGCATTTTTTCCGAAATTGCCCCTCCCACTATGTGGTGTTGTGCCGAAGCTGTATGACTTGTGCCTGCCCTGACATTCTGACAGGGACCTGTCAGCAGTGTGAGTGAGAGGTTCTTCTCTAGAGAAAAGCATCCACCCTCCCCCTGGTCTCTAGCAGTGGAGCGGATGAGCGCTGGTTGGGGGGTTAGGTTGTGGTGGATGCGGCCACCCCCCACCCTCACCCCCTGAACTCTTGGGGGAGGTAGGTTTTAGCTGATGCTCTCATATGCGGGTTGTAGCAGATGCGGACTGGTGAACCAATGAACAGAAGTGGCTTCGGTTTGCCAGTACTAAACATGTTGGTTATGGGAATGAGGAAGTAAGGATTGTAAGTATTTTTTCTTGTGTAGCAGTTTTCCCAGATGTGAACTGTTGACAAGTGAGTAATATGTCTATGCAATGTATGTGTCTTTTTTATTTTGAGTTTACAACCGCATTAAGTTTCTTGTACAGAGCATTGGGAAGCTTGAAATCTATAACCTCAAAAACACTGACACAATAAACAAAAAAGAAAAGTTTGTATTCAGAATAATTGTTGAATCTGCAATAAAGGCAAGTAAAGGAGAGTCAGTTGAGACCCATAAATGATACCTTTTTTTCATTAAATAATGACAAAATAATTTTTTTTCTCAACTGCAGAATTTCTGGAACAAAATGTGTTGTGCATATTAAAGGATATTAAAGGACACTTTTTTTTGATTTGCATATAAACAGGAATATTTCATATTGCATTGCAACAGAAATGAAATACAATGCTTACAGAATTTGTGGTCAGTGCACCTGAGATACACACCAGGATCCAGCTCTCATATAAACAGCTGGTAACATTGATGGGCACGATGAGTGTGCCAGCAACATAATACTCTTGGTTACAAGAGATAACCAAGGTATTTGCATCAGATTTTTTAGAGGGGGGGGGGCGAGGATGTAAATTTTTTTTACTTTTAATTTATTCTAAGTTGTTTTTTTTTAAATGTCATTAACTAAAACTACACTAAGTTTTACAGACAGCAAAGAATATGAAAATAAGGTATTTCTTACCATTGTGGAAGGAACTAAATCCAATGAAGAAAATGATCATAGGAACCAAGGTTGATGATACCATTTTAAATGAATATTTAAACTGCAGATTAAAATGTATATTTCAGTTCTTGGTTGCAGATTCCTTGCTGATTTCCTCTCCTCACAGAATATGCTCTTTTGCCAAGATTCTTCTTTTTATAAGTCCACAATGAACAAGAATAACATCACATATCTGGGTTATGTTGCAACCTGTATGTTACAACCCCTTAAATTCTTTTTAAATCTACAAAATCACAAATTGAATTTAATCTTAACAGTTGAACTCTAGACAGACATAAACAATGTATTCATGATACATCGTGTGTATTATGTTTAATGCCAGAAGAGTTTGGAGTTTAGCCTTTTGCAACTTCTTTGTACAGAAGTGCTCACCTGGGAGAGGATGACCAACTACCTTATTGTGCATCTCTCACCAAAAACCAAACAGATAACTGAAAATGAATTTACAAATGAACAGGATCAGAAATCAACCAGGGGGGTGGTGTTACAATAGATGACATTTACTAAACCTTTACTGTCATACAGTAACAAGGGACATGAGGCAATAGGGGGCATAGAGGGTAGGCCTATATACAATATAAATTCCAGAAGCTAATTGTAAATGTCCCAGTATGGTAACTGGAAACCACTACTTGTGTGTCCACAGTCTATGGAACCCAGGCTAAAACAGGTTCCATACAGGAGATATTGCAGGATCCACAGTCTATGCAGTAAGCGCTACCCCACTGTGAAGACAACACATAAATAGCACCTCAGGACCAGGAACTCTGGTAATTGTACTTTCTGAAGTTTGAGGACTCAATGTATGGCTACAAGTTTAGGGCTCTTTCATACTAGCAGAGTCAGTGTTGCAGTACCCACACAGCATGGCTAGAGTTAAGGCAAGGTACACAGGTTTCCTATGGAAACTATTCCTGTATTTGCACTTATGGATACAGTTTTGGTGGCACAGTGCAAGCATCTCCCTTAGATTTCCATGGTAGCACACTGAAAACCATAGGGTTTTCTCCGGTAATGGATATGGTTAGCAGCCGCAGAAGTGTTACCACTGGTGCATCCGTTGCCAGCCAGAAATCACACCTCAGCCACATTGGCTGCTTTGTGAAAGGGCCCTTAATCTTGAGCTAGCCAAACACTGCTCAATTTCGTAATCAATTTGCGCGCAATCAATTGCCATGAGCTTTTTAATCGAATATTAGTAGAATTATTCGCGAAATATTCACAAATTCGAATATTACCTATGCCGCTCATATTTAGTTACCATTGATTTTAAAGGCAATGGCAATCTGAATGCATTGCGAATATTCGTGATTATATATTCGTGAATACTCGAAATTGCGAATATCGAATTGAATCTAAGTAGAATTATTCACAAAATATTGCAAATTCGAATATTGCCTATGCCGCTCATCACTATCCACTATGCGGTGGCACCCACTGATGTCCTCGCCTTGTGTTGAACACATTTTAGCGCATTTTTGCATACAGCAAGGAGTTTTAAACAACACATGTGGAAACTCTGCATTTTTAAAAACGCAACTCATGCATTGTTAATGGTAACATTGGTTGTTTATGTAAAAACATGTGCAGTGCGCAACGCATATAGTGTAAAAGGGCTCTCAAAAGATGAATGAAAACTATTTATTCATACAACCACAAGCAAAAACATATCCAGGTTACAAAAATCATGGTTAGACATATGCCAGCAGATGCATCATGTCTGCACTGACAATCATTCCTTAACTGACACAACCAGGATGTAGTGTTGCATGAATTCACCTCTAATCTGTTTGGGGTTTGTACCACAAAATTGGTACACAAGTTCTGGATCACAGACATCCTAAAATCAAACAGAATTGTAATCTATATCTGCCAACATTTTGAATAAATAGCACCTTATATATGGACTGTATTCAGGTCATTCATTAATGCAGTGGTTCCAAACTGGGAGGCACAAAGGTATTCCATGGGGGTGCTGGCCCTTATTCTTAACCTGTGTTTGAATAGGAAGAGGAGGCTCGATAATGTACCTAATAGAAAAGGGGGCCCTGCAAGGAAAGTTTGGGAACCACTGCATTAATGGGGTATGAAACCCTCATGTAAAAATATAACATTGTATACTTTCACTTGTTTTGTTTCATCCTTGCCTAAAAAGCAGCCCTACTATCTGCCAGAACATTGCACATTTGGTTCAGATCTGATAGAAAAAACTCTTAAGAAGGGTACAGACGTGGGGATATGGGTCAAATCTGCCCCATATAATCTGCCCCTATAGTTGTTTTTGAACTGTTTTGAAATCAATCCCGCTCAAAAACAGCCTTATCAGACATGACCGTTAATACGAGGATGTCCGATGCTTTGCCTGGTTCTCCAGGCAAAGCTCGGCTGAGGAGGAGACAGTTCTGCTCTCCCCGGCTTCTCCGATATCTGACAGCAGCGTGATGACGCTTCTGCAGGGTACATTGGACGGCTCGAATATCGAGCCGTCTGTACCCTGCTTTACCCAAAATGTCCTGGGCACCAATCAGCAGTTAGTGGTCAGTTGCTGAAACCATATTTTCAATTGTATATGCTCAACCAGAACTTTTCAAGCAGTGGTTCTAAACCTGTGGGTCGCTACCCCCTTGGGGGTTGAATGAGCATTTCACAAGAGTCGCTGCATTCACTAAAAGCATCAGAGCAGCAGCACTGATGCCCACTCACGTGGTGGGAAGTTAGGAGTGAGAGTAATGCCCACTACCTCCCAACTTAGGAGAGTTGCAAGAGCAGGGTGGGAAAATAGGAGGAAGTGACTTTACACTTACTTGATCATACCAGAAGACACCTCGTGATGTCACTTCCAGGATCTCAGATCTAAAACCACTGCTTTAAAGTCAAGATACTGCAGCTTTTCGCTACTCTCTGGGAAGCTAAACTTCCTAGAGAGTAGCGAAAAGAAAGACACACACTAACTTAATAAGCACTATACAGGCAAATATTACCGTACATTATATACAGTTTGGTGGCATTTTCTTAGGTCACTATAGGATCATAATTAAAAGACTAAACAGGCCGGTCCATAGTTTACTCTTGTCTGGTTTCAGGCCTGTCTTAACTGATGCAGTAAATGGAAATTTAATTTTAATAAGAAAAGGACACTACAAAACAAGGTTAGAGTTCAGATTGTGGTGGAAGCTTAAATCTAGTCTGATGTCAGCAGGCTCGCTGATTCTCATAAAGTGACTCAGTCATTCCTGGTAGTGGCTGATGGTAATGAGAGCTGCCTGGCTTATATGCAACATCTTTCTGAAATTTGTTATTAAACGCATGAGATATACTTCTGAAATGGTTTATGAAGGCCACAAAAGTACCGCATTAATGTCAAAATATTTCCAGAATCCAAAGTTTCACAATCTTCAAGCTATCATATAATATCTCAGTATGACGTTACAGTAACATCTTAGTACAGTAACATCTTAGTATAGTAACATCTTAGTATTTCTAATGTGGCTTTCTAACTTTCCTGACAATAAAATAGATGTGTCTTCTCTGTCTGACTGACTGAGGAGATTAGACTATTTGTATATGGTGTTACCATTTTATGCTTTGATACTAGGCATCCAAAAACTTTAAACTAAAAAAAATTACATCAAATTTTTACTTACCCCTAAGCTTTCCCAATGGCTCAAACTTGCTCCAAAATCCTAAAAAAATATAATTACCTGTTTGCTCTTGTCTGTGGAAGTCACCTTGTTGATTCATGGAAGGAAAGAATGAATGGGACCATGCATCGTGGTACCACTAGGCATTATGTACACTCATTGCAGAGAACAGGCAGAGGAGAGCATCTTTTCAACAATGTAACCGGAAAAGAAAGCCTTAGTTTGCCTACCCCTGTTATAGTTGCTTTTCTTCTAATGGCTGAATGTAGTGCAAGGAGAAGTAAAAGGTAAGTATTTGCCCGCGTAAAGCAGAACAGTAAACTCCAAAAAACAATCAAATCTCCTTCTCCACCACATACATACACAGACAGTATTACAACACTTGTCAGCAGTAACATCTGGGAAAAACGCTCACACAGAGTAAAAAAAAAAGGTACTTACAATCTTCACTCCTCTATCATTTCCCCTAAGGGTTCACACACCATCTCTTATAGTCCCACTGGCGACTGGAAATCCAACATCTACGCCCATTTTCTTCTGTGTGGTTACGACTACTTTACTCAGGTTTGCCTCTCCACTGCAGTACATATTTACTCCACCCAATCCCTACCAAGCAGGTTTGGGTATTGGCGAGCGGACAGTTCTGCGTCCATTCGCAGATAGACTTCTATGTACTTGCATGTTTGCATGAGGAGGTAAATTGTATGAAGGATGGACACTGTAGGAGGAATCAGGACGAGATTTTGAGACACTGAAGTGGTGGGTGAAGGGGTTCCAGTTGTGCATTTTGCGTTGTTTTTATAGGGGGTTCTTTGGTTCCTTTCGCGTGGTTGAGTTTTCTTTTCCTGTTTTCCTCCCTTTATGGGTGTTTTTCTTTTTCGTGGTGACACTGGATTTGTTGGCCGGGGTCACCACTTAGGTAGGTCTGATGAGTTTTTGTTAAATAAATATCTTATTACCTTCGCTACTGCTGGTTACCAGTCCCCAGCAATATGTCTCCTATTCTACAACTTCCCCACATTATCTGTATCACCTCGACCAGATTTTAGATGACTACTTGCCATGTCTTGGCCGGAAGGTTCTCATGTCATCTTTCAGCTGTAATTGGTATTCTTATTGGTTTGAGGAGTGGAGGGACAGATCTTCATGAATGGGTTTATTTTCTGGGTTGTGTTGATTGATTAAAAATATTCATTATGACATCAGCTTATTTTTTCTGCTGTATCCAGTGCCTTACCAGCTTAAGTGTTTCCTTCCTCAGATACCACTTCCGTTTCCACAATCATCACCTCACAGATGACTTACTTACATGTCTTTATCTCCTGGGGGAGGGTTCTCATTCATACCAGATCATGGTATATGGAGGTATGGTTAGCGTACAGACCATGAATGGGGGGTGAATCCGGGTGTTATTTTATTATGCAAATAATCATTATTACTCTACTTCTACTGCTGCCAGCTCCAGCAATGTCTCATCTATACTTCCTCCCACCAATCACCCCAGATGCCACTTTTCCATGGTACTGGGAGTTGGTTCTCATGTCATTCACAGATCGTATTGGTATCATGGAGTTTGATGAGCGAACAGACATTGAATGGGTTACTAGGGGTTATGGGTTGCTCAATGTAATTATAAAAATATCCCTTTTATTGGCACCTTCCTCTGCATGCTCCTTTTTTTTCATTGATCCCAGCTAAGTGTCTTCCTACTACACGTCCCCCACAATCACCTCAACAGATGACACTCGAGCAGTATGATTTTTGGGTGAGCTTGCGGGAGGGAGGGAGCACCACAGCACATTGCTGTGACGTCACAGAGGCAGAGCGATGCATTCTGGGACCCCACTAACAGCTGATGTTTCCGGCAGTCTTAGCTCTCAGCTTTAACAAGCGACCTCGGCGCCGCGGCGCAACTTCACAGCATGGGAGGTGCTACCTCGTAAAAACTGTCTTTCCTGCTTTAAGATTTTTTTTTTCTTTTTGGACAGTGATTGCCCTATCTATTGGCAGCCTGATGCTGATAGTGCAAAGTGACCTACAATGTGGTAGGTCCGCTTTAAGCAAACAGCTTTGAAGCAAAACTACCTCTTTGTTATGCATAGAGAATGCACAAGTTTGTATTACGGCCAGGTAGGGGTGATTGACCTAGGACTGTCATATGAACATAGAGTGACAGTCAGTTCTATGTAAGCTCTGATTTACAGGTATACATTTTAAATTATACATTTAACTGAAACTTTTAATTCTTTATTGAATCTTTCACATTTGGGAATTTTTCAGCATGTATTGCCTTCTATGATTGTATGCACTAGGAATTTCAGCATCAATATATATCATGAGAGCAAGTTTTTGAACTTGGATATGTTTATGGCTAATCACTAAAGTTGCATCATCTGTCCATCTAATCTACAGTAGCTTAGCAGTGACATTTTACAGCCACAGTTCACTTTTATAGTATAGTTAAATGTAGGCATGACAATTTACCTAGTATAAGTAAACTGTAGTAATCTGTAGCAACTTTAACAAGTCAAAATTTTTTCTTTATAGTTTTTTTTTGCAGAATCCTAAAACATGGAAGCTGAGAAGTGAGGGAGTTCCCAGACCTCAAGTCATATTCATGCACAGTTACCCTAGTATTGAGACCATACTTGTCAAGTTTTCCTTTATCTAATAGGGGAAAACCTACAGAAAGTGACTTTGCAGAGTGTCACTTCTAGTATCTGGAAAGCATTGCTGCACTGTTAAGTGTAATGCCCCTTTCTCCTATTTGCTGGCTGGCTTAGAAGGGGAGGGGGTGTTACTCTGCCTCTAACTCTCCCTCCTAACCTTCCACCACGTTAATCATCAGCACAAGCGGGGTGGTTGGTTAAGAGGGACAGTAATGCCCATTTCAAAACTGAAATTGGGATATGGCCGTTGAAGGGGTTAATGGTCTCCATTTTGTATCCTGCCCTCCATCTTGTCTTCAGTAGTTGTTATAAGGTCAGGTTTTAATTGTGTATGCCATGAATAATGTTTATGTTTTAGCTCTTAGCAAGTACGCATATTTGTAGCCTTGAAGGTCACAGTGTTCTGATAAGCTGTAACTCCTTTTACCAACTTCTATTTCTTGTAGCTAATAAGCAACCTTGAAGCTGAATAACATTTCAAGATGTGTGTAGATAATGCACCTGCGTAGTTGAAGTCTTTCCCCCTCCCTTATTTTGGTGTTATAATGTGTAATTGTGGAATAAAACGCCAGACAGTTCTTTGAACAGTGTGTGTGCGTGTCATTTTGTCAGAGAGCTGTCTCCAGATGCATCTGATGGAACAAGGTGCACCAGTGACCAGCATAGGAGTATATTAGAGTGGCCAAATTCCTTTCAGCCATGAAAGACACATAAATAGGCGACTTTCCTGGCAAAAATAGGTAGGTTGATAGGCATGCATGAGGCTCTTTATAACACATTTTGGTAGATAAAATTTGGCCTATGAGCTACATGATTCAAACCTATAATAATTATCGTATTTTCCAGCGTATAAGACAACCCCCAACTATTCCAGGTAAAATATAGAGTTTGGGATATACTCGCCATATAAGACTACCCCTCTTCCAACATACACCAGCGGACATGGTGCTAGGGCCTTACATATGCCTACTTTGTCTTTTAACCCCCAGACAACACTCGTAGAAGTCCAATCTTTTTTTTTGGATTAGGAAATTATATTCCCAATTTCACACTCCTATCTGCAAGTCTCTCTCCTCTCTGCCTGTGATCTAAATACACAGAGGCTGCCAGTGAGCAGTGCGGGGACCACGGGTCCAGTCAGCAGACTTCTGGGTCCCCCTAGATGCTTGGCGGGCCTGGCACCCGGCCTATAAAACGACCCCCGACTTTTGAGATGATTTTCTTGGGTTTAAAAGTCTTCTTATATGCCGGAAAATATGGTAACCAAGTCTTTAACATTATAGGGGTTACATATTCTGTATGTTCTTATGGAAGGGGACTCTCCTCCCAAACAATAATCACCTTCCATTTCATCATCTCTTCCTGAAAGCCAAAGATCTCAACTTGAATGGTGATTACAAATTTTTGTTTTGGCATTGAAATCTGCTGCAATGACCCAGTTACTGCGTTCACCAGACATCAACACAATTTCTATCCGCTCCTCACGTGTTAACCTCTGCGACATGTCAATGGCTGTATACAAAGATAAACTTGTAAATAACTAATGAAAGAAGTTACGTTACAACCAAGCACACTATTGTTTTTTTTGTGAAATTCCCAATAAGTTTGATGTGTCACATGACCCTCTTCCTATTCAAAAAACAAAAGTTGGATTCAAAATGGCTGCAATGGTCACCACCCATCTTGAAAAGTTTCCCCCCTCACATATAGTAATGTGCCACAAACAGGAAGTTAATATCACCAACCATTCCCATTTTATTAAGGTGTATCCATACAGTATAAATGGCCCACCCTGTGTATACATGATAAGCGATTAGGAAAGTGCCCCCCTGAGTTTGATTTGCAGTGAGTTCGCAATAGTTTCACTTGCGATATTTACCTACTAGAAAGATTCTGTGTGAGAGATCTCCCACAGCTACTGTATTTTTTAAAATCATTTTACCTAATAATTACCTACCAAGATGAGATACTCAAGCATATAACAATGATCCAACCTTGACCAATGGATACCTGAGACCCTTGTCCCTTTCCCATTACCATAACTTAACATAAAATAACAACAGAGATAAGAACATCTTTGGAAAAAATGTCTTTATATATAAAAGTGCAAAAGTAGAAATAACTTGGCCACAGCCTTTTAACAAAATTAATTACATAGAGGGAAATGCCTGGATAGTGCCACACATTAACCCTTCCATCAACTGTATAGGCAACCACCCCTTAAATACCGACTCGATGGGTACCTTTAACTTCCACTCCAGAGAGTGACCTAACTTGGGTATAAGCCCCGCAAACACTTTAACCATTTATGTGGCTGCCCTTTCAAGACCAACACAGCACAAGGAAATCTCCAACAACCACCTTACACCTGCGGCACTGCCAAGCTTCCGCCCTGCTGTGACAGAAAGAAAACGAGAAATACGGCAAAACAAGAGCATACAGAGAACAGAATTCAGAAAAAACATAGGGAGGATGGGTGTTGCAGGGCTTTGTTCTCAGAGAGAAAGGTGGGGGAGGAGGTGCCCGTCATAGGGCCACCGCCCTATAGGAAGAGGGGAGGCACAAAATGCCGGCCGTGGCGTGCCCGTAACCGCGCTGAACTGGATTAACACTCCCCCTCCCACTAAACAAACACACACGGGGGCCCCCCCCCCGGCAGGCCATCACGACGCACTACAGCCAGTGCCCTATTTTTTGGGGCAGGCTTTAAATAGGTGGCGGAATTCCGTTCCGGTGCGTTCCGACCAGAAAAAAAGCCCTGGGTGTTTGGGGACTATCCTGGTTTAAGAGGAGACTTCCTGTTGGGCAGACTATAAAGACTACCTAAAGCCCTAACGACCCACCCACTTACCTTACTCGTGACTAGTGTTGAGCTCGAATATTTAGCTCGAATATCGCCATTCTGCCATTTCGCGAATAATCGCAAATATACATCGGATATCCGACGTGACCGCGATTTTTTTGCGATTTATTGCGATTATCGCAGTCCCATTCATTTCAATGGATCGTGATTATATAATGGCAATGCGGTTTTTTTAAACGGAAATGACGGATGTTCTCCCAGTCGAATATCCGAGCTCCATTGACTTGCATGCATTGCGCATATTTGATCTCAATTACGATATTTAGATCGCAATTCATGTCCGCAAGTGCGGATATTCGAGATTACGAATATGGAATCGAATATTATGGCTGATATTTGCGAAATTATGCGAATTCGAATATTGCCTAGTCGCTCATCACTACTCGTGACCTACCAAGGCCAGTCCTCTTGGTCAAGATGCCCTCTTCCTATGCCTGCGTCCCGGATCCAGGCAAGTCATTAAACAAATTGCTTAAAAATTATTTTCTCTGAGCTTTTGTTTGAAATAACAATACAGCAACACAGTCTTTCTCATAATATAAACATGGTCAATGAATAGTTGTGCTTTTTTAAGACCACTGCATTGCAAAATTGAATGTGGGAAAGAGTGCTTGATCATTAATCATCATGTTAAAGGTTAACTAAAAGTTTATTTTTCTTAGTTTTTGCATCTACTAAGGAATGCCAAACAGGACCAGATGTAGGTTCTGTCTCATTAAATATGGAATTGGATGTTAAACTTTTCAAAAACAGTTACAAAAAGACAGTGAAATGGTACACTCAACTCTGAAATACAACGATATAGAGAAGGACATTTTATCTATAATGCTCTTGTGAATACAGTGACTGTACTTGGCAATTTCCTATGAGCTGTCATCCAAACTCTCACCTACAATGCATAAGTTTAATTAAACTGCAGTCGTTTTCTGTGGTGCCAAGCACTACAATTAATGTGCAAAGACCAGAAGAGCTGACAATTCGAATAATGTTCCAGAACTTATCATCCTTGAAAATGCAAGAGTAGGTTTTTTGGGGCAGGTTGCTGCAATTCAAGCAACAACAGTACTTCTATGGAGCAAACTTCCTAAATTCAAACATTGTGCCAGGACCAAACATTGTAGCATTAGTGAGGGTACTTAGTGGGGTATAGAAGTGCTATTCAATGTGCCACAACTAGAAGATATGAAGAATTGCAAACTTCTTTTTGACTGTCACCTAAACAATGCACCATAACATATTATTGTGGTAAATGGTCATTTCAAACAATAGTTAGGACCAGAAAAAATACTGGAAATACGATAGCACATCTATCGGACCATACTTTGCAATTTAAATATGTCAGGACTAGACACAGCATATTAGTCAGGTGGAAGTCTGGACCAATGCAACACCAGCCTTTCAGGGTCCTTGCCCTTTTGCAACTGGCACTCAGACGGCGTCGCCAGGGGTGCACATGAGTGGTACTCTGGTACTCAATAGGAGCCAAAAACAAGCTATGCATACCTGCATTATAGTTACAAAGCTCATATGCGTACTAACAACTTGGAGGCACTCCGTGTCTGGGCGGCGGTAGCTAAATGTTGAATGTATACAATTTATCTCATTTGCATAACTGCAGGGAAACATGAATAACTATGAAAGGTTGCAGATTGGGGTGTGAAATTTGGAATGTAAATTAATAATCCAAAAAATTAAGATTGGACTTCTAAGGGTATTGGAGATCTGGGGGGTGAAAGTCAGCGTAGGCATATGTAAGGGTAAAATCTGACAAGAGAAGAGCACTGTGTGACAGCTGGAAAATGACTATGAAAGCATGACATTTGGACTGCTGGTAGTCTCAGGGGTTAGTTACTAACCCAGGAAATGTCTTACTACCCTACTTCTATGGTTGTACTACTGAGGTATGAGATCTGGGGGTTCAAACGTGTTGTACTGTGAGAGTTACATGTGACCCAAAGCCAGCTGGTGACCTGTGGATGGAGACAGCTAATTGGAGGATCAATCAAGAACAGAGAGGTCCATCTGCAGCAGAATCTACCATTCAGGAAGCAGATGCAGAGGACAGTAAGGGGGAGACTACATAAATATGGGGTTAATACCAAACACCATCTTCTGGTACTCATCTGAGGAGCTCACTAAAAAAAGTTATGTGAACCCCTGGGCGTCACATTACACGGTTGAGTTATTTACTGCAAGGTTCCCAGGGTGGTTACAAAACAAGCCTGCATCATCTTTGTCCCTTTTCATTTAACATAAAGTTATTTTACTGATATTCTATATTTAACTTTCACCGTCATTGTTCGCTAAATCAAGTGTTTTTGTTTTAATTCCACTTCGGTAATATGTGCTATCATATTCTTTTCCTCTTTTTCCTCAATTCCATTCAAACCTGCATGGTCTAAGCTTTTTGTTTATTTCTTTTGAGTGTGGAATGTTTATGACTTGTGAATAATCTTGCTCACTTTAGAAATATAGGAGTCTAATAACCCCACTCTGATCACTGCTGATATATTTATTGTTGACATTGTGTTAACATACACTTGAATGTTTCAGATTGGCAGACTGCAAAACCTCTGCTTTTAGACCTTTGCTAACACTATCAGTCCTACGGCAGCTGGCAGCCTCCATGGGATGGCAACTGCACTGCTCTACCAAGCAGTGAGAAGTTTTTGTGTGGTCAACTGGTGGGCAGTCTTCAACCACTGTGGATTACTCCTGTAGTGAAATGCATTTCCTAGTGGTTGGGAGCTGTGAAGAGTTTACATTTGCTTTAGATCACATTAGATCAGTGGTTCCCAAACTAGAGTCCGTGGCATAGGGAGGTTCTAGGGATTGTGGGGGATGCACCATCAGTGGCATCGCAATAGGGTTGACAACCTGTGAATTGCATCTTCTGACAGAGAGGTTGCAAGCTCAGCTACGTGCTCCCCTTGCTCTCTTTCTGTAACCTGAGTGCATTTATGCCTGAAAAAACACTGAAAGAGGTTAGTAATCCCTAACTGGTGTCTGGCCCGTGAAATGTTGTTTAATAAATAAATAGCTGTACAAACAACTTTACTCTATTATATATACACTACTGTAACATTAAAATTTTTAGACTGCAAAAATGTAAGGTTGCATTGTGTGGCGTCAAATTGGCATTGTAAATTACTAATCCAAAAAACAGCAAGTTTGGAGTTCAAGTGATACCGTTTATTGGCTAACTGAAGGCAATCAGTCATGTGTCAAGACAAAACTGTTACTTTTGTTCAAATATTTATGACCATGTTATTTTGTGTATAAATGTAAGTTTCAAAGACCAGAATTGTATTAGCCTGAAGAAGGGATCTGCGATATCCCGAAAGCTTGCTTCTCTAATGCCTTCAGTTAGCCAATAAACGGTATCACTTGAACTCCAAACTTGCTGTATTTATCGATGGCTAACACGGTACAACACTCTACTAATCCAAAAAACAAAAGATTGGACTTCTAAGGGGTGGGGGTTGAAAGTCAGAGCCGACATATGTAAGGGAAAAGAAAAGTTGCACTACTGAGGTATGAGATTTGGGGGTTCAAATGGTGTTGTACTGTGACCCAAAGCCAGCTGTTGATCTGTGGATGGAGACAGCTAATCTAAGACTTAATCAAGAACAGGGAGGTCCATCTGCAGCATAATCTACCATGCAGGAAGCTGACGCATAGGACAGTGAGGAAGCATTTTGCTTGTTTAGAGTTACATCTTCTGTTGGTCTGCGGATCCCCACCGTGGTGTTTTTATTTCATCTTATATGTTTGTAATTGCTAGCTGGGATAATACTCATTGCAAAGGCCTTTGGCCAATAAACTGTTTTATTCGTGTAATAAATTGAAATAAATTTTATACATATCATGTGACCTATATCATTTATTGGAGCACTTAATGTCCCCTTGCCCCTGAGTTGTCAGAGGGAATCCTTGATCTAGGTTTGTGGGTTTGTAAAGCTCATTCTCCTGGTGATATACTTTTTGTGTTTAATATTAGGATGGTGGCTCCACTACTAAAAGAATATGATTATTCATGTCCTCTTTTTGCTTGTATAAAAACCTAGGCATTACTGATACTAAATGAATGTACAATGTACTATGATGTCTTGGTACTGACAACAAAGCCTGCAAATATTGTGTCATGTAAAATGAGATACATTGTTTATAAAGCTGTTACAATGGCTCAATAGCTTTGTATTGGTAGTTGTGGGTACTCTGCTGACCTCTGGTGGTGAAATGTTATATGACAGCAACAGAGAAATTACAATAAATAGGTACAATTGGTCAGTGAGATTGACTTTTGTATAAATAAAGAAAAGAGGAGACTCAGGAGCTGGGAGAGTCGGGACCAACCTTTAAATAGTTTAGCATGATCCTGTGGCCTGTAAAATGCAAAGTGATGGATTCTCTCTGTCCTGATGCCCAAGAACCTGAGCTGAGATTACAGGACACACACATTGCAGTCATCGTTTATCACTTCAGAAATCGCTTGGATCGAATAAGGATATCCATGCGTTCATGCATTAACCAATAGTAGTTAATGCATTTAAATAATTTTCCCATATTTGCCAA
>CM070032.1:148205970-148229277 GCA_036250615.1 Ptychadena robeensis | reverse complement strand
TACAGTACCATATATTCGGGGGTGCCTTTTTTCAGAGGGGTGCCTTATATTATAGCGTGAGGCAAAAATGTAAGGGTGCCTTATTATGGGGAAACAGGTTATATGGAAAAATGACGCTGTTCTTTATTGTCTCTTGGAGCTTATATTGGTATGTTATTGAGAAGTATTGACCCGTTTATGGGGACCTTAAATGTACACTTATGCATGATTTGAAGTGAGGAAGGTCACCCCAGAAAATGAGGTGTATGTCATTGATCAAAGAGTAAGGATATTAGGTGAGGTAAAATTTTCAAGGAAAGGGTTGCACCATATCTAGGGATGCTGTATGTTTTGCTGATTTTGCAGCCCTGCACCTGTATGCCTGAAAAGCTGACTACAGTATATAAGAGAACATTTATCACTGTCCTACATGTAACACATACACATGAATAAGCACTGGGAAAACAACACTTTTATATGTCTCCGAGCAGCAGAGGAGAAATGTGTGCAGCTTTCTTTGCTTCATGACTTATACAATAAATTCCTTACATTATTCCTTCAGCTCTTTCTCTTTAACCTCTCACTAGAACTTTGTTCATCCAACATTACATCAAACATTATACATTAAAGGTAAATGAGTGACCTGCCTAGAGTCTTCCATTCCTGCTGTATCATGACCACAGTAGTATCCCTTTCACTATCCCCTTCCATACTCTGCTATTAAGTTTCTGCTGACATGTCACTGTTAACATTGCTTAAGCTGGGCATAGATGTTTCGTTCTTCTGTCGATATGCCGGCAGATTGACTGTGCGTTATGACGTCATCACGCATGGCTGGTCATGCAGGGAATCGGCTGGGCACCCTTTGTGTGTCAGCACTTACTTTGGCTGGTCCCCATCCAAAGTAATAGGACCATTCAAAAATTTACAGACATGTCCATAAATTCTTAGATCTATTTACCAGCCGATTCGTGGCTGAATTGTGCTTTTAATCTGTCACAGTCGGCCGTAAACCTAACAATCTATGGCCAGCTTTAGCCGTGCCTTTGAACTAATACCAACGCTCCTAGATGTTAATTTCTTATTACTGAATAATTTGTTTTGCTGTTTATTGTTCTGTGTAATTTGCATTTTTATAAAAAAATTTGCCCTATATCCATGTAACTTCCCAGCCGGACAGATCCAGGAAGCCCGCCCGCGGTGCGATGACGTCATCGCGCTGTGGATGGGCTGGCCCGATATCAAGCCGCAGCACTTCTGCGGCTGCTAGTCTGTCCAATACTTTGGATGGGGACCCGCGGAACCTGTTGGAAGAAGGGAAACCATGGCTCGATATTTTGACAGATGCGAGCACATGGCGCTCCATTGTGCTTGAATCGCTTCTAAAATTGAGACATGTATGCCCAGCTTAATAGTCTGCAATAGGAAGAAAATCATCCACTCAATACATACTATAGATGTATATATGCAGTGTAGACTTTTACTAGCACATGGAGTGTACATGGTGATGGCCTGTGTGTGTTTTCTTACATCATCAGCTGCCTGTTGGTCCTTAAACCATATCCCTTTTTTTTTCTCCATAACACTCCCATCAATGTCTGTTTATAATTCTTTATGAACTCTGCCAATGGTCTATGGCTGACAACACGTTGTGCTTTGGCAAAGGGCTGCTGCCTGTCCAGCACTACAATTCAGGTTTGTGTCTAAAGAAAAAGTATGGACACATGATGGCATACATACAGTATTTCCCTGTACCCCAGCTGCTAAAGACTCACAATACATCTGTTTTTCTTCAGATGTGTAAATGTATTGGTAACAATCGCAAGCAATAGACCATTATAAGTGATCTTCTCCTTTAGAGCAGCAGTTTTCAACCTGTGGGTCGTGACCCTGTCGGGTAGAATTACCATTTCACAGGGGTCGCCAGGTCAACTAAAAGCATCAGTGCTTCTGCTAACTTATGAGGGAGGGGGCATTACTCTCCCTACTAACTTCCTACCCCACACATCATCTGCACAAGTGGAGTGGGGAAATAGGAGGGTGGGGACATAACGGTTACCCCAATTCTGCTGGAATGCTGAGTGTCACTTCCAGTATTTGGAGAGCAAAAATGACACTCTGCAACAGCACTTTCACGTTCTAAATAGCAGAAGTGACAGTTTGCGCAGAATAATAACTTTTGGACATTGGTTGAATCAGGTCTTCAAAAACTGTGCCAAGCATTAACCCCCCCCCCCCCACACACACATACCTACACACACACAATTAGGGAAAACATTTTTTTAACAAAAAGGCTATGTCTCCACTGCGTTGTGTGCTCTGTCGTGACCCCCTACATTAAGTGCAGTGCTTGGTGGGGTCCTGACAGAGCACATACACATTACCTGCCCGGCAGATCCTCTGTTCACACATCTGCCAATGCAGTAGTTAACATACTACACTACGTTAACCCTTGTATCGGCAGATCGGCTCAACGGCATGTGAACAGAGGATCTGCCGGGCAGGTAATGTGTATGTGCTCCATCAGGATCCCCGCACTTTACATAGGGGGTCCCGACTGATCACACAACGCAGTGGAGACATAGCCTAAAGAAGGCAGAAACAAAGCACTGATAGTAGTCATCTATATATTGTTATTATTAGAAAATGATGCATCACTATGTATAAGTAACTGGTCCTGATAAATAATCTGTGTCTTTTTTTTATGAACTTCTACTATTCAGGAAAATTGCACCTGTATTATTTTGTAAGCATTGCCACCTGCTTCTGTGCATAGGGATAACTTTCAAAATACTAAAGTGCAGTAGTGCATCTTTAAGGACACATTTGGGTTCATCCTATTGCTGTTGGTTTTACTAAAGAAAAATTTCCCCTTACCTTCTGCCCCAAAGACAGTACCTGTCATACTACAGATGTGTCCCAACAGTGCCAATACCCTGTTTTCCCTAAAATAAGGCACCCTTACACCTTTGCCTCACACTGAAATATAAGGCACCCCGAAGATAAGGTACTGTAACTCTGGACAGGGGGGGATTAGAGGGTGCAGTTAAAATGACACAGGAGGATCAGAAGGGGTATATAAAATTGTCACCCCCCTCTGAGTCTCTGGTGCCATTTTGATTCCTCCCTCTGATTACCCCTGTGTCATTTTAAGTGCCCCCCAACCCTTTCCTTGAAAAATTTACCACTCCTAATATCCTTTAAACAATACCATGTACCTTATTTTCTGGGGTGACCTTCCTCACTTCAAATCATACATAAGTGTACATTTAAGGTCCCCATACACGGGTCAATACTTCTCAATCACTTACCACTATAAGCTCCAAGAGACAATAAAGAACAGCATCACAGTAATTTTTCCATATAACCTGTTTCCCCCGAAAATAAGGCACCCTTACATTTTTGCCTCACGTTGAAATATAAGGCACCCCCCTAAAAATAGGGCACCCCCAAAATATGGTACTGTAACTCTGGACAGGGGGGGATAAAAATGACACATGAGTATCAGAAGGGGTTACTAAAATGGTAATCACCCCTCTGAGTCTCCTGTGCCATTGTGATTCCCCCCTCTGATCCCCTGTGTCATTTTAAGTAATCCCCCCACCCTGATACCCCAGTGTTGTATTCTTCTTCAGGGAAAAATAAGACGTAGGGCATCTTTGGGAGCAAAATTAACTGTCTTTTTTTTGGGGAAACACGGTATGTCTTTGTTGTCTTTTGATCTCATGACTGTATGTGTGGTCACCTGATGGTTTATCACATTTAATGTTTAAATTGTCAGATCCTGCTTTCAGTGCCGTCACGCCTTATGGTCAGCGCACTCCATTAAAGTCAATAAGGAGTAGGATGACCTGGTACAGATACAAATGATAATCATAATGGGGGTGTTCTGGTTGGCAGCAAGATGCATTGAAACCTGTGCACATGTAGAATACACGGGTATACGTCCTTGCATCCTATAGAAGGTTTATTCACAGTACATTGTATGTGTATACATGAAAAGAGGAAAATTACACAATGAGTTAAAGACAGAAAAGGTACAAGGACACTGTATATGAGCAGAAGGTTACAGGAATCGACATGTGGGGGAGGATATGAAAAGGATGTACGGTGCTGTGAAGATAAAGGAAATCCTAGTCTGATTTTCTGCTTTTGAAAAGAGGAATCTGCTGGGACACATTAACATGGAGCTGAAGGCTGACCAGGGGGCTTGTCTGTAGAGTTGCTTTCCTGAAGGGTATAAAACATTTGCATTTCCAATCGGTATCATCAACAGACTGGTTGGTGGGTCAAGCCAATACCTGGCTCCTTTAACAAAAATCTGGGTAAAGGCCCCCATACATGTTTCCATTTCCATACAATCTATGTCAGATTTGATCGTAATTCATGTTTGTAGAATCGACGATCGAACTGCAATAGAAATAACCCCCACATATTTAATCGATGTTGGTTCGATCGATCAAAAGCATAATCGAATAGGGTCCATCGTAAACACACCAAAATGTCTGCCACCGGGTGTATAAGTATGCTTATTATTTAAACAAAAATTGGTTGGACACAACAAAATAATATTCGATCAAAATTTTCAGACATGGCTGATCACTTTTCGATCATTTTTTTGGGTCGATTTCTATTGAACCATGTGGGAAGGCATCGATTTCTGGATGATCAACTTAAAAATCGATCAGTTAACCCTCTGGGCGGTTTGAGGTTTTCACGCTATTTTTTATGGCACGAAAACCTCACGTCACCGGTAAGCGCGGCGGAGTACACTGTACTCCGCCGTGCTTGCCGGCTCTCCGCCCAGCTCTCTGCACAACGCCGACGTCAAATAGACGCCGGCGGCGTGTGGAGAGGAGAGCGGCGCCCCCTCCATTAACATGGAGGTCTATGACGCCGAAGACACGGGGCCAGAAGGGCACACAGGGAGACGACGGTTTTGCCCGATCCCGGTACGGGCACAGTTTGATCGCCGATCAAACTGTGCCCGTACCGGGATCGGGCAAAACCGTCGTCTCCCTCAGTTCTAACCGCTAGGGAAGTTAAGGTCGATCTAATGGAAAAATCTAAATGTGTACTGTTGGTCAGAAGGTTTTCAGTTGTAAATTTTCTGATTGCTGATTAATCCCTTTTATAGGTTTTATGGACTGGCTTTATTTAATGAATGATCCCTTGCATTTAAACTATACTATACAGAGTTTTGGATTGAGATTAAACTCACTAAACCAGTGGTTCCCAAACTGGGAGGAAGGCGGAGGTATTTAAGGGGAGTGGTGTTGCTAAAGTGGCACTTGAAGCCCAGTATGTGAGACTTTTTCTTTTTTTGGGAATTGCACACAATCCACCTACTCTCCCCTACCACTGCCAGCCAATCAGACAAGCCTGAGAGATGGTCAAACAGGAAAACAACCATGGGAGGACTAGCTGCAGATAGTAGGTAGAATGCAAGTAATGTGTGTGTCTGTGTGTTAGCCTGTATGTGAATGATGAATGTTTCTGTATAATTGGTGTCTGTATATATGGTATACTGCAAGGAAAGTTTGGGAACCACTGCACTGAATGAAGGCTGACTAGCCCACTGAGGCTAAATTTACACACCACCCATGTTTATGCACATAGGCAACTGCTGATACAAACGTGACATGATGCATTCAGCAGTCATTTGGGAGTAAGTAACAGGTTTCCCACTGACCGTGTGAATAAATGCTCATGGTTTTACTAAAAAGTATTTCAAAATGTTATTACACTATCCACAAAAGGTAGTTTACTTCAAGCTGTAATATAACAGACTTCAGATTCAAAGGGCCTGTAGCACAACTGGATTGGCTCAGTTACAGTCTTCATAAATTCATAAATTATATTGTTTTTGGCATCTCATGGATTATATGTAGGACAGGTAAAATAGACAGCACACATCAAGGGGAGTTGACATTTGTGAAGCGATTGACCGGGCACAGAATCGTCCAGGAATTGGTGGCCTAAGGTGGTAGGCACAGACTTGATTGGGCGATCGATCGAAGCCTGTGGCTTCACCGGAATCGATCGGATGGGCGATCGATCGCTCACAAGTCAACACATGTATGGCTAGCTTAACATTCATGAGGAGTCCATCTCCGTGCATCCGTGGCGGCTCCAAACGGCTGACCAATGCTTCCTGGATGGAGGCAGATTCCCCACCCCCTGGTGTGATGTATCCAGTACAAGTTGAAGTAAAAAAAAGAAAAACACAAAACATTTACAATAAAATGTAATTGTTATTATTAACAAAAAAACTAATGTGAATATATACTGTTTTGAAATCTATCATACAAATAAAGTATTTTAGAGATGTTATCATTCAAATGATACATTTTATTAAATGTATTTTTTTAATGAATTTTTTTTTTTTACATAATTGTGTGTATCAAACATTATTATATTCAGGATGTCTACTTGACCCTTGTACGGACATATTTTGGAAAGTTACAGGCCTACAACATGAAAAAATTCCATTCGAGTCTATGATGCGCTTTTGGTACAGAAATCTGGACCTCAGCAGTGCGCTAGGGAGGATAATGTCCTTGTGCCTTTCGGGGAGTTTGTCACTATGACCATTGTCACAAAAAATAGAAACAAGGAAAGCCACAATTTGAATTGTCATCAGCAGAAGAACCTTTTAATCAATTTCATACACGGTAATGTTAGATGTTTCCAGAGACCCTATGTTGTTCTATAGTGCTAGTTATTTTGCATCCTTTGGACCCTGTAATATAAAAATGTTATAGTTTTCTGTCAGTGATAAATGTACTAAATGCCTCTTTTGGATAGTTCCTGGGCCCACAATAATCTTGCACGTCTAAGTTTGTTGGATGCATAGTTTGACCAAGTGGTTGCTCTAACCGTGCAGCTCTATCTGAAAGCAGTATAGTGACACATTGGAGGAACCACAACACCCAGCAAGGTACTCCCAAGAGTTGTCAAAAAACCACTTTGCAAGGAGTTCTTCAAAAATGTCCCCACTGCAATTCCTAAAACTGAAATGAAAAGTATGTGTGTATGTTCTGCACATACTGTGCCATTTCCATATCCCTTTGATCCATGCATCCCTCTTAGACACGGTAGGATGGTCCTTTTCTCTAAACATGCAATTGTCAAGAACATTTTTTAAAGCAATAATGCCAAAAGCATTATAACTTCATTTACAGGTTTTGAGAAGTATAGGGGGTAACTTGTGTACCCTACTATTTAGAAATGCATGAAAACAGCCTTTTAATGCAACCATTGAAAGCAAAGTCCCAATGGAGTAACTAAAAGCAGCAGCAGGACATATGTTGGGAATGGAGCTCTCTTCACCTATCCATCACTCATTATGTGATCAATCATTAATACCTACATACTAATAGGGATTCATTCAGCATGAGTAAACATCTGGGGCTGCACTGTCCTTGTTCTAAAATAAAAAATCGATACAATTTAGGACCAAATAACAGATTTACTCCCACATTTGAATCTGAACGTCAAAAAAAAGGTCCCAGTTTTTGCTGTGATTGCTGTGCTGTATTTTATCTAAATTTAGTGATCCCACGCTTCATTAATTTGATTGGTGTAGTAGTGTATTGCCACAAATGTAGCAGTTGTTGACATGTACTACACATCACAGAAGTGACAACCAACATCATTGTGTCTTTGTTTTGAAAGGAACACCAGTGACCTCCACTGTGGCTTATTCAATAGATTAATGAAGGGGGGTCATTCTTGAGCAGTGGCAGTGATAGTCACATGTTGTGATAAAGTCTTAAGCCCCCCCATACAACTTTAGATCACTCCATACAATTTCTTTTAAGCCCCCCATACACCACATACAATTCCCATGCAATTTCTGTACAATCACTTTTTCTTCTACCAAAACCATGTAATATGAGGAACTTTCTACACCTTCCAATCACTATGTATTCTATCAGGGAGGACACTATACTACATGGTTGTTGGTAGATCTGATCTGATGGAAATTGTATGGAGGAATCTCAAGGTGTATGGGGGGCTTTAGATCTACCAACAACTATGTAGTATAGTGGCCACGCTGATAAAATACATAGTGATTGGAAGATTACGAAAAGGTCCTCATATTACATGGTTTTGGTAGAAGAAAGCAGAAATTGTATGGGAAGATTGTAAGGTGTAAGGTGTATGGGGGCCATAACACATGACAATGAAGTGCAGTGGGTAGTGTTGCACTAGAAGATGACATCTCTGCACCTTTTTATGTGGTACTACAAAAAATTACTTTCAAGTATTTTCTAGTTATTAAAACAAAGGTGTGTGCATGCTCCACAATACAAGGGGATACAAATTTATAAAAAAACAAAACACAGATACAATAAAAAAACATTATACAATTGACTAAAATGGGCGGAATTAACCTATTAGAGGAATAAACCTGATGCAATTGCAATGGCTTCCTGAATTAATAAGGAATTCTAAAACAGGTTTTACATATTAAATTATAATGCAAGTAGTTTTATTGAGTGTGATTGTTTTATCTATTATGCCAACAGTAATTGAAATCTAAGTAAAAAGAAAATAAATATTTGGGTGTTTTTTCCTACAATAAAAGATGCAACAGTGACCAACAGATAGCTATGTGATCCTGAATATTATTATGAGGGTAAAGGGATATCTATGACTTCCTTTTCTTTATATCCGAAGTGTTAATAATGGGTTGTTGCTTGGCTGTTACACACTTTACCTAGCCAAGCCTAGTGTGTATGTCAGGATAAATAACAATAGCCTTATTGTGCTTGATGTGATTCTCAGGTTGCTAGTAGAGTCTGAAGCAAGGAGGGGTCTCTGGTCGGGGAGGGGAAGGCTGTCATAGAGCCGGCTCTGGGGTTGGGTACTGAAGGAAAGAACGTTTTAATTGCTCTCTCCCTGCATCAGCAGCATCAAGACAGCATTCTGGGACTTGCGTACGCTCCGAGCATCTCTGGTCACATGAGACATGTGAATTTTCTCTTCTCTTCATTAGTCAGCCATTTTGGTCAACACCCTGCTTACTGCGCACAACCAATCCTACAAGATCACAAGTGCCTGGGCTGTGCAGACCTGCTGCCCTCTTTGAAACACTTGGATTCCCATAACTGCTTGTATTTATTGGTGGTTTGGGTCATTGTGGATGATTGCTTTACATTTTTCACCGATTGTCTTACTGACTAGAACAAAGGAGAGCCTTATAATCTGGAGTTTTGTGCATTAAGAAGCAGCTTTGACGCATGACGATTGGCAACAGAGCAGCAGGGGGGCGGAAGAGGCAGACACAGGAATCCAAATCAAGCCAAGGAGGAAAAGCATCTTTCCTGTGTTTAAGAACGGAAAACATTTTCTACATTCATTTATTTTTATCTCTTTGCATGCGAACCGTGCAGCTTTATCTGTAAGCTTGTTGCCTTCGTCGACTCTCGAAAACGTCTTCTGCTGCTCTTTATTGTTATTTTTGAGTGGTTGCTACACCACCTGAGCCATCATGACGGCTCTTACCCCTCAGAGCGACATGCCAACCCCCACCACGGACAAGATAACCCAGGCTGCAATGGAGACCATCTACCTTTGCAAATTCCGTGTCTCTATGGATGGAGAATGGCTCTGCTTACGTGAACTTGATGACATTTCGCTTACGCCAGACCCCGAACCTAATCCTGAAGGTATGGGCCAAATCAATACCATGGCAACATCCCACAATCCTCTTCTGTGTCGTTCTAATTATCAGTAGCAAACTTGGTGTTAGAATAGAAACCATTTGGTTGCAAAATAGTTGTTTTTGTTCTAAAAACATTAGAATTGGGCGATAATTGAGTTGTTGTTTTGTGTAGTTGGTTCGGCTACGATAGTATTTGCAGTGATTGCGATTGTTTTATATTCTCTATTATCGGATCATTTTGACACAAGGCACCTTTTTCTAGATTAGTGAAGGTCATTTGTGTGTTGGCCTTTCCTGTTGTATACAACTTGTGTATCTAAGTTTTCATACAGCGGAGATCGGATCTGCTTTATTTGTATTTCAGAAGCGTCTTCTGTTCTCCTTGTAGGTCTAGCTCAGTAACAACATAATAATAGTGATCCTTTGGGGATTCTGAAACTGATATTTGAATGTTGGCTCTTAAGAAGTAGCCTTCATATTCCCTTTGTCATGGTTGGTGCAGTCATACGCCATACTTAAGCAGCCTTTCCCCACTAGGTAGGCCTAGGTGGAGATGAATTGCATTGGTGGTGTATCAGTAAACAGTGATTTCTCTTCTGCTTGCAGTAGTGAATTGGTTAAATGGTAATTCCTCCTCCCTTGTTGAAGAGCTCATGTCATTCTGCCTAAATAGTTTGGAGACAAAAGACCCTGAGAGCAGAATGAAAGCTGCTGTCTGCCTGTAAATCCCTAGCTTAATATTTGCCTACTTCCTTGTCATCTGTGGCCTACTGTTTTTTCATTGAATGTTGTATTATTTGTATGTTATTTATTTACAGCAATATGAGAAGAAGTATTCATCGTTAGTTATAGTTAACTGTATGGTTAGTTATATAAAAAAAACACGGGGCTGGTATTTATGAGCAAAGCTGCAGGAAATATATGAAAGGTGAGGACTACATGTAGCGGTAGGTCTACATAGTCATAGGGCTGGGCCTTGGCCAGATCTTTGACACACCTCCTGGGAATTCACTTGGGTTCATGCAATCGGACATATATATACAAGAACATACATCTTTAGGCCGCTGTAAACACTTTTTTAAATGGCATTTTTCTAAATAAAACAGATAAATATAGAGATTTTTGTTGCAGGCTGGGATCAGAGGCAACACAAAATTAGCTCACTAATAATTAAGTAATGCATTAATAAATTAACAAAAGGCCTAGTTAAGGTACCCATACATGGGTTCATTTTGGGTTCGAATCCCGAAGGATTGTGCGTGTTTGCGGCGATTGTTCGGGATTCAAACGCTGCCAAACTGGAATCTACAATCCCACTCCCAAAGAAATGGCGATCCAACAGGAGTCGATTGGCCAAAGTGGTGCGCACCGTTTGACAATTTGTATCATCACCATCGTTCATGCAGGAATCGACCCGTGTATGGCCAGCCTTACTTTTATCACTCTTCTAAGTTTCTAACTAAATTGTGATGAAAATAATATGACATGTAAATAATGTTTGTTTTCACAGATAATAGTGGTATTAAAGTACACCTCTGCCAATAAATGACCACCCTATGAGTTGTTTCACTAGTGTGAAGTCCATATTAGCGATTATGCAATCAGACAATTCAGTCATTTTAATACAGATTATACAATACAAAAAAAATTTCATTTGCCTATTAAATTGCTTCATCAAGTTTTTGTGAACGTGTAAACATGAATTGTTGTCTGTCAACTTAATTTGCCCTGCAAAAACTAGACACCTCCCCCGAACAGTTGTAAAGTGACTGAGAAGGGTCATAAACACCAATCACTCACTCTGCCTTGGCAGTGATGAAATTCCTTGTATGTAGCGTGCTTTAAATCAGTAAAGAGATGACATAATTGGAGTATTAAAATGAAGGGAATTGGATGTAACATTAGATGAGGAGTCCGAGTAGAAGGTGCTGGTGCAGTAAATGGCCTTGAGCTCTGTGAGCCTAGATCACGGGATGATGCACTCACAGGGGGTGTGTCAATGACAACTTGGGGTCACAGGAAGTGAGTTGAATAAAGTTGGCCATGATTCAGCTAAAAATAAAACAAGCAACAAAAAAAACAAATGCTTGGCTAGGTTCTACAATGGCCATGCACTTTATATGGTTGCAATAGCAGCATGGTGTCTTTAATAATGGCAATAGTATATACAATATATGAAAGTTTATCACAAGCAAGTCATGGCTTATCAGTCTATGTGGGTCTCCAGACACAAAATGATATCTGCTCTATAAAATCTTTACTACTGTATTTTTTTAACTATAAGACACACGCTATTACCATTAAAAGCAATGGGAAAGAGTCCCTGCGTTTTTGTTTTTTTTAGTCCCAACCACCCTGGGAGAAATGTATTTCATTCCCTCCAGCCAAGCCAAAAAGCCACTGCCAATAAGAGATCTCATATGCATTAGCACTAGCAGTACACACTAACCAACATATGGAGAGAGACATTTTACAAGTCGATAGCATGAGAATATACATTAATATTCTGCATTGCAATACATACATTTTGTGACACAGACACATATCTCCTCCCATATGTAAATAGCTACTCATGGGTAAGTTGTTCAGTGCCAGATTGTAAAATGTGTCTTTTCATAAGTCAGTCAGTGTGTTTAGAGAATGGGTACTCCTATGATAAAGTTTCAGCCCTGACACTCAGCTGCAGCAAAGACCCCCCTCCTGGCACTGGCCTTTTGGCTTGAGGAATATAGAGTGAATTCTTTTTTTTTTTTAATGTTTTTTTCCCTAATTTCCTCTTCAAAAGTTTGGGTGCGTCTTGTAGTCCAAAAAATATGGTACTTGTAATCAGAAATGATTAAAAGTGTTATGAATAAAATCTTGTCTTTGCTCATCATGCTCCCGCTGTTCCCCATCATTCCTTTTTTTATTGATGCACTCTTCACAAACAAAAAGTGGCTATGGAATGGATCAATGGGGCAAAACAAAAATTTGAATTACTGTTCTTTCATTCATAAAGTGCCAGCGTATTAGGGAATATATCCACAGCTTGGATCCCATCCAGATACCTACCGCACTGGCTGTCTCTAGGGCGTGGAGCCTGTCCACTGTACGAATGGTAACAGGACTGGCTCACCACCGGGTAGACGTGTATATGGATGGGCTCCGTTGACATCCTCGCCAAGGAATGCAATTAGCGCAGAGGGTGTTGACGGAGCCCTACACGCCGTGGAAACCTACCCTTACTTAGTGCTGTACTAGAAATTAGGTACAGGTTTCAATATGGCTTTTCAAACTCTGTACTGTGAAATTTTTAGATGTACTTTCTATTTAGTAGAATAAGAGCCTGGTAAACAGCCTTGCTTAACCTTTATAACCTTTAAAACTATTTCCATGTGTAAACCCCTTAATGTGAATAATCGTCGTACATGCATTAATTGAAGAAATAAAATGTATAGTTACTGGGTGTTTTAGACACCCACAGCTGTTCTGTACAGATTTGCAATCATACAAAATACCCCAATATTAATATTGTTCAGAAAATGAATGCAATGGGATTGTAGTATTTCAGTAGAGAAGTGTACCTACTGTATTTTTCCACACTAAGCACTTTTAACCCTCAAAATCGAGGGGGGGGGGGGGGAATACGTGTGTATCTTATGATAGGGTTGGTTGATAACCGGTCAAAGTGGGTGCATGTGGGCGTTTTCCACCCGAAGAAATAGCATAGGGTTATGTGTATCTTATGAATTGAGTGCCAGAAATGAGTTAGCATGTGTCTCTAAATTCTCTGAACTCACTGACCAACCTAATAAGAGTCATATTTTATTCTGGCACTAACAATTTACCCATGAGCAGCTATTTAGGGTTAAGTCTGTGTCACATTTTTTTTACTGAAATGAGAATGTAAATGTAAATAAAAACTTTCTAAATAGCATTAACTCACCTAATCAGCCTTTTGTTATAGCTAAGCAAGATCAGTCAATTTTTTAATATATGTGATTCCTCCCATATGTAAAAAGCCATAAAATACGCTATGTCAGTTGAGGTTATTTTGACAACATGAGTGTTTTTATTTTTTTTTACATTATACATTGCACCAAATATTATATGACACAGACTCCTCTCTCCTCCCATATGTAAATAGCTACTCATGGGTAATTACCAGAATGTAAAATGTGACTTGTCATAAGTTGGTCAGTTGGTTCAGAAAATGGGTACTGCTAGGGTATATACTGGCCTTTTGCCTGGCTTTAGGGAGTTATACAAAGCTCTTGGCCGGGGGAATATAGGATAAATAATGCCAATAATAATGGTCTGACCCTGCTCACGTTGCTGGAACATGCTGTATATTCACACACATATAAGTTAATACTCATGTAAATAGTACATAATCTATTTACATTTTTAGTAATTGTAGATGTTCTGAATGTTCAGTTGGGTCTTGAAAAGCCAGCTTAGCCCACTTTCCTCTTCAGCAAGTGCACATGCTGATGGAATGTTAATGTTCCTGATCCCTGCTCATTCTGCCCTCCAGAGCGTGTATCCAGAATATCATCCAAGACCTGCTGAGCGATTGTCTTGTATTCCCAGAAGTGGCGTATGGTGATAGTCAGATTCTACAGTGATATTTCACAGACACAGGCAGGGGAATGGATCCAGCTCCTCTAGGGACCTCTACACATAGAGCTCTTCCTCTAGTTCAGTGGTGGGCAACTGAGTTGATATGGAGGGCCACAAGTGTGGCCTCAACATCACTAAAGGGCCGCACATAACTTTTTCAATCTATACTGTCTAGTATAAGCATTTTTTTTTGTGGAAATGACAGAAGGCAGGGCTAGAAGACATTATTTTTTTATTTTTACATAACAAAATGTATTTTAAATGATACCTCAAGCATTGGGTAACACTGTAGTATGGTGATACACATTTTGATTCAGAGGTTATGTGATGCAATAGGAGTTCCTATGCCCTATGCATGAACAGTTAGAGGACTAAGGGGGGGGTCGCCGAAGAACGCCGAAAGGGCCGCAGGTTGGGCACCTAGGCTCTAGTTGGATCACATTTCAGTATTGGTGAGAATTGCCATACAAGATCATGCACAGTGACAGAAACCCTGAGTCATGTACACAATCTGTATCTTTTTGTACTATTAATCTATATATTAAAATTTTTGTGATTATTTAAAAAACTTGGTTGAATTTGTTTGTTATTTACTCAATTAATATAACACATGCATTTTAACTCTCTACGGTGTACGAGTTATTATGAGAATATGTCTTGCATTCTCTTTCTTCATAAATAATAAGAATTCCAAGACTGGACAAGTGGCATTCTACAAAGTTTTGAATGTTTATTTGAATACACAAGGCATTGTGTCCTTTTCTCATCTCCACTGTATAATTTGGTAATTAGACAAATTACAAAGTAGAGAACGCTGGACAGCCGCATTTAAACCATTTAATGAGGTGCAAGGTTTTTTTCTTTCTGTGATCCGTGACCCATTCTATGGTGGTGATAAATATATTATTGTAGCTGTATATCCTAACTGCATGGTGGTTAATTTGCTTTAAAGCATGGTCTACCATGAACCCTTGCCATGTTTAGTTTTTCTTTACCCCCTAACACCCCCCCCCCCCCCCTCCTATACTGTTAAGGTGGACATACACAGTTCGATTTTGGTTCAGTCGATGAACGCCCTAAGGCATGGGTCTCCAAACTACAGCCCGCGGGCCACATGCGGCCCGCAGAGGAGTCTGATCCGGCCCGCCAGCAGTGAGCGCAGTTCGGCAGCCAAGTTACCTGCCTGCATATTCACTCAGTGTCACGGCTTCCTCAGGGATGACGTCGACCGCCTCCACCCACGGCACGCTGTGTGCTGGGAGGGGTGGGCGTGGGGGCGGTGTTGGGAGGGACACTGATGCGCCCGTGTGCCTGGCGCTCGGCGGGCGCGCGCCTCTGGCGCGCCGCCGATGACGTCATTGGGGGGCGCCGGCCCTCCAGCTCTCTGAGGGACTGTGATCCGGCCCCCACTTTAAAAAGTTTGAGGACCCCTGCCCTAAGGGTTTGTTTCCACATACCTCAGGACCCCCTCCGCTAAGCGAATACGTGGCACATAGATTTGACCTGCTCGGCGGATGCTGTGTCTTCATGGCGTCGAGCCACTCCGCGGATGCAAGGCTCAACATAGTAGCGTACGTTGAGCCTCTGCATCGGCAGATATGTAAACCGAGGATCCGCCCAGGAGGCAATGTCTATGTGCTACGTCGGGATCCCCGCCAGCGGAGAGGGTCCTGACGTATGTGAAAACTAACCCTAAGGGTGGTCATACACGGGTACATTTTTCAATTCATTTCCAAACAAACAATTGCAGTGATCGGTTGTTTGAGAATCTATTGCGGCCAGCTTGATCGAACAGGGAACCAACATGTTGGTAAATCTATTTTAGATTGCCATTACTTTGGATGGTGGCAAGGGTCCCCATCCAAAGTATTGGATCAGGATTAATTGTGCACTGATTCAGTTGTGATTCCCCATTCAATTGACGAATGCATGAGTGCACGGTGGGGACGTAATCGCTACGCTCGAGGGTTAATCGATTGAACGAGAATCGAACCATGCATACCACCCTTTAGCCTCTTTGCTCTCCAGCTGCTCAGCTGTCCCAACTCTTTCAACTGCTTCCTCTCTACAGTACATGTACAGTAAGCTTCACAGAGATCCTAACAATAGTGTAACATGACTTTGGCATAATTGTGGTGGTCTCCACCTAGGGTACCCATGGACACTGCCAGTACAAAGACAGTTGTTCCTCCATAAAAGTAAGAGCCGGAATAAGCTTGGATCACCAAGTATTAATTCGGTAAACGAAAAATAACCTGAATCTGGAAAGCTCATATGACAGATAAAAGAATGAAAATGTTCTTCCACACGTAGCTGAATACACAGAAAGGTTGAGGGACTATTCATAGTAGCCACGCTTCTGTTGCTGTTGAATAGGGATGGACCGAACTGTTCGCCGGAGAACAGTTCGGCCGCGAACTCGGCATGTTCGCCGATCCTCTCGCCGGCGGACAGTACGGGTGTTCGACCCGTCCTGTTCGCCGGCCAGAAGAAGATCTAAATTCTTCCTCCGGCAGGATCAGAACCTGCGAGATCGTGCCGGAGGAAGAATCTCTTCACTACAAGACCGGGCATGAAGCCGGTCTTGTAGTGAAGATTCCGTCTCAGAGTAGGAAGTGACGTTAGTGACGTCACATCCGGCTCCCGCAACCAGGAACGATGCGTTCCAGGATGCGTTCCATGGACCGGATGTGACGTCACTGACGTCACATCCGGTTTTCCCGATTCAAATTCCCCGCCTAGAGGCGGGGAATTTGAATGTGTCCGCGAACAGGGCGGACGGCGGACATCTTTAAAAGTTCGACCCGCCCTGTTCGCGGACACTCCGGGCTGGTGTTCGCCCATCTCTACTGTTGAATACAATTATTTGTTAACTCATTCCATTGCCCTATGGCCAAAATAGAGTGTTTGCGTTACCATGCTGCGTTGTGAATTGACACATAACGCAGGGACCAGTTTAAAAGGTACCACAGGTTTGCTATTGGAACCTGTGTACGCTGCCTAGTGTGAAAGGGTCCTTATAAGGGGGTGACCAAAATGTCACCACGTTTGGTTTAGAAACAGTCAATTTTGTTTAAGAATGATCAGGGCGTTTGTTTCCCTTAAGTTGGTCATGTTCTACAAACACTTTTTGATGTATTATTGTTGTTTTGTTGTCTTATTGTTATTAATTCATAAATGTTCTGCTTAAGAGAGTCCTTAAATAAAAGCTATAGGTCAATATTTTCACCCGTAAAAGAAAACCTAAGGCGTTTAGTTTTAAAATCTATACTTGAAGTCTGTATCAATACATCGCACTTCATATTTTATGTCCTGCAGTTTGTACACTAATAGAATGTTATTGGCTGGTTTAATGAAAATAGGAGTTTTAGTTGGTTCCCTTTTAACTTCTGTCATTCTTTTCTGTTAGATTATAGTCTGTTCATAAAACAGTTTTTAAGATTCTAAAGTTATTGGTGTTCTGGCCTGTAATTATCCCCATACTTGAGACAGGGAAACAATGCCTATTTGTTGGAATGATACCTAAATGTATAATTAAAGGGAAAGAAAGGTCTCCTAGTAATGACTGATGGGGCAAATTAAAAGGCTTCTATAGGCTCTTGTATAAATTGCCTTCTAGAGGAACCCAGAGTCAGTCCTTGCTGGTCCTATAATGTCTGCTCATGTGCTTGGCTTCGTTCTTTCTCTGATGAAACCCAAATCGGAAGTCCGTCGCTCCAACCTTGTTTACCATAGTCTGCCATCTTGCTTGGGATTCGAGCTGACTGACATTTTAGTAGAAGGTAAGCAGATCTTAGAGTTTGAATAGTATTCTGTGTTACCATTTGGTCTGTATATTTTAAAGAGATTCTGTTCTATCTGTATTTAATACAATCACAATACCTCTACATCAGAAATTCTGAGCTGTCTATTCTAAACTTCCTGTGTAATATTGCAGTTTTATTAGCCCTCTAGTTTATTTTGTTGGATCTACAGATTCTACATTGTTTGTGGTTTAAGAAATGTAGCAAAATAATACAGGGCAAGGCTGATTCTACTCAGTCAACAAAAATGTTCCCTCAATGCTCAATATAAACCTGGTACCTTTCTATGCTCATAGTTTGTTTTTTTACAGGGGACATGTTCATGTTTTGTAGAGATGGACTGCCAATCCATGTGTTCTTTTTGCTTATTTTCAATTGCCAACTATATCCTTTTTGGTGTCTTTTATTAAATCCGTCTTGAAATGATTAAAGATAAATAAAACATGATAGGTTGAGGCCAATATAAACCAAAACTATCATTTATTATCTAAACAATGCTTCATCAAGTGAGTTATTGGGGGGTTAGTTGGATTGTATCTTATTTTGCCCTGTAGAACATGTGTGTTTGTTGACAGTTGAAGCATATTTAAAATTAATAACAAAAACTTGGTATATGACTTGAACTAGTCCTTAAGGCCCCCATACACCTTACAATCTTACCATACAATTTATGTACAATCAACTTTTATTCTACAAAACCCATGTAATAGGAGGACCTTTCTAAACCTTCCAATCACTATGTATTCTATCAGGGAGGACCCGGCACTACATAGTTGTTGATAGATCTAATGGAAATTGTATGGAATGATCTAAAGGTGTATGGGGGGCTTTAGACACTGTGGCTGCATTTGTATTCTCTTTTATCTATTGTATTTAAGTACCTAATGCACCGTAACTAATGCAGCAACCACACCCAATAACTGATTAGCTTTAAACAGATTTTAGTTTGTAGTTTTAGGTTAAGTATGCTGTATATGTGTCTTTGTTTGTATTAATATATACTATACATTTTTGCTTTTATATTTGTTATATTTTGGGGAATTAAGTTTAAACCATCAATCTTTACACTGCCCTATGTAGGTTCAATAAGTATTTACTTCTGAATATCCACAGCATTTATGTAGATTTTTGTGCCAATAGCCATATAAAAAAAAATTCTCTTAATTTTTCTAGATCCCAATTACCTGATGGCCAATGAACGTATGAATCTCATGAACATGGCAAAATTGAGTATAAAAGGCTTAATCGAGTCTGCACTCAATCTGGGGCGGACCCTGGACTCTGACTATGCACCTCTGCAGCAGTTCTTTGTGGTGATGGAGCACTGTCTAAAGCATGGCTTGAAAGGTAAGCATTGTAGCATTCCAAGTATTTCTTCATTCAAAGATATCCTAGATATAGCTGTCATATTCTTTTTATGAAAGTTAGTGTATTGATTCTGATCCACACAGTTTATGCACACAGATCTTTTGATTATAACCATGCCATGTTTAAATTCAAGGGGTACTGGGCATTGTTCAGGGTAACATACACAATTGCCATGTACATAGTATTAAGTTGATGTACAGAGAACATTGTATGATTGGAATATACAGGCGATATACTGTATGTTTACAGAGAACATTGGAGTGATTGCCAATATTCTTGGTTGTGTCCAACTGACTTCTGTTTATTTATATTTGTACTTCTGATTACTTGCTTATTTGTACTTTTGTTTATATAGAGATTGTATGTGACAATAACCTAATAAATTAGATTCTCACTTATTGTTTCTATTATTAATTGCTAGCTAAGAAGACATTTCTTGGCCAGAATAAGTCCTTCTGGGGACCTCTGGAATTGGTGGAGAAACTCGTACCTGAAGCATCAGAAATCACAGCTAGTGTGAAAGATCTCCCCGGTCTTAAGTGAGTTGAATTCTAAATTCTTGTGTGATCCTTCATGATTATATAAGTACATCTTCTAAGATCTAGAACAGACATGGGCAAACTACGACCTGTGGGCCATAACCGAGCCATTTTGCTTTGTAATCTGGCACATTGTCATCTTGGTGACCATATGCTCTGGCTCCCCCACTGTTCAAATTTCTATTATCTGTTTAAACTTCTCTCCTGGTCTACCCCCAAATGCATGTTTTTAGTTCACCAGGTCAGGGGGGATGCGAGGACTATGCACCTATGCTGGGTGACCATAACAGGCTCTTGGTCTGGCCCCCCTGACAAATGTAAGAACCCATTGTAACCCATGAGTCAAATTGCCTATGCCTGGCATAAAAAGTGATAAATATACATTGTTAAGTAAAAAAAAAAAAAAAAAAAAAAAAAAAAAAAAAAAAAAAAAAAAATATATATATATATATATATACACCATATATATATATATATATATATATATATATATATATATATTCTTTATACATGAAAGTATGGCTTTGGGTAAAAAAAAAACGTCTCTATATAAAACAACAAATAAAGAGAATAGGCTCTTTGATTCTTTGATCAATGGCGATCAGCAGAAGACAGACTGAGTATCTTCAAGACCCTTCAATATCTGATTCACATTATATGACTATGTTACAAACAAGTTTTCTTTGCTTTCCAGTGACTGGCCTAGTATATCGTTATTACTTTATGTAAACATGGGCTGGTTTTAAACAGTTATAATATAGCAATAGTTTTGACTAAGGGCTTGTCCCCACTTGTGTTTTTGGCCGCATGCGGCTGCTGCCAGCCGCTAGCAGCTGTGGCCAATCGCACCCATAGACATAAATGGACATAAAATCTGTACAGTACAGACTCAATAGATTCCAGTCCAAGGCTCTAGATGGAGCATCCAATTATGTTTATGTGCAGAATAAGCTCTGATATGATCAAATATAGCAAATGGCTAAAGGTACCTATACACGGGTCAATTTTTTTTTGGAAACCGAATGTGAAAATCCTTGTTCGATCAATCCTGCTAATAAGTGCACATCGATTTGACGAACGTTCTGCGAATTGTCATTCAGGCATCCATTGCGGCATCATGCAGTGACCGATCGTTTAGGGATTGAACGGGTATCGACCCATATATTTGTACCTTAAGGGTATGTTTCCACTGCATTTTGTGATCCGTTTGGACCCCTACATTAAGCGCAGTTCTTGGCGGGGGTCCAGACGAATCACATACACATTACCTGGCCGGCGTATGCTCTGTTCAGACATTGAATGTACTGCACTACGTTAACCCCTGCATCGGTGGATCGGCTCAGCGTTGTGAGAACAGAGCATCTGCCGGGCAGGTTAAGTGTATGTGATCCGATGGGACCTCTGCCAAGCACTACGCTTAATGTAGGAGTTCCCGACGGATCACAAAACGTTGTGGAGACATAGCCTAAGTCTGTACAGTCCACTAAAGTTTCATTGTGAAGGTAAACTTGGATAGATGTGTAATAATAAAGCCTGCCTTATTAGTGCCTCTTTACTTTAGGAAACCTTGAACTGACAACTAGGATAACAATTTGCATACATGTATAAATGAGTAATAATTTCATCTATTTTCTCTTTTAATTCTAGGACGCCTGCAGGCAGAGGGCGGGCTTGGTTACGTTTAGCACTGATGCAGAAAAAGCTTTCTGAATACATGAAAGCTCTCATTAACAGGAAAGACCTCCTAAGGTAATTTGGTTTGGATTTGAATAGAAACAACATGTATATGCAATAAAGAATGAAAGCTGCCTCTGCCATTCAATAAAAAACCTGAATGTTTGGGCAATGGCGCAATGACTGTTTGGAAAGGCACCATTCTAAGGGCTTATTAACGCAAATGCAACATACGTCATATT
Source organism: Ptychadena robeensis (assembly GCA_036250615.1). Classification (NCBI taxonomy): domain Eukaryota; kingdom Metazoa; phylum Chordata; class Amphibia; order Anura; family Ptychadenidae; genus Ptychadena; species Ptychadena robeensis. The sequence continues at coordinate 148,207,397 of CM070032.1, read as the reverse complement.
TATCAAGCACTTGCAGGGGCCAACTGTCACCAGCAAGAATGTACAGTATTTTGCCGACTAATCCTGGTTAAAATACCAGGGAACTGCCGCTCTGCCGTTTTGTAAGTCGAGCCAGGAGCACATGTCTGATACGGGATGCGTCCATTAAAAATCAATGGGCGCATTCCGTTGATGTGGACAAAGCCGTATATTGGCCGCGTGGTTGGACATCAATTTTTAGGACCCATTGATTTTCAAGAACCAGGATCACAGGGACACCAACTGTCAACCATGTATTTTCCCTGGATTTGTTGTGGACCGAACGCAATGTAAAAATGTAGTGGAGTAGAGCACTAAAGGACTTGTCTCCACTACACTTTCTGTGTTGAACTAAGAAATGTTGACGCAATGCACAAGCCCGCCATGGAAGTCAATGGGCTACAACACCGCTGTCTTCACAGCCAGTCAAGACCCTTAACCCATCACTTTAAGCCTCTGTCACGTTGATGTCGACATAAATGTGACAGAGGCTTGGCATATGACTCAATAGACGCGTCCAACTGAAATATATCGTTAGTTATACACAAGCCCATTGAATTAAATAGCTGGCCCTAAAAGGACCTAGGTCACACTCATAATGGAGGCAGAGTTTAAAGCAGATCCACTTTACATGCAAAATGCATCAAAAATGCCTGGAGTCATGGAAGCAGGTGCACAATGCAGATTGTAAGAGGATGTAGACAAAGCAGTAAAAGTCCTCTTATTGACCACTAAGTATGTTGAGTGTTTCCTGTGCAAGTAATGGCAGTACACTGTACTAATGTGACAGCTGTGTTCTGTATGGTACACAATCTTCTTTATCACATAATGCTCTTCCTGCACCTCATACTGTGCTGCCACATCTTTTATCTCATTATTCAAATCTGCAGCATTTCCTTAGCATTATGCCCCCCATATATACACAGATTTTAGCGTCCGACAGACTAAAAACTATCAATTTATTTCAATCGTACAATCGGAGATTGATTGATGGAAAATAGAATATTCTCCACATGGAATAACAAATGTTTTGTTTTTTTTTTCATCGCCCATGAAATTGTTTAATCGCGATTATTTTTTCAATCGGAAGTGCTGTGTACAGAGGGCATGGTCATTTGATGATAATGAAGTATTAGTACGCAAATGATCAAGAATGATCAAAATCCATCGATTACAAAATAATTTGTACTCAACCGATCAAAATTTTCCGATATGTCCGATCTTGTTTTGATCGATTTTTTTCACAGTTACGATCAATTTTAGTTGATCGGACCATGTGGGAATGCACAAACTTTCAGTCGACCGATCTAAAAATTCATTGTTTTTAATTAATCGGCCGCTAATATCTGTGCATGTACAGGGAGTGCAGAATTATTAGGCAAGTGGTATTTTTGAGGAATAATTTTATT
>CM070032.1:148188918-148205870 GCA_036250615.1 Ptychadena robeensis | reverse complement strand
AGGATGATGTGGTCAAAATACTCATTTGCCTAATAATTCTGCACTCCCTGTATGGGGGCCATACATGTCTTTGATCTTTGTAACCCTGCTGAAAAAAAGTCTTTGTTTCCCATTGAAGTTTTTAAATTCTATTCATCCCTTAGGTAGTGATATCATATTGCCGGGCTCTTCTGAATTAGACTACAAACGCTTACCATCTCTTTCTTTTCATTCCATTGCGGAGATGTCTTTAGTTGAAAGGAGATAGCTGTTGGGGCTTATAAAATTGTTTGAAATTTCACTTTAGAGATTGCAAGGAAATACTACAGGAGGTAGTCAGTAATGGCAGACATAGTACAGGAAATGGTCAGTTATTGTCAACATACTACAGGGAATAGTTAGTGTCCAAAGTACAAGGTATGGTGAGTCACCATGTTATTTTCTAATGCTAGATGCCAGCTGAAGCCAATTATACCCATATCATAAGGTGGCAATTGTTAGGCCGGCCGATGGAGCGCTGTGCATGCTTGCAGCAAACGATTGGGCTTTCGGCCACGGATTGAAGTGCCCACCTGGAGCGAACAATCCTGGGCGCTCCAAAGATCGATCGGCCAGCGTCCCCATCCAAATATATTCCGACACACAAAGGGGGCCTAGCCTAATCCTTAGACGTCCTGATCATTCCCCTAGCTATGGCATTCTAAAATCAGTGAGAAGACTCCCCAACAGGGCTCACCGCAATGCTGTATGCTGAAAACCACAACTAATGGCAGGAGGCAGAGCTGTGTGTAAACTTGGGACTGTACCATTCAGAGGGATGGGGAGTCAAAGCAAAACACTGAAGCTGTGATTCTTGAGGGAGATGAGAGTCCTCTTGTTGCCTTGCACTTAAAGCAAGCGTTTTATTTTAAATAATTTGGTGTCACACCTTGGATTGCACTCGGTGCCCAGGGATAGTAACGCCTTATCTGTTTTAGATACATTTCATAATGTAAAGCTCAACTCTTGACAGGCGGACTTGGTATTTAGTATGCAAATTTAAAACAGACCTAGTGTCTATAATGCAGTCCCCCTGTCAGTTACCTGTCATCTGTCCTGCCAGGTGAAAAAACTATAGCTGTTGTTTCCTATGGCAGAAATGTATCATGACCTACCAACCCAATCATTCTCCCCTCCCTCCGATTTTTAAGAGCAGGATTCACTATAGATCACCATACTTTTAAAGGCATAAATTAACATAAAGGTCTGCAACAATTGCGTATGCCAAAAATCGACTGACATTGGATTTTTATTTATTCTTTTAAAAATTTCCAAACTAAACAAACTGCCATACAATTATAAATCTGTTCAGCCAGCCTCACGGCCCAGACATATTATTGTCATTTACTATGTATATAACTGTAAATGTTTAAACTGCTCAGGGTTTGTCTGCAATGGAACATGAATGCTATACTCTTATATACCTATGCATTAAGGTTAAAATGTGTGTAAATAATAATAGAATTCCACTTTTGTGGATTTGACTATTTTTGAATATAGTCAACATGTATGAATTGTTAATGAGAACTCTCTTGTCTTTTCAGTGAGTTTTATGAGCAAAATGCTCTAATGATGGAAGAGGAAGGTGCTATCATTTCAGGCCTTTTGGTTGGACTCAATGTGATTGATGCTAACTTCTGTATGAAAGGGGAAGATTTAGATTCTCAGGTAAAGGAACATCCTAGCACTGTAAGCATTTAATTATATACTTTCAAGTAATGTGAGAGGTCAATTAGTTTGTATCTATTTGTAGCTTAATCTTCCTTCCTTCCTTTTTTTTATTTTTTTTTATTATAGGTTGGAGTAATTGATTTTTCAATGTACCTAAAAGAAGGCACTATAGCAAAATGCAGTGAGGGGTAAGTGTTAAATAAATTGAAAAGCATGAGATATTAAGAATATTACATTCAGTGCATTCTCCTTGATCCATAAACAGAAGCTTAACATTGGTTTGGGCTAAAAAAAACATACCTTTAAAGTAAAAAATATATTCACTGTATTTTTTACACTTTAAGACACCCCTACTCGACCTACTCAGCCACAGTTGGTCGCGCCTTCGTATTCCTCCCCAGTGCTTAGCCATGGCAGAGAAACTGTCAGAGCAGTGTATGAAGCAGCCACTCACATACACTTGCTCTGCAGAAAGACATTCTGTCCAGATCGTTGTATGTGAGCAGCTGAAGCAGGAGGTGGGCAATCCTTTGACCTCTTCCCTGTCTCCTTTAACTCCCATTCTTCCAGTTGAAGCATGGAGCTTTGACCAGCAGAGCACCAGTTCCTGGTATTTTAACTGGGATAAGATGCTCCACTGTATAGGGTGCGTCCTAGGTTAATTGTCTCTAGAAGAACCCTGACCTTAATGCTAAGTTTTTCTTCATCCTTAAGCTACCATTTACTTTTAACTGTTTGATCGCTTTTTGATTTAATCCACCATAGAATTCAATCAAAAAACCTGTATCATACTTTACCTTTACCTGTACAATCAACTGACCTTCTCTAACCTAAACGATCAACCTAAACACAACTCTTTCTATTTTATGCTCCATTTCTATCACTTTTGGTTGATTTTAATTCAGTCGAAAGCTATTTATTTTAAAATTATCCACCTACATGGTTGCCTTTTCTTTTCATCGTAAAAAAAAAAAATACATCAATGTGTGACCATTATTGGGCCACTGCCCAGATATCAGAATGCAGAGTCTGTAGAGCAGTGGTGGGCAACTCAGTTGATATGAAGGGCCACAAGTGCGGCCCTCTGCATCACTAAAGGGCCGCACATAACGTCGATCCAGACCCTCCCCCCATCAACGTATCTCAGCAGGCGGTGGACCCCCCCCCCTCCTGCCCCTGGGTGCAGCGCTCATATGTAGACCTGGTTTCCATGATCAACATTGACAATGTTACTGATGTAGGAGCCAAAGTTCGTTAGGAAAGCGGGGTCAGTGTGTGACCACTTTACAGGTGCGTTGCTATGCCCTATGTATTAACAGTAAGGTTTTGGGGGCCACATGTGGAGGACCAAGGGGGGCCGCCGAACAATGCCCAAAGGGCCGCATGCGGCCCCCGGGCCTCAGGTTGGGCACCTAGGCTGTAGAGGCATGTTGCCTTTGAGAACATATCTATAAGGTCACTGATTTTTCCATTTCCATCCACAGAACAAAACATATTGTTTTCAGTATTGTTCTCATATTTATCTTGCTATAATTTTCACAGCATTGGAGCATAAACACAGCTTACATTTTTGTATTTATTATGTTCTCTTGTATTCATAATAAATCACAGAATTATAAGACCTAGAAATGTCATGGTCTTTGCCCAGATCGGAGAGAAAATTCAAAAGGAAATGAAGCATGGCATGACTACTCAGCATGGCTTATTACCAGCATGCTTTGCCTTGGCATTCATCAAGAGACAAATATCAACTCATCCCCAGCCAGGAGCAAATATCTGCCTAGCCAGATTGAATCATCTTTCTAGATCTATCTTTATGGCTGCTTATATTCTTTTTATTTTTTTCTCACAAAATGAAAAAAGTAGAAGATTGTGCAGGTACAAGATATGTCAAGAAACATTTTTTGCTAATTATTAAAACAAATTCTGAAATTAATGAAGTGCAGGGCAATTATTCAATGCAGCTAGTTATATGCTAGTTTTAACTTTTTGGATCCACACCATGCGGGCTTTCACACTTTCTGGTTCAGTTATTCTCTTGAACATTTAATGCCATTCAGCCTATAGCAGAGCATAATGAGGGCTGCTATAGGGAATTCTAAGCATGTTAAAATGCTTGCACTGTTAGCATTCATAAAGTACTTCTTGCTGCATAAGATGGTGTCATGAAGCCTTGAAATTATTTTGTTAAGGAAAGCATGGTTCTTTTTTTTTTTTTTTGTACCATAGAAGAAAGTGTCAGTCACATACTTTTTAGAATTCATTTTCACACCTTCAGGTACCCTTATGGAGTTGACCTGCTTTCTCCCCATGATTCAGTCCCAAAACATGAATCCACCATCCCCTTGCTGAAGCATGGTGGCTGTCCACTGACCACCCAACCACCAGGACAATACAGAGTTGCATGGCACTCACCAGAAAAACAAGACTGTTGGAAAATGAGTCTTCATGTAGTTCTGGGCCTACTGCAGTCATTTTCTGCTTGTGACCATTGATAATGGGTGGAAAAAAAGAAAGTTTATATTTACATAGCTGCAATCCTCTGGAGGATCCTGCACCATAATGTTCACAGGCACCAGCAGCTTCGAATACCGCGTTTGCCTGAAAATAGGACATAGGACAATAAGGCCACTGACATTTTTTCCTGTGGCCGAAATATAAGGCAGTATGAGTTTCATTGAAAACTAAAATATTTAATCTTTATGACACTTCAATAAGAAAATCAATGATATTTCAGCAGCAAGTTGTTTTGAATACTCTGTATATATTTTTAGTACTTACCTTATAGTTAGACATATACATACATAGATCTGCATGCTCAAACTTGTCCTGTTCTCTTCCCCACATAGTGACGGACAAATAACAGCTATTCTTGACCAGAAGAATTATGTAGAAGAACTCAACAGACAATTAAGGTATAGTAGTATGCATGTGATATTCTTCATAAAATTACTCCCCTTCCTCTCCAAAGGGGGATTTACTTTTAATTAGTTGAGCTTAAAGTTGCATTTATACCAACTGGTCGTCTGGCCAAAAAGCTAGTTCTAATGGTAACATTCAACTGTACTTGATTGGTAGTGTTAAAGGTGTTCAAGCCACTTCTTGTTTTGAGATTAGCCATGACCTGGGAGAATGAGAACCTTTACAGCTGGTCTTCCCCAATGATAGAGACAAAAAGGGTTTTACCACTGACATTGTAATACAGTAGCTATAGGGAAATGTAGTAAGTAACCATTGCAGCTGATATTATACCTATTCATTGTTCACATGTTGTGTCATATGTTGGTGTTTAATAAATAAAATAGTAATAATAATGAATAACTATTGAGTTCTTCGTGAGTTAATACATCGCAATGGTTAAATACAGTGGATTTTTCCTCCTATAAAGAGAAAATATTATTTAATTATTCTGCATAATCATTATTTTTGTTTATCCCAGTGTCACTGTTAATAACCTCCAGGCAAAGGTGGATGCACTAGAAAAATCCAACACAAAGCTAACAGAAGAGGTATGTGAAACTTGTATATTGTTTTGTTCTTTTACTTTAAGTATGACTTTGACCTTCTTAGATCGATTTCCAGACGATAATAGGCCGAATGTAGCTTTTAAGCATTAGAATGCTGCCAAATTTGGGGCAGAACGACAATGGCTTACAAATAGCCGTGAGCGCTCACAGCAGTCAATTGGCTACAAATCTAAATGCGTATGGCCACCTTAAGAAGTAGACGAAAGTAATGTAGGCTGGATCACAGTTTAACTTATATAAGCAATATGTAAGCCATTATATGTTGCGTGTCATGTAAAGCTAGTACTTTGTTTTCACAATCATAAGTTTTTACAGCACTGACTTAAGTATGTATCTGTTTTGGGTGTGCATTGAAGCCAAAGGCAGGCAAATGAAGGGTGAACTATGGCATCCCTGATATTCTTAGTACAGTGATGGGTTGGTTATTTATTACTTTTCTCTACTCTGTAGGTCCACATGTAGAGGAGTTGCCTTTATGGGCCCTTTCACACTAGCAGTAACACTACCACGTACGTTAACCGCATCCAATATCGGTGAAAACCCTACATTTTGCAGTGTGCTGCACTTGTGACTCCCATACTAGTGTGTGTATGGGAGAGGCTTGCGTCTGCAAAACATGTGTGCAGCAGGGCTTTTAGGGTATCATGCAGCATTGCGCTTTACTGTAAATACAAACATGGTGCCAGTGTAAAAGGAAACATGTGGAAACCTGTATACCTGGCATTAGCGCTAACCTGCTAGCCACTACTGTACCACACCACAGCTGGAGCATGGTTAGTGTGAAAGGGCACTTAGAATTTCTTACATATGTGTACTATAGTTTGAATATGTATATACATTTGTCTTCTAGCTTGCCGTGGCAAACAACAGAATTATTACCATGCAGGAGGAGATGGAGAGAATGAAAGAGGACAGTACATACTTCTCCAAGGTAAGCAGCTTTCCCTAGAATATATGCACTATACAGAAATTGATCTTTTTATGTAGTGACTAATATGACTATGATTATTATCTTAAGAGACAACTATTTTCTTTTCCATCATTTCCTAATAAACCCTTTAAGTTGTTTCTTCCTGTGTGTTTTGTTGTCTTGACATAAACTATTGCATCTCTGGTATTTGTACTCGGGTGCTTCAATCTAAATATTCAACTTTCCTCTATTTGTTTCAGGGTAATAAGCAAGAAAGGACTGCAGATGGGCAAACTCTAAGCGAGGTCAGGAAACACTTAAAGGAAGAAACTCAGTTAAGACTGGTAAGTTTACATTTTTAAAGGCCTTCCCATCATGACTGTATGAACCTCTACTTCCAAATGATAAAACATCATCACCCACAGGGATAAGAGTATAACCAGGCAAAATGTACAATTTCCCAGGGCATTATGTCATTTTAGAAAGGATCTTCTCCCTTGTTTTGGCTGTGTACCAAGAAGAGCCTTTATCATTTTCTTGAAGTCTTTATTTACAAGTCTATACATAAAACTGTCAAATCCACCTGACACAATTAAACATATATCTTTTGCTTTCATGTATACCTGTTCTTTAATAAAGTGTCAGAAACGTAGTTATTATATCCTGAGCCTGTGATGAATCCTTTATCTAAATGGATAATTAGATGGGAGGAGGGACCTCATACCAAGGTTTTGTATGGCTGGTATTTATTACCATTAGGCAAAGTTGGCATAAGAGTTCTATAAATGTAACCTAATATATATATATGATCTGCTAATGCCATGCCCTTAATAATACAGCCAGTTTAAACTGTCAAGGGGTTTAGGTTTAGTTAAATTTGCATATAACAATAGTCTTAAATTCATATAGTCATATAACAAAAGTATCAAATCCTTGTTGGTAAAAGGTTCTGATAAAATTTTTAGTGGAGGTTTTATTTGGAAAATCTTGCGTGTCCACACTGAGGACTTTTAAGGATAGATATTCAAAACAAGTTTCAAGTTATTTACCATTATGAGCTAATTGGAAGCATGGAAAACATATGGTCCATTCTCGAGAACTGGGCTATGTTTATATGGTGTTTAGGGATGTGCTGATACCCCCTGTGTTAATTGCATGCTTTGCTGGGGATGTCAGCGCATCCCATATGCATGACTTCTCGCCCTGCCTGTTCACATGGCTTTAACCGGAGATGCCGGAGGTTGACGTCCTGCCCTGCCTTAACCCCTTGGCTTGTGGACCAGCCGATCGCCATATTAGCAGGCGGGGCAGGAAGCCATGCAACACCATATAAACATAGCCTAAGCCATTGCTTGTCTTAAACATTGCTATTATGTCATATGCAACTATTGGTTGCTTACTGATGGAGAAATGTTATAAATCCTTCTTATTCAGTATACTTTTAAGCCCCCCATACCATAGATCCTGGTCCCCATCAAAAGTAATGGGATGGGTAGAGAAAAAAATGGACATGTCAGTTCTCTGGCCGATCGCACTCACCGATCAGCCACAAAATAGCCCGCATATCTATGCTTTAAAAAAGTATATGTATTGATTATCTATGCTTGGTTTATTAAACATTTGATGAGTCTTATAGCCAATAGACTGATGCTGTTTTGCGCAATCATTAAGGTAGTCCTTAAGAGCAAAGCAGAATGTGCTTCCCTATAGAAAAGCACTATAGAATATTATACACACCAGTTGGAACATTCAGATGAGTTTGTATTGCACACAATAACATATCCTTGTGTACCACAACAAATAACTATTAGATGCTTTAGAAAGGGCTATTTTTTAACTATCCTACGTTAGTAGATGAGTCATTTAGTATTTACTTAAGGCCAATGTGTTTCTTGGTATAGAAGAGTAAGATGCTAAATAAAGAACAATCTGCTAGGATAATGTCATCTACTAAATCAATTCTGAGGAAGAGATCAAAGTAACACAGAGACATATGCCCCTTCCCTGACAGTCATCCTGTATGGATGATTAATTGAATAATAATAATTTGTCCCAATACTTTTAAATCCTAATAAAGAGCGATTCAGGGCCTGCACATCGCTGTAGGGTAGACTTTAAAGACAAATACGTGAAATATAAGTCTAAATAGGTAGAGCAGTTGTCTGTTGATTTATTTGTGCTGATTTGAAATCCTATTTATATTTACAGGATATAGAAAAAGAACTAGAAGTGCAGATAGGAATGAGACAGGAGATGGAGATGGCAATGAAGATGCTGGATAAGGATGTTTGTGAGAAGCAAGATGCTCTAGCAGCTCTCAGACAGCAACTTGATGACCTCAGGGCCTTAAAGCATGAGCTATCCTTTAAACTGCAGGTACTGTATTGTCCAAACTTTCCTAATGTCTCAGAGCACAAATCATTGTGGAAACGCTGTCCACCGGGTTACCGTTTTAAATCGTATTTTAAATCGTATGTTTCTGTCCAACATTCTTTAACCTCCTTAGAACTCTGCCCTTGCAGAGATAGGGCACACTCACCTATTCATTGTGAGCCTGCAGCAATTCTCTATCGCCAGGGGTGGTGGCGCCATAGACCTTCATGTTAATAGAGAGGCAGCGGTTTCCCATCATCGCTGACGCTGGAAATGTGTACAGGGAAGGAGGGTGGTTGGGGAACAGTACTGTGTACTGTGCTGCAATCGCACTGTTGAAAACGGCAAGACATGGGCAAACCGCTAGGGAGGTTAAACCTCTAACTTTAAGGCTAACACAATTACTTTTTTGTATGGTCAGATTGAGGGTAATACCATTCCTTTTGTAACTTCCATTGTTGCTTCATAAAGTTAAATACCTATCTAAATTTACTCAGGGTGTCATTTTTTTTTATATTCTCCTGTTTTCGGATAATGTACTTTCATGAGTAACAATGTCCCTTCCTTGGCAGAGTTCTGATCTTGCAGTGAAACAAAAGAACGAGTTAAACAGCCGCTTAGAAGAAAAGACCAATCAGATGGCTGCCACCATTAAACAGTTGGAGCAGAGGTAAACAGACACACCATCATCAGTCCAATGACACATAACTTGGGCTAGGGCTCCACTATGTGCTTGGATGCGCAGGACAAAGGCTTGGACCATTGGATCGGGGGCTATGATGTGCTCTGTAGACAGCCCGGTCATAGCCACATTGCAGTCAATGGCCCTCTTATGCACTTCACTGGGATACCTGCGTTTAACACAGGGATTTTAGTGCAAGTGGAGCCCTAGCTTAACATATATCTGTATGATTTATTTTACTGATTACTTCAGAATGAACATTTTATATTACTAAGTCTTTCTAAACTGAAAGGAATTGGAGAGGTTTTTTCTCCACACCAGATGATCTCTTAAAAGTAAGGGAAATGAATGTTTACACAGTTGTAACTGAAACCAATGCCTACATTGGAAGAGTTCTGGTCCATTCCTTTTTGAAGTGGCAGGTCACTTTTTTGATTTTCCCTTTTTCCCTTTTTCCACACTGGGACATAGACAATAATAAAAGAACACCAAAGAGATTCTAATTTATAGTATGTCTATTGAGTTATAGACAAAGACATAAATAATGAATGAGATGAGCACAAAATTAAACATCAGCTTCCAAAATACATGTAGAGTACAACTGCAAATTTAAAGCTGCAGCTGCTCTCCTTTATTATTTTAGCCATTATTGAATTTAATGCATCTTATTAAATATCTCTAGTGCTGACATAGAGCTCAAGGCCACGGCTAGCAATCTCCCTGGTGGGGACGTGGGAAGGAATATGAGCTCCTAACCCTTGCCTTTCTCCAAATCGAAATTTGTGCTCATGATTTTGTGTTCATAATTTTTACACAGGTCTAGCAATCTCCCAAGAGGGGACATGGAGAGGTATATAGGGTCCTAACCCTTCCCTTTCTCCAAATCTGGATTTGGGCTCATGATTTTTTCTTGACCATTTTTACACAGTTTAGCGAAAGGTTGGGCAGTTTTGAGTCATTGTTATGGATTAGTTGTTTATTGTCACACATGATTATTCACTTTTACTGAATTGCTGTTGTTTAAGTTTGATGTATTCAACTGAAATTGCTTTCATATGTTTTTAAAGTTATATTCAATTCTTAACTGATCGTGCTTTCTTGATTTTCTCTGTCTGTTTCCTTAATCATTTATCCTTTTAAACCTTTGTTTATTTAAACTTTATTCACCTTTTAAAAACTGACAAAACAGTGAAAAGGATTTGGTGAAGCAGGCAAAAACCTTAAGTAGCACAGCGAGTAAACTACTGCAGAAGCAGCATTAGATGTCAAATGAGCAGTCACTGACCAACACTAAGAGAGCAACTTGGTAGCAGGAGGAGGGGAGGACACCTGCCCAGTTACTAGCTACTACATAGATGTTAAATGTTGCCTAATATGTTCATTTGGAAACTGCTGCATTTTGAAGCCATGGCTCCTCTGTTCTGTTATCCTTTTTTTTCTCCCACCCTCTCACTATAGATGGAATCTTTGTTAGAACCCTAAAATATTTGCCAAATAAACTTTTTAAAACCAGTTATTTGTCAACATTTCTTTTTGTTTCATCAAACAAAATATAAGGATTAAGATTAGAAAACCATAATTTGTAGAGGCAAATATATACATTCTTTTTGTAGCTGAAGAAGGTTTGAACTTTAAATAACTAGTTATAGAGTTTGTTATCAGCAGTAATCCTAGTTAGGACAGGATAACTTGTTAGCAACAATTTTAACAAGGTGAAACCACAAGTATATAATTAAAAATAAAAAAGGAATGAGAACTGCAGAGCCAATAATATTTTCAGGACACTTCATTTATTTTTGTCATTTAATAACAGGCTACACAAGACCTTACATAATAATGATATGCATGCTGACCTGCTTTAAATGAGCTAGTCAGAATGCACTATGCTTTCATTAGTTGCTGATTGATTCTATTTAGGTTACTGCACTTTGCAAATCAACATTGCTCTTTGTAAACAAGAGGTGTAAATAAGAGTAAATAAGAATAGGAGAAGGAAACCATCATTTACATTTTAAAGGTTCTCAAGATTACAAACATTCCAGTAAAGTCAACTGAACTAAAAAGTGTTGGGATGTTAAATGCAAACTGTTCAAAAGCAAGTTGTTGCTTGCCTGTCCAGATATACTTTAGTCACATACTAGTACTTAGTTATTGCAAGCCGTATTTGCAAAGATGGCTGTTATATTGCATAGGGATAAGTATTTCCTTTAAATATTGCAGCAGAATTCTTGATTAGGATTTTTTGAAGAGCTGCAAAAGTAACTATCTTTTCAATTAAATTTTATGTTGCCTGTCAAGGGCTTAAATAGGCCTGAAGAATGTCTGTGACTTTTTAAATTCTGCATTATTGCCTAGCCCAGGGAAGGGAAATCTTTTTTTGCTTGTGAGCCACAATAGGTCTCTAACCCCCTTTGGAGTTCCTGCCGAGACTAGACCATCCAGTGCTGACCTGTCAGTAAAGTACTAGACGTCTGGCTGTTCCGGTGGCTCCGATCTAATGAACAGGCTTCTGCACGGAAGCTGAACCCCCCCCCCCCCCATTATAAAAAAAATAAAAAAAAATAAAAAAAAAAGAACACAAAACACATTTCCAGTTGTATAAAAATGTTATTAAACAAAATATAAATTTATACTGTTTTGAAATCTATCATACAAAATAAGTATTTTAGAGATTTTATCATTCAGATAATACCTTTTTATTTATTTTTTCAAACATAATTATAGTCAGGATGTCTACTAGACCCTTGTACGGACATATTTTGGGAAGTTACAGGCCTACAACATAAAGACAAATTCCATTGAAGTCTATGGTGCGGTTTTGGTACAGAAATCTGGGCCTCAGCAGTGCGCTAGGGAGGTTAAATGTGACATAGGGGCTGGATCAAGAGCCTGTGAGGGCCACCTGGCATAGGCGTCCTAAGCCCTCGTAGCCAGGATAGGAAATTTAAAAAGCCAAAATCTATTTTAAAAAATATAAGCTTTTTATAGACTATGGCCTCTAGGTAGAGACCCAAACCATCCTCTTCTAGGCATTATCTCCACTTATTGCAGGGAACGAGCGGAGGCATGAAAGAGCATCTTGGCACCAAGGTGACAAAGGCCCGAATTAAAAGACTAAACAGGCTGGCCTAGCCCAAGAAAAAAGCTGTTCCTTTACTAGACATTACAATAGTGATTATAGAACATGGATACTTCACTTCTAAACAGTATAGTGAAAACATTGATATGGAATGATTTATATAAGAAACCAAACCTAGTAGATTATTATGGAACTATACTAGATCATTTTATATCAGTAGGTCACCTATTGCCTGATTCACCAACCGAAAACCCCATTTCATCTTTTTACAGCACCTAATCATTTAATTTCTTTCTCCTGTGTCATATGTATTCTGATTTTCTAATCATTTTTTATTTACGTTTTAATTTAAGTTATTTTAGTTATTAAATCAGCCTTCCCCTGTCCCCACTACCTCCATTGCTTTTATTTTTGTAATACCCATTCATGTGGCTCAACCCCAGACTCCGAGTGACAGAGCGAGACAGACAGTCTGCCGAGGAAGCCAACCGTCTCTTCAAGCAAGAGTTTGGTGACAAGATTGAGAGTCTCCAGCTGGAAGTGGATCAACTCAGGAAGCAGTGGTGAAGAAATGATTGCTTGCTGTAGTTCTAGTCACAAGCAGCGGTGATGCCATCTTGGTGTCTCTGGTGCCAGCCAATTGCCTAACCTCTTGCAGGTGGTGAGATCTATAATTGGAAGCCATGCACCTATTTTATAATACTTCTGTGCACAATTATTCAGGATTGTTTGAAAGTTCATTCTGCCAGTTGACTAAATGTCTTCTGTAATACAGAGGTCACAACCTGCAAAACAAAAGTGCTAACAAGAGATGATGGGTTTTTGGGTGAAATAAATGTGTTTACCTTGTAGTTTCATGTTTAGTGACACAAGATCTTTTCTCTTCTAATATATTATACAGGCACAGGATCTTTTATTTTATTAGATTACACAACCAGCTGCAAAGCTCCTGTACTTCTAAGGCTATGTTTCCACAGCACTGAGTGATCCTTCGGGACCTCTAGGTTAAGCGCAGTGCTTGGCGGGGTTCCCGACGGATCACATACACATTACTGTGCTAAGTTAACCCCTGCATCAGCGGATCAGCTCAGCGCCGTGAGAACAGAGCATGCGCTGAGCAGGTAATGTGTATGTGATCCGTCGGGACCCCCCGGCAAGCACTGTCCTTAACGTAGGGGCCCCAACGGATCACACAACGCTGTGGAAACATGCCCTTAATGGTCACTTGCAAATTAATCATCAAATGTAATAAAAAATTTATGCTGTAAAATTATATGTGCTCAATTTTAAGGTAGTAAAAACAAAAACATAATTATCGTTCAGATTTAGGCTAAGGCTTCACTACGTTTTGCCAAAAAATGTGGTAAAGCGTAGTGGTCATGTCTTCTGTGCACATCCCTTTCATTTTGAATGGGCATGTACCCGCAATGTGAACGCATTCCAACACTTCACTTTTTTAATCTAAATAGCTGGTTCTAATAGCTGGTATGCGCTTATTAAAAATGAAAAAGATACAAAAGATGCGGCTGCTGCACCATTTTCACCGTAGTGTAGTGGAGCCTTAGCCTAAGGCCAATGTGCTCTAGATAAAATATTCTGTGCCTGGTCCTCTTCTAATAGCTTTGCTATTTGCTGTTCAGGTCATTGCTATAACATGGTGTTATTCTGAAAAAATCAGGTTTAGTATTGTTATTTGTATCGGGTCAATACCATTTCTCTAATATTGCTCCAAAATCATCCGTCAAGCTATATTTACAGAGTTCAGTTAGAATCAGAATGATCATTCACAAGGCTTGATTTTGTGTTTCTTCTTTTAATCACTTCATTTGAATTTCCATTAGTGAAGAATCTAGTAAATTGGTTAAGCTGTCCATAGACGTCTTGATTTTTCATACGATTTCGGACCGATCAATCGCCACGATCGATTGTAGCTATTGATCATTCACAAATCGATACATGCATAAAGGGAGAAATTGACCAAAATGTTGAGAAATCACACGAAAAATCTATTGTGCAGGAATGGGACATGTCATGTAATTTCTAGTCGATCGGGAATCGTGGGAAGTTATTAAAGACGTGATTGTTTCTATGAATCAACCCTTGCAGGCGTTATCCCACTTCCATCGTTTACGATCACATTTTTTTGTGAAGCAGATTAATCAGCGATAAATCACATCCTGAATATGGTGCACTTTTCGATCGATGTACGACTTATGATCGAAATCGCACTCGTATGATCTCCGGTAAATCTAAGCGTCTATGGCCAGCTTTAGGGCTTGTCCCCACTTGAGTCCCCATCGCTGCCATGTATTTGATGGGGTTTATCCCCACATAGGCGGTGCGGCCTATGATCTGAAACGCAGCTCACTGCGTTTTTAAACGTGGGCCGTAGACCTGAATGGGCGTGGTTTAATACCTCTTATTTTAACCGCATCCATTCACTATGAGTGTGATCAGACTGGGTGGGGCAAGATGTCCTGTCCTACCCCCCCCCCACACTTCCTGCCTGCAAGTGCTGTGCAAGAAATTGATTCCACAAATGTGTCTTTTAACATGTTTATATTATTACACTTTGCTTGTTCAAGATCTAATCTTGAAGAAAAGAAGAAACTCTTTGACACCCCTGACATAGTATACCATTTTATTCGGCAGCAGTGCAATGATATAAGCTGGTAAAACTGCCATTACAGTATAAAACTAGCCCATGGTCTAGTATGCAACCTTTGCTCCGTTGTGATTACATTTGTGATCAATTGTATTCTTTATTTGGACTTCTATTGATGTTTAGAGGAAGAAGCACAGAAAATCCTGGAAATCATTTGCCAATTATGTCTATTAAAACACAAATATGCATTTGTCATGGGCTTATTTAATGACTATGACGCTGTCTAATGCAGTAATCTTAAGCAATGCATGATTCTGGGGATGGGCTGGGGGTGAGGGGGGATGCTATGTTACATATTCAAGCTGGCAGGGTTTTCTTAGAAGTAAGTCACCTTCACCACAGCAAGGTTGGAGAAAATTTGGTTGGTCACCAGTGTATTTTATATTGACCCTGAGAATGTGAACTCCAACACCATGTCTGCCCTGTCAGTCATTTGTATTTCTCCATGCACCTATTGTTGGCTCCACACTATAAAACTACATTAGAAAGATTTAATATAGTCTCACTTAGAATGTTATCTATACATATTTTTTTAACTCAAACATATTGAACTTGAATAAGCATAAATAATATGAAATAAATATAGTAATAAAATAATAAGCATCAATAAGAAATGTAATGGTTTAAACAGATATAGAACAACCTCCATAACGTTTCATATTTACAATAACAACAAAAAAGAGATAACAGTTTAGTAGTGTTGTAATATTTTTAGTTTTTGTGTTTGGCTCTATAGGAACATGCTAAAAAGTTAGATATGATAATAACAGTAATGTTCACACCTTGGACGGGCGCGATTTTAATCGCAGGGAAAGGGCAGGCGATTGCTGACGAGATCCGGCGTGATTGACCAGGCGCATCTGAGACTAGATTTTTTAACAAAAATCACCCCCATTAATAACACTTTTGCTCCTTAGGTGCCATTTTTGATCATGTCCGTTTTGATCAAAAATTGCGTCCATTAAGGTCTATGGGCGTGATCAGGGCAGAAAAATCGTGTCCTCCTGTCTCCTATTTAACTAAATGGAAGTGATCAGCTGCGATCACAGCGCGCGATTAATCTGGTCACCTAAGTGGGAATATAGCCTAAGGGTGCCCATACACTGGTCCATGCCCATGCAATCAAGGAACCCTCAAGCGCAGAGCAATGACGTCACCAGGCTGTTCGCGAGCTTCTTCAATTGAATGGAGATTGAACACTCGGTCCTCAACTAAAGTAATGGAAGGATTACCAATATGTTAGTTCCCTATTCAATCAAATTTGCCCGCTCTCTTTTTGCATAGATTCCAGCCTACGGCGATTGTGCTCCAATCGATAAAAAAATTGAGCCGTGTATGCCTAGCTTCAGTGACAATATTAATGTATAGTTATGTCCAGTATTTGGCTCTGATTTATAGATATAGCACTCCCTGCTGACATCTAAAGGCAGCCTTGTTTTACCAAAGAACAAGCAGCTGGCCTGCTCATTTTTTTTAAAACTGAACCAGTATTAAAGTAAAAAAAATAAATTAGCTACATCTCTCAGCATCATATCAAAGCCAAAGCTATAGACATGTTTCCTTAAATGTATTTTGCCAAATAAAAAAAACATGAATATTAAAAAAAGAAATTGCACAATGAGTAAAGCTAGCCATACTTTTGCACGATCGATCTTCAATTTGATTGGCTTGTGTGATTTCAATATCGATTGTCAGTCTGACATTGATTGTAACACTTCACAGTGTGATCAATTTTAACACGATTGATTATGTCTGTTTAGCAGCATCCTTAATAATCTCCAGACACCCCTGCTGTGGCTGGAAGCTTATATTACATGTTTAGTAAGCTTCCAGCACTGCTCCATAGTACGATCGCATTCAAATCAATCAAAATACCAATCAGATACTTGTCCGATCAATTTTTGATTGATTTTCTGTTTGATGTAGATCGTGCCAGGTGTAACACAAGAATTACTGTCTCAGTTTTAAAAAAGGGGTTTGACCGACATCCCAAAATACATAGTACAAAAAGGAGGGGGGGGGGGGGG
>CM070032.1:148159486-148188818 GCA_036250615.1 Ptychadena robeensis | reverse complement strand
CCCCCCCCCCCCTTTTTGTACTATGTAGATCATGCCAGGTGTGCAGAAATCAATTTATGTATGATTGACTTAAACATTCAATGAAAATATTGAACTGTGTATGCCTAGCTTAAGTCCTCATTCAATTGTATGCTTTTCAGCCCTTGTCAAATATGACAAGCACCCCATGTCAACATTATGGGCAGAAGCAGCATTTCCAGATGCTCATGTGAATAATGCCTTAATGTGTTTTAGAAAAAAAAAGTTTGATATGCTAAAAATTGGCTTCCCTTCAGCAGCCCTTTCTAAACGTAAAAAAGCATACTAAAATGTATATAACAATATCTACATTACTCCAACACCTAGAAATCCTATTATTAAGCATTATTGCCCATCCTGTCGGATTGCTGGACAAGCTCATATGACAGCCATACAGATGCTAGACATTTGCCCCAGACTTATCACAATCGATAGTCTGCCGAGTATTATCTTGTGTCTGTACACATCCAAATGTACGTCCAGCTAAAATATGAGAGTAGGAAGAGCATGAACCCGTGTCAGATTTCTACTGCTATCCAAAGCTCTTTTAGAATGAATTCCTGTATTGACCTGTGCCGTTCCAAAAAAAATGTGGATATCAGACTAGAAACATCCATTGAAGGAGCAATAAACTTAGGGCCCCCATACACCTGAAGTGTGACCGAGTGCTGATGATGTCATCACACCTGACATCACATCAGAGGGCACCAACGCTGGTCCTCTTCCAAAGTAATGGCATAGGGCAGAGATTTACGGACATGTCCTGGCCGGCTGAGCTTTGGGGTGGCAGAGATCTGTGTGGGCACCCACGAACCAAAGCGAGCGCGCACACACATCTGTTGACCGAAAAATCAGCCGCGGCTCGTTAGGTGTATAGAGATGGTGGAATTTTTTGACTAGCTGACTTTGTGAGTTGATTACAAAGCCCCTGAACATGATGTCATCACCACTATATTCAGTTGATATGAGGTGGATTAGATGCACACAGATTTTTCTCTATTGTTCTTTCTTGAAATGAAGCAAATGTATGATAGAAACATCTCCAAAACAAGTTTGCTGTGGGTAAGCTAGTGGTTTAAAGTGGCCACTGATTTAAAACAGAATACTGCACATGATATTAGTAAGCAGAAAACAAAGTCTGCAAAAGGGTTTCTTTTCCATAGCATTAGCAAACATCATTCAATGAACAGTTCACTCTGATCTCTTCTTATGTAGAGTGTCAGCTTTCTCTGTAAGACCTTCCAATTTGCTGAAACTATATTTAATCTGTTCTCCCAAACTCACTTTATAGTAGGCAGCGGCTTTCTTTAACCATAGCCTCCAATTGGCTTTTCTAAGGCTGCGTTCACACGGTCACTTAAGGCCCCCATACACGTACAGATTTTTCATCCAATCAACTTGATTCAATAATTTTTTGGGTTGATTGATTGAAAATCTATGGCAGCCCACATGGTTAGATCAACCTAAACCAATTAAAATTGGGAAAAAAGGATTGGACGTGCTGGTAAATTTGAATTGGTTGTATTGAAATTCATTACACTTTCAGTCTATCTACAAAAAAGTTGATCAGATATCTGTTACTACCGTTGGCAAACATACAATCAATCACAGATTTCCCTGACCCACCAAAATTTCTCTTTTTAAGTTGATTGAACAGAAAATCTAGGCGTGTATGGGGGGCTTAAATAAACTTGTCCAAATGAAAGGTTACACTTTAAGAAGCCTGATTATTGAAGGATATCATTTGCCTGATCTGCACCATTTTGTTGATAGCTGACACCATTTTGTTAACTTATTTTCTTAACAAGCTTTTGGTACAATGGAGTAATTGTAAAGCAGGGAACACACATGTACAAATGGGCCAGATCAATGGCTGCTTCGTGCACGCTCACAGCCATCTATCTGTCCCATATCTAATGTTGCCATCCCTGTTTTCGAGTGGGACCAATCAATCTGGCTCGCTAACAGGAATATCGGACATGAATGTTAACCACAGTCGATGTCCTTTGCTTTGCAAGGAGACCAAGCAGTGCTGTGTCTCCAATCCCTCCGATATCGGGCAGCAGCGTGATGACGTCATTGTGCTGCTGCAGGGAACCTCGAACGGCTCCAATATCGAGCCGTGTGTTCCTTGCTTTATTGATATCATTAGAGAAACCTCTAAAATGTATATGGGATGTTTTAGTTAAGCTGTAGCTTATGCCTGCCATACACACGCCGATGTGTGCAGGCAGACTACCCCCGATGTCGCTCCGGGAGGCTAACGTGATGACGTCATCACGTTAGCCTCCCATTGCATTCTGGGGCCCCACAATCGGCCAGGCACCCTTTGTGTGCCGGCCATAAGCAGCGATGGAGACGCCGTCTTCATTGCTGCTTATGGCAATCGGCTCCCATCGGCTCAGATTTTCCGACATGTCGGATCTCTGGCCGGCCGAGAAGTGGGGCGACAGGCATCTGTCGCCCCATGTGGGGACATGCCGATAAACGGCCGGATTTTAACCTGACCGACGGCGAGAGCGCGCACGCCCGTCGGTCAGATTAAAATCCGGCCGTTTATCGGTATGTGTATGGCCAGCATTAGTTAACCATAGTTAACCACTCACCTCTTGTGACTGGTATGGTTCTATTACCAGGCTGGCCTTCGTCCCTCTGCAAGATAGAAGTCCTCTGCAGCGCCTAACGATAAGCACCAGTGGGGGGAGAGAGAAGCTTTTAAAAGTTCCTGCTTCTTTTTTGAGAAACCAATTCTAGCTTTAGTACTTCTAGCATTTGTTTGTCTTGTTCCACAAAGGTGAGATTAGTAATTACAATGGCATACCACAACTCACTCCCACTGTTCTATTAACATGCTTTGGGTAAAAGTAGTGATTTGGTGACTTTGGTTTTTTGTGGTGGTGGACTAATGCTCTGTAGAAGTAGTGCTGTCTCATGCAAGCTTGGCTCTTTGCAACATTATGGCTACATTTACACTGTCCTTTGCAAGGTCGCTTAAACGACCAGAAAAAGTTTAAAATGGAAGTCAATGAGGTTGTTTAATCAGGTAGTATATTTTCTATTCCTTTTTGGAACGTCCTTTTTGCCGCGTTCAGAGGGTCGTTTAGTCATTAAACGACAACATTGATTTCAATGGTGAAGCTCTGAAAGTGAATGCAGCACTTTGCAGAGCTTTCATTCTTTTTTCAGTCTTTGAACAAACAACAACCTGGAAGTGGCTAGCCCACCTTTCCAGGCACTCTTCAGGGTCAGGTGACCTTTGTAGCCCCTCCTGTGGCTTCATGAACCCCCCCCCCTGTCATTTTCCAGGCATTAAAACTATAGTACATTTTGTAAAAACATCTGTCATTAACACTTTTTGCCACCGGAGGGTGCCTGGAAAGTTTTAAACGACACGTTCAAATAACGACAGTGTAAATGTAGCCTAAAGAAATAATTTTTTACATTGTAAACAACTGTTTTATCAGCAATATCACTAATTAATTTTTTTATTTAACTGTTTAGTTCTTGTTATGAAGCAGAAATAAAGAAAGATAAAAAAAGGAGTTCCTCTGGAAATCATAAAGAGAAAGAATCTCCGGAAAACAAATACACACCCTTGAGAATTCCACATCTACTCCAGAAGAATACAGGGAAAATGGTGAGGCACCCAAAACTTTCTTTACCATAGACCAATTCAAACGTATTAATCTCCCTAGCGGTCATGACGAACCCACGTCCCCTAAAGGATTTGGCAATTCTCTATATTGCTGCATTTTCCGGGGTTGCCAGGACTGCCCCAATCACATCACGGTGACACCACAATCGCCCGTATTACTGCGTCTTTAAAAATGACACTGTATGGGCAGACTGCTAGAGGGTTTACCTCCTGGGTGTTATCCCGAACTCAGTACAGTCCGTTTTGTCTTAGAAGAAACTGTGGCCATGCCAGGATCAGGCATAATCACCAGTCAAAAACATATACAAATATTTGTAAATCATTAAGCTCTATTTTTAGTTGAAAAATGTGCATTAAGCCCGATATGAAACTAATAATGTTGATTTTGTTGCACAGAATAAAGTGGATGACGATGTGAGACCTGCTGTGGATGAGGCAGACAGCACTAACAAGTATGTTACACTACAATAAACCTTTGAATATACTAGGTGTGTGTAAGAGTTATGTGATGCACAGTCCTGAATGGGGTTTAAATGTTGCAGTTTAACCTCTTTGTGACCACAATGCAATTATGGTCTTTGGAATATGGAACTGTGAGTGTTTCTTGCTCTCACTGCCAGATAGATTATTTAACTATTATTGTACAGGTAGCTGAGGCATACAGACACTGCTAACCAAGTTTGGGAAAATTACGTTTTCTGACCCCCAAAATGGGTTAGGTAATTCTTTTAACTTACTTGTTGAAGTTTGTGAACATAGAGATACAACTCAATGTTTATTAGTTTAACCATTGAATTCATAGTAGAACACAGCTGACCATGACCATACCTCCGCTGTGAGCTTCTCTGAAAAGGTATTGGTAGTTCTGCTTCCACCAACTGTCTGCTTAGAGACATTTGCATCTGAAAAGGAGAAGCGTCTGTTCTGAGGCATGCAAACTGTCGGATTGTATTGCTGTCTGTGTCTCTATTGCTATAGATGACGTCTCCTTGTAACGTGTATGGTAAAGATCACCATACACGTTACAATCTACAAAAAATAATGACCTTTAGTATGAGGACCTTGCTGAACTGTCCAACCCATCTTTACCTAATCAGAGAAGCCCCTGCACTACATAGCTATTGGTAGGAAATTGTACAGAGCCCTTGAAAGTAGTAGTAAAATGGAAAACTGTTTCTAACCATTCTTAATGATGAGAATTCACAAAAAAGTATGCAAAAAGAAATATGCATTTTAAATGTACAACTCTCTCGGATATTTATGCTGCAGGCATGTTTGTTACTGCAGCCCTCAGGATTTAGACCAGTGGTGGGCAACTGATGTGATATGTAGGGCCACATGTGCTCTGCATCACATAACATCGATCCAGACCTTTCCCCTGTCGACATATGTTAGCAGGTGGTGGACCGCATCCCGAAAGGCAGTCAAAACCCAACAGCACCCCATAACCCTCCTGTCCCTGGGTTCTGTGGTCATATGTACACCTGGTTTCCCTGATCAACATGGACTATTTTACTGCTGTAGGACTACCAATGTTGATAAGGAAAGCTGGGTCAGCGTGTGACCACTTCACAGGTGAGTCGCTATGCCCTATGCATTAACAGTTAGGTTTTGGGAGCTGCATGTGGAGGACCAAGGGGGGCCGCCGAACAACGCCCAAAGGTCCGCAGGTTGGGCACCTTGGATTTAGATAATTAGAATATACATATTTCATCGGAGGGGGGTAACATTTTTTACATTTCTCTTTAATAATTGTTATTGACGTTATATTTCTAGTATTGTAACAGTTTTTGTTGTTCTTCATTTCAGATGTACTTCACCTGCCAGTACCTCTGAGAATGAGGTGTGTATGTAAAATGATGGTTTCCTTTTCATGTGATTGTTCCTTATTGTTTCATTGGGTCAGTAATGATAACATTTAACAGTGACCTTGACTTCCTACTGTCATGCTAAAGCATATATTCTGTATTCTGAGCATGTAGGGTGAAAACGCCAGTGGACCACATTACAACAATTTATATTTTAGTTTCCTAGAAATATTCTGGCTTCATCATTTGTTTTTACAATTATTGTTATTATTATTATTTTTGGGTTCCCTTGTCTCACATGGTAATGCTTTCAGTTACATTCTTGTAGTGTATAGAAAGAGTAGGGTTTGGGACCCAGAATTGACCGTTCCTTTAATCACTGAGATAGCCAGAGATTTGCTTTTAGCTGACATGCTATAGTCCAGTGATGGCAAACCTATGGCACGCCTGCCAGAGGTGGCACTCGGAGCCCTCTCTGTGGGCACTCTAGCTGTCAGCCAGCACAGAGAAAAGAACTGCAGCCTATTGGCTCTCAGTGCCGTCAGTTGTCTTCCCCTCTCTTCTGATTGCAGACAGTGCCCCATACCCTCTCCTATTCTTATAAGTAAGTAGAGCTGTGTGTTTACATGTTTTGTACGTGTGTATGATTTGTGTAGTTCAGGTTATATTGCCATGCCGGCACTTTGAGATAAATAATTTGAGTTTAAGTTTGGGCACTCTAAAAGGTTTGCCATCACTGCTATAGTCTATCCTTTCCTCATAATGTCATTAATAATAAATCCATGATGCAGGTGCAAATTATAGCGTTAAAGAAAACACGCTGGAAATACAGACCACATAGATTCTCTTGACAGTCGTGATAGGTCTGGAGATGGTGGAGAATCTACTTTCATTAAAGTAATTAACATCGACTAAAACACAACCGTGCAATCATAATGGAAGTAGCTGAGCATAAGGGCAGCCAATTCAAATATGATTGCAGAACAAACTTCAATACATCTTCTGGTGGTGGAAATGTCATCTACTTGGCAGAATGACAGGCATGTCCACCTTCTGTGAACAGAGGCTAACTTTATATGACAGCTCACTTACAACAAATCTGATATAATGTTTTGGTGGAAATGTGATGTGACAAGTGAAAATCACTTATTTCTCTCATTAGGACCAAGACAGTGAAAAGAACGTCCTGCAGATGTGCCAGCTTTGTCGAGAAGAATCGAGCATATTGCTTACTAAGGTACTTTCTTCTGATCTATATTTGTAGATTTGTATCTGTAGCAGTTCTGGACAATATACTAGTCACAAACACAGTTATGTGTGGTTGTTTCTACAACTAAAGCATGACAAGAGCTGATATGATGGCTAGTACAGTGTCTCAGGTGGTTGGCAGTCTGGCCATGCAGTGCTAGAGTCCTAGGTTCAAATCCCTGGGTTCTATCTGCAAGGAGTTTGTATGTTCTCCCTGTGTCTGCGTGGGTTTTCTCCGGGTACTCAGGTTCCGCCCACACTCCAAAGACATGCTGATAGGTAATTGGCTTCGCCAAAAAAGATTCTCCTATGTTTGTTACATGTGACATATTAGTTACATATACTTGACTATGGTAGGGACATTTGATTGGAAACTTGCAATCATTAAAACCATATATACAGTAGATACATAAATATAAATGGTACATATACAAAGTTCCACACTGAGAATATCTTCTCTCCCTATTGGTTTAATACACAAACTAACATGAAACACTAATAAAAAAAAAATGATGGGCTTATTAGAAAATTTGGACCCCTCCCCCACTTACATATTGCTGTGTAATATGTTGGTGCTATATAAATACAAGATAATAGAAATAATATTATAACAAAATGTGACATGGCTTGGGGAGGGGTCTCCCACATACTACATTATCTTTTAAACACCCCCAATCTTGCAGTTGTGCTGTTTCTAGAATCATTGGATTTGTCCAAATACTGTTCTTATATGTGTGAAAGAAAAAATCCACCTTCTTGGTACAAATGCAAACAAAAATAACAAACCCTTATTTTAAAGTTCCTCATGTATCCTAAAAGAATTATACATCCTTCCACCCAAATCAGTGATGATGTGATACAATTTTTGGTAAACTCCTGAAAGGTGTTACTGTGGCAGAATAAGAATAAGTCCTACAGGGAGAGTGTGTAGTGTAGAAAGTTGCAGCAAGTGGTAGCATTATGAGAGCTTCACATTTTTCAAACCAATCAAATTTGCCCAACTTTGGTCTTCAGGTTTTGTCCTTGTTTGCAGACACCACTGCAGACATACTTCTCCATTTGGATGCCAATATTCAATATTTCAGTGTATACTAGCAGCATTCTTCAGGTGATGTGATTGTTTTAATTGTTTTGCAGAATGAGTGCAAGAACTGTGGCGGGATCTTCTGTTCAACTTGTTCATCCAATGAAATTCCTCTTCCTTCTTCCATCAACCCCCAGCGAGTCTGCAACCTGTGTCACCAGAGACTAATACAGCAGTATTGTAACAGCCCATCCTAAAAGGATCCTAAACAAAACTGACAATTCTATGACATATGCTGCAACTATTGCACACTTCGGCAAACATCATTCATTTCCCATTTGGAAGAGCTCATCTCTGTGCATCGGCAAAACTGGATTGTGTGTGCTTTGGTGGTCTGCTAAACCTACTACCTGTAGCAAAGTATAGCTGTGTAATTCTGGAACTGTGCTGTAGTTTGGTTAATAAACTTGCGCTCCTTGTGATAATACTGTCACTTGTGGGGTTGAATGTCCATGAGGCAGGTAATGCCACACATTGTTCACATATTGCACCAATGAATGGCCCCATATATACCAGATGAAGCGTGCACTTCTGTCCTCTTACAGGTCACAACTGGGATTAGTTGAACATTAGAACATGCTATATCTGAGATGTCATTGTGTACTTACAGTACTGATGTCAGACATGGACTTACAAAATTCGTGCAGTCAGTGGTGGTCTGAGTGAGATCGGCGCCCTGGGCAGGCACCCCCCACGAGAAGCAACTCTGAGCACTCTGGTGGGGGGAGGGGGGGGGGATTAAAGTTGAGACTTGTCACTCTTCCACTCTCCCCATGCGATTGGTGCACTAGGGGAAAACCATGTTGCTCCTGCTTAAAACCACATAAAGACAAGTTTCCTACATTAGATAAAAAGTCTCAAGTAGAAGATCAAGTACATATATAAATTGAAGACGTCTAAGAAACCCCCTTTTATGTAAATAAAAAATTATGTTTTTTTGTATGTTGGAGATACTGCATAGACCAAAATCACAAAAGAACAACGGAATAGATGGTCGACTTTTTTGACTAGCTGACTTTGTGAGCTGATTGCAAAGCCCCTGAGCATTGTATCATCACCAGATTGCTGGAGATGTAGAGAAGGGTTGTGGGAACATTTGATAACAAAGTTTTGCTCTAGCACATGTAGTTTTTGCATAAATTAAGTTCAAAGTAAAAATTTAATTTTTTAAAAAAAAAATCTGGACTTTGAACTTAATTTATGCAAAAACATAACTTTTTTTTTATTGTAGTATACCCTTAACCCTTCTCTACATCTCCAGCAAGTTTGGTGAATATACAATGCTCAGGGGCTTTGCAATCAACTCGAAATCGTTGAAATGGAAAACAAATTCGACCATCTCTACAACTGAAATGTATGAATGGAAATTTGAGAGATCATTATTATTTAATGCATTCATCAATTTTATCTAGTAGTCTACCTATTTGTAGAGCAGTATATTATCACTTGTTATTGGGCAGGCTATTCCCTTGCCCCCAGCTGTGGCCAATCCTTGGACACTAGACATGAGTGGGAGGACAGTGGAGAGTTATCATGGCAATGTGCTAGGAGCTGCATTGTGTAGTTGGTGAAATATTTCAAAAGGTGTTTTCATCGAAAAGACTGCTATTGTCAATTTATCCTTTGGACAATATTACTTACAAGGCTGTCATGTCACTTTATTCATTGCATTAATTTTTGTAATTGCCAACATGAAACAGAGAGAGCAAGAGGTCCTACCTTGTATATTACAAGAGGTGATCTATCAGAACTATGGCAGTCTGCAGGTTCCCTTTTACTATCCCAGGCCATCTGTGTGTAGACATCATGTCCATCTTAAGCCTTCCAAACCAAATTAAGTGACTTAGCATCTATGTAAAAGGCAGCCATATAGTGTATTCAAACAAGGCTTCCTAAATCTAGTATTCAATGTATATGCACACATTTGTATGAACACCAAGAGGAATGGCTCTTTCTTCAAAAAGGAGTTCATTTTAATCTTTAATGGACATTTGATGTGAACACTTGTGTTGGGGGTCACCTCACACAGTAGTAAATGGAAGATAGGTGATTAATGGGTACTGAAAGAGGAATTGTGACTCCTCATAAAAGTCTGATCTCCTGACACTTGGCATTGCAGCATACTGATGAGTTTGCTTCACCCCGCTGACCTTTGTAGGACAGACAATGACACTCCCACCCTTGTTTTTTAACCTCCTTAGTGTTCATCACGAGCCCATCTCGTCCAGAGTTTGTGTGAAGCCGTAAAAAGCCGCATATCCCTGGAAAGCTACGGCGATGCTGCTTCCAGCCGCAGCATTTCCGGGGTTCTGCGGCTTTACTGATCGTGTCACGGTGACGCGGAAGGGGGCGAGGGTGAGCAGTGCCATAGACCTCCATGTTAATGGAGGGGCTTCTGCTTTCCAGCCCTCCCAGCTGGTGTCATGAATGACACTGGCTGTATGGAGAGGGGAGGGAGGAAATGGCAGGCAGTGTACCTCGTACACTGCTGCCATTGCCTGTACCACACTGTTAAAAACGGTGCGGTACAGGCAGTGCGCTAGGGAGGTTAAAGGTCCTCTATTCTGGATCATGGCTACCTTACTCAACAGTCTGTCTGCTCCATGTGGCCATCCAGAAAGGTCCACTAGGGCACTCATGTTAACGCTCTAAATGAGTGTTTATTTGGAGATTTAGAGGGGGCGACGTCTCAATCTAAATTTCCTATCCACCTTTCTTCCTTCATTGGAGGTTCAGCGTCCGGTTGTGAAGCACAGGGCATGTGTTTCACTTGCAGACCTGGGATGCTTTGGCAGCTGGGCAGAATTGGTTGCTGTCATCCTGAGTAATCCTACATTGCATTCAGCATCGGGGAAAGGTTCTGTGGCTCTGCCCACTAAGGCACTATTAAGAATGCCCTAAAGAAGTGCTTATTAAGAGAGGTGACATCTCAGTCTGAATTTCCTTCATTGGTGGTTCAGTGGCCGGTGGTGAAGCACATGCTTGACTAATGGATTATAACCAATAAGACCACATTAAACATTGTTGACTTAACAATGAGGACTCATTCACACTAGTGGTGTTTAACTGCCAGGTAAACAACCCTTTAACGACACCGACCAGCGGATGCAACATTAGGTGTCTGCCTGTCAGTTTTCGGGCTCCAGACCGACAGGACCTCTATAGGGTTCTAATTTAAATGACCTGCGAACACCTGCACTATTTTGCAGTTGCTCACAGGGAGTTGTTTCTTCCACAGCTACGGGAGCACACTGTCAGTTCACGAGCTGAAAGCAGCTTGAGAACTGACAGTGTAAATTTGGCCTAAGGGAGATCATTGTTAAGCCCTCCATACACCTTCTTCTACCATAAACCATGTAATATGAGGCCTTCTTAAACCTTCCAATCGCGCTACATAGTTGTTGGTAGATCTAATGGAAATTGTATGGAGTGATCTAAAGGTGTTTGGGGGCTTTACCTTTAAACCAATAAAACAAATTCTGGACTGGATACCAGAGGAGCTTCTGGTTTGGTAATATATGCATCACATCAGTAGGAGGTATTTTTATTGCACTTTTTGAAATCTGCTTTGTATGAACAATTTACTTAAGCTGTTTCATTGTTATATATCTATGCATTTTATATAAAGCAGTGTAGTGAATCTTCAAGATGGAGGTGTTTAAATGAGTGATTGTGAATGTCGGCACTCAATCTTTTGACTTTATTTTTTATTTTAAATAGACCACTTGAGGTTTGAAGTAAGCATCATTAATTTTTTTAAATGTCTGCTGCAGCTTTGAAGTGGGGTTACACGCATGCTCAAAATCCTCAACATCTCGATACAGTTTCCAGTTCCATCAAACTGTTACTTGTTACAGCGAACATGGTTTTAATTGGAGCTTCTAGGTGGTTAATAAATGTTCACTACCGTTTCCAGGGGGGAAACCCCATAACCATAAAGCCCCCTTTGAGCTCTATGTTCTGGGACAGTTAGCACCAACTGTCCTTGTTCTCCAAGACTCCAGTTGGTTGCTGTTGGGGAATACAAGGACTCCCATTTGGCCTGAAAATCTTCGCAGTTGCACCTTATCTGTCTTATAGCATGACGTAGGAGGTATGGCTCACCAAAGAATGTACTATAGACATGTTACTTTTATTTCCTGAAAAACATATACTGTATATTGTTTGCAATTTGCCTATACTGTTGCTAGCAATGAATATGTAATGCCAGAATCTCCGTTGCTGCTATTTTTTAGGGCTGTTGAAAAATTTGCTGTATATATTTATACTGAAGAACAATGATACAACTTTGAAAATGTTAATAAAATAGCTATTTAACTAATGTGTGAGTACATGTATTCACTGGTATGCATAGGAGTTACAGTACTGATCGGGATGGCTGGACAAAAGTCATAGGCTATTTGTATACATTGTTAAGAGACCAATTATGTAACTGATTCAATAAATACCAGATATTTTCCAGGATTTTGAAATCATGGGTAACTTTGGAGGGAGGGGACATTACGTTAGCTAGCCAGCCAATAGGAGGGGGGGGAACAGTAAACCGTGTTCCAAATATTAGAAGTGTAAGCTGTGACATCTTCCTGTATCTTTTCCCTTATTCATGAAGGGAAACCTTGTCAGGCATGCTCCTCTGTGGAAGTTGCCATCTTTATCTCTATAAATACCAGACAGCCAGGGGAGATTAGCTGCAGTAACAAGTGCAGCCATTGGGGGGCGCCTGATGTATTGTTTCTAATGGGGAAACTGTCACATAAACTTATATACAGCCTACCTCTGTGGCGTTCTCATTTTAAGACCAGTTATAAAGAGAGTAGGGGTTAATTTTTTTCTACTACAGATCATCCAAATAAATGCACCAAGTCCTCAGCTAGTAGATTCAATACTATATTTACTAGAATATAGATACATAAAAATTAAATAACCCTGCACCAAAAACACAGAATAATCCTCAGGTAATCACACATCGCTGTTGCAGGGTAACCTCCTGGGCGTTACCCGCTTCCCAGGCAATCGCTGCGGAGTACACTGTACTGCGCAGTGATTGCCCTCTGTCCTCCCGGCTCACTACACACTGCCGCTGTCAATTAGACAGCAGCAGTGTGTATGGGGGGAAAGCACCCCCTCTCCATTAACATGGAGGTATATGGCGTTGCCTCCTTTGGCGACACAGGGCCGGAAAAACTCTGAGCCTGCAGCTATGCAGAAATGCTGCAGGCTCACGGAGAGCCGGCGATTGCGCTTGGGTTAGTAGAACATTATTAACAGGGCTGAAAAAACACCTGACCCAGGAGGAGTTCGCAGGGCAGCTTAAATAATTGCATGTTTACTGGGTGGTTAAAAACTTAGTTGGCAGATTGAATTCCCACCTTTTGAAGCCAAACTTCAACGATTACATTACCCACAGCTGACAAAATAAAATCCAAGACAACAGAAAGGTTTATTCTGTTTCACCCTTTTACATACTGAAAGAAACAACGTTGGAAACATGGAACAGCTTTTAATACACTGAGAATTAAATGCACATTGAATATGCACAGGACAGATACACCGTGGGGTGTTCTCCAGTAACCAAGAAATAAAACACTGACACCAGGCAAAGGGACTGCCCACTGTGCTTCTTCCAGCGTCCAAATAAAACTGGGATGATTCACAATGAATAAACTCCTGTATAAATCTAGTATTAGTCCCCACACTGGCTCCGTTGCACTGGTTGGAATCCTCAATATTCCAGCAGGAAGCCTCAAGGTGAGTCACATTCTTGCATTAACATAGGCACTTTTATTAAATAACAAAAAGCTGGTTTGCAAACTTTCACCCAATGTGTCAGGAACCGTATGTTCCATGATCAACATAATAGTACAGTGAATAGTTTCCTGCTGACTAGTACCTCTTATTTCTAGCTTTCCACACCTATATATTTATTAAGGAGGATTCCAGGCTGATCAAATCAATTCAGATGGGACGTGGAGAAGTCATTTTTACTTTATCCTGTGGAAGGGAAACAAAAAAATACATTAATATTCTTTTTCTTTCTTTTCTGCAAATCGGAAAGACAAAAAGCTGAAAAATACAGACCTGTCTATAATCTAAGAAACCGTAACCTCCCTAGCTCTTTGCCCATTCACAGTACTCTGTGTTCCCAAAATTTTATAGCAGTGCCAAGTGCACCAATAAGAAGGGAGTGTGCTAAACATCCTACAATTCAGTCAGTGGTTTCTTCAGGGTATTGCATGCAGAAAGGCAGCATTCCCATGTACGCTTTCCGGGCTGCTGACAGTGGTCAGCAATGTCATCCCATTCCACCCATTCTCTTCTCACATGCATGCATTTCGGACAGGTGCCCAGAGAGTGACCAGGGGGCACCTCATGTCATGTTTTCAGATGTCCGTGTGAATGCTACCTAACTCCAATAGAGGAGGACATATAAATCAGACCCAGTCATCACACTTGCTCATTTCCACAAATGTTATGGTAGAGAAAAACGTGTGGAGGTCATTTCAGAAATCATTGTGTGACACGGCAGATCGAGGTATGCAAACACAACTCCAATTTTGTAATGGAAGAAGGACAGAATAAACAGACAGATTCACCCTTACCTTAAACATGAGCCAATACCAACACTAACAATGTGAACTTCATTTAGCATCTGGTGACGAATTCAGAAACAGTTCTAAATATCCTTGTTCTAGGAGGAAGAAGAAAAGGATTTATTGCAACTCTAGAAAATAATCTTAAATACTGTTGAGGCTTTAAATGACAGCTACACGTTGATGTGCACACATTTTAGTCTTTTCATTATGACCACAGATTGTTCAAAATTATGGACCCCAGTACATACACATCAAGCAGATTTGGGTTTAAAAAAAAAAGGGGTCATGTGACTCATTAATGGAATAAATAAGGTTTTTGTGAACACCTGCAACAATCATATACTGTCAAAAAAAATAATTGAGGCACATTGACTTACGCATATGACACCTGTTTTTGGCCATGGCAGCTATGGCATCCTCATGAGTCAGAAATCTCACAACAGCTTCACCAGAGGTACCGCCTGCATCTGCACTGAACTCAATATTAATCTTCAGAGGCATCACAGGATGGAAAAACTAAAAAAAGAAAACAGATCTCCCTATAATGTACAGATACAGGTGTAATATAGCTGTAAAAAAAACAGTTTACCAACAAAAGCACTACTCTACACAACTGAATACACAGCTAAAAGAAATACATTTTATTTACTATTTGATACAGCAGTTCTCAACCTTTTTAGACCCACAACCCGTGTTTGGAGCATGGAAGTGCTAAACTCGACACTCAATGACATCACTATCTGGTAAGTGTAATGTCCCCTCCCTGCTATTTTTTCACCCTGCTTGTAAATGTGCTGGGGTGGTAAGTTAGGAAGGATGGGGTATCACTCTCCCTCCTAAGTCCTACTCTCCTAAGGAGAGTAATATCCCCTCCCCGACTCCTAACATCCCACCTCGCTTGAGGGCCTCAACGCTGTTGCTTTCAGCGAAGGGGGTATGTTTTATATATTCTTAGTTATAATATCTATTGGCATGTAATACATGAGCCATTTTGTTTTGTATTCTCTATTTTGTAGTCCGAGGAGTGTTGTGCAAAACCCATGTCCAAATGTCCAGTCTGAGAACAATGGACATTCTTATGACTAGATATTACAGGTTATCCTTGGAACATTGTAGAGCATTGGGAAAGGCCTATGATATATGTCTGGGGTGTAGAACATTGTATACATAAATATTTTTAGTTACTTTGACAGGTAATACATCCTAGAATCAAGCAGGCATTGTTCACTACAGCAGTTTCATGACTTCTATTTTAATGCCTACAGTGATGGTTGGACTTTGATATATGTATTATTTGAATGTCATTGGAATAAATGTGGATTTATTGTATTGTATATTTATCTGCTTTAGTGGCTAGGCCTATTTAAAGTCCCACAGGGGGTAGCCATCCCTACAGCCAAGTTAGGTTTATGTTTATCACCTCATTTTGTATTTTCTTCTTCGCAGGCATTGTTCACAAAATACCTACTCTGAAACATTGTAACTTTTAACACCTGTTGCTGATCTTTTATTTTTTTATTATTAATATTTTACTGTATAATTTATACCATACTGCCATCCAGCTACCTAATGGTAAATTTTTTTGTGGCCTAAAAGTTTATATAGAGGTAAATCTTAATTATATTGGTAGTCTTCCAAATAGGATTGGACAACTTTAATGTTTTTGGGGTAAAGTTCTCGCTAAGAAAGGATGCACAAGGGAACTTGGGGGGCATTCAGCCATTGAAACACTATTCATTGTCCACTATCTTGATCAAGTACATTTTTATATTACATTTCTCATCAAGCTAGTGTGATAATTAAAAGTTCTCTGTTTACTTGCAGAGGTTAGAGCTAGAATAGTCTATGTTAAGAAATACCTAAAGAAATGCATACACCAACCAGGCTGCTTCTATAGACTTATAGTGAACTTCTGGGCTATTTGCCGATAGCCTGTATCACAACCTTAGCTTGTTACTTTGGAGTAATAATTGCCTTTATCTGAGATTTTTGGCATAGATCTTGCAGAGTCTAAGTTTCATGTATTCCCTGCATGCGATATGTTATATAACTGAGAGCTTCTTAAATGCCTCACCTGCATTCAGCCATGACTCAATATTCTGTATGTTGAGTTAACTACATGTTGATGGTGTTATTGATATCTGACTTTCTGGTCATGCATATCTTGCAGTATTATTATCTTTTATTATATGTTCATATATCTCCGTGTATGCTAAAAAAAAAAATCTATATTTTTGTATGATCGTTCCTGCTCTGTTTTGTTGATTGCACAACCTAAATCATATTCACTATATTTGAATTCTGTGAGGTGAAATTAAGTATATCTCTTAAACTTTCCCCCGGTTTATAAAAAAATGTATGGTTCCTAAAGGTTATAAAGCTGTTGCCAACATAGCCCTGACACAACATAGCTAATCTTCTGATCCACTAGGCCCTGCCACACTACATAGCTAGTCTCCTGATCCACCGGACCCTGCCACACTACATAGCTAGTCTTCTGATCCACCGGGCCCTGCCACACTACATAGCTAGTCTCCTGATCCACTAGGCCCTGCCACTCTACATAATGAGGCCTGTGATCCTCTCGCCCTGCCACACTACAGAACTAGTTTTGGGATCCTCGCATGTAATGAAGAGGTGGGTAAAACATGTTTTTTTTTTTTGTTTAAATATCAAGTAATCATTTTGGATTTGGCTCTTTTCTTTTTGAGTGATGGCCTATGTGATTAATGGTAGGACAGTTTCAACTTACATTGGCAATATCCTGTCCAGATACATGGAATGGGAGCCCTCTAATGTGAATATCATGGACAGGTGATCCCACTGGGAAGTCCTGAGAATCCATACACTTCCCAGACATCTCCTTTACATACTCTGCAACAACAAACAGATCATCAGAATGATGGGGAATAAACTGTATACAATTTTATAACACAACTACTTCTTTTTAAATGTCATTATATTTGTCCAACCCCTTCATTAGCAGCTCGAACTAACAGCATATTACAGCAACGGTATGAATAGTGAAGCAGAGCCATGTGTTACCCATTATTCAGGGTTGTTTTATTAAGAAAGGTAATGCATCATAAATTGGTTTCCCTTAATCTGCATAAAGTGGAATATTAGGCAGTATGTCATATTAACCAGATCTATTATCTTACCATCTATGTCATCATTTTCAGCGCCTACATCAGCATGCATATCTTTACAGGCATTATTTGGAGATAAATCTGGTTCATAAAAGTCCTTCCTGGTAGGGGCAAATGAAACCACTTTCCTTCTTCTAAAATTTAGACGGGCATTTTGGATTTCACTTCTTCTGCATGGGAAAATCTCAATGTACCTGTTAAACAAAATGACATGTTAAATATGTGGACAATAAGGATTCTAAAATAAAGAATTAGACTAGGGCACCAAATGCGCTTAAATCCCTGCATTCAGCCGCCCATTGATGACAATGGGGCTATGACAAAGCTCCCAATTTGTTGGTCCGAGCCTCTGTCACGATGTGGACAGATGCCATTCGGGGTCCACAGGAACATAACGGAGGCTTGCACTGACATCAGCGGATGCCAGCACATAGTGGAACCCTAACCTTAAACTAAATTGTAAATTTAGTACTATATTATTTTGAAATTCTTAAAAAATAAACTGAAAAGGCCAAGTCATTTAAAAAACAGAAGCTAAATAACATTACCTGCTACCAATTTCCTCCTTGTGTTTTAAAAGTGCCTGTTCAGCATGTTCTGGTAATACAAACTGTACAAAAGCCTCCCCAGATTTGCGTCCTCTCTGGTCTATGACAAAAGTGATGCCCTCTTCTGCAATGCTCAGTCCTGTAAAGAATAACAACATGGTAAAATGGTGAATATGGCTCGAAAATGTTATTTACATTTGCAAAAAAATCTGTATATAAACTTTAAAGACGCCAACACAGAAGCCCAATAATGGCTGGGAGATGAGAGCTGAAAAAGAGGTCTTTTATGAAAGTTGACAAGGACAACCAGAAGGACTGCAGGCATCCATGCCTTGTTCCATATAAACAAAGTA
The DNA here is from genome assembly GCA_036250615.1 of Ptychadena robeensis. NCBI lineage: Eukaryota > Metazoa > Chordata > Amphibia > Anura > Ptychadenidae > Ptychadena > Ptychadena robeensis. The sequence continues at coordinate 148,170,362 of CM070032.1, read as the reverse complement.
ATGGATAATACAACCCTGGCACTGAAAAAAGGGTTGCATTCTTTGGCTGCATTCAAAGACTATATCCCATGTAACCACACATTAATGTGCAAAACATGGAAATTCGTACCAACCTGTTGGCTGCCCCTACCAAGTTATCTTGTGTGAGATAACCCAATGCAAGGAAGCTTCAGCCAGTTTTACTTGGAGTACTGTGATCAATTGTGCTGGCAGAGGAGTGAGCAGTCAGCGGACTGCTCTCAGTATGGAAACTGAAACCAGAACACCTCTGCTATTGTCTCACACTCTGCCCTCTGGTGATATAAGGCCACAGATACACATTGCAGCAGTGGCTTGGATTTCATACTAATTTGAGGACTTTTTGAACTTTTACTACCACACATGGGAAAACAAAGCATCCTATCAACTACTCCAACTTCCAATTGAACGGAGATCAATGTGCACCACATAGACACATTGATTCCTGTTCAATGGGGACCCGTTATCCCCAGCTTGCAGTGTGTGATTTACAACACGCCACAAGCTTGGAAGAAGCAGCCTGCCTCACTCACACAGCTTCTGAGTGCTGGCTCCACCCCCTTCACACTGACAGCCAACGGCTGTGGAGGAGGCAGGAGCTGCAGCTGACTCACGTCTCAATGCAAAGTATTGGAGATTGAACGGGGTCTTTCCAACATGTTGGAACCCCGTTCAATCAAGTTCCTTTGAGCTGGCTCTATTGATCCCGCCCGAAGGAAGGCACACACAGGTAGGTTTGTAAACAGATTACAATCAATCACCGTGAACACGAAAGTTAATTGATTGTACTCAAATCTTTTTACAGATCTACCCGTGTGTGCCAAGCTTTAGTGTTCTGATCTTCTGCTAAAGATAGGGCAATGGAAGGCTCCAAGAAGAGGTAGGGCAAAAGGGCACTTCAGGTAGGGCAAAGGGGCACTTCATGATTCAGGATTTCCCTTGAATCCTATAGTCAGGTGTAAAGTTAAAGCTAACAATCTAAGTATTTGTTGCCTCAGCTGAATTACAGCGTTTTTTTCAAATGTTTTACAACTTCAGTCTTGAACTATAGGCGATCCATTCCCTTCACTTATACAAGCGTCTCTAGTTCGGCAACAAACATTGACTTCATTATCAGCGAGAGTTATGGCTGCCATACACACACCGAGCGGCGGACGATTTTGCCGCCGACCGATGGGCGTGCTCGCTCTCTGATCGGGGGTGCCCACATGGGGCGACGGATCGCTGTCGCCCCACAGCTCGGCCGGCCAGAGAACGGACATGTCCGATAATCTCTGGCCGATGCTGTTAGTTTCAATGAAGACCGGCGTCTCCATTGAAGCTAATGGGTGCCCGCCGATGCTGGTTCACAGTGGGCGCTGTAATGTTACGCACGGCATTGATTCTTATAGCAGAGAAGTTGTTCATTTATTCCCATTTAAATTTAGTAAATTTAGGTTCATTCCGACTCCAGGTACCCAAAAATGTCTCCGACTCCACAGCCCTGGTCCCATCTGCGTCTTTTTCCCTACTAATGGCAGGGGCCCAATGTGGGAAACGTAGTGGGGTTCTAGCCTATTAACCTACCTAGCGGTCAGCCTGTACCATACACAGTACTCTGATGCCAGTAATGTGGGCTGACAGAAACAGCAGAAGGGGCAGTGGCAGAGTTGAAAGGAGGGTGCTGATCGCAGAAGAAACGCAGCCGCTTTCAGGAGCACAGCTAAGTTTTGGCGATTGCAGCTCGTCCAGAGTTTTTTTTAACAAAACAAGCTGGGCTCGTCTCAAACACTAGGGGGGTTAAACTTTTCTATGTGTGTGCCGAGAGAAGCTGGCAGAGACTGCATATGCACCTTTGTTTTCAGCACAGCATCTGATTGCCAGTATTGGCATGGAGGGGAGATGAAAATACTGCCAATCAGAGGCAGCGCTGAAAACAGAGGGGTGTATGTCGTAGAGAAGCTGAAAAAAATGCATGCACGAAGGTTGGTGCGCAGGCAGAGAGAGGGGGTTTTGTGCTTCTCCCTCTGTGCAGACAGACTGGCTGCAGTCTCTCCCTCTGTCAGTAATAGCTTCCCCACCAATACTGGCAATCAGAGGCAGTGCTGCACACATAGTGAACGGAGAGAAGCCGGTACTTTCTCTCTATGTGTGTGTGTGTGTGTGTGTGTGTATACACACACACACACACACACGACTAGTGAACTCCTCTCTGGAGGGGTCGACTTTCCCTTTTAAAATTGAGGAGCTGGTGGATGACCTAATATGTATATATACATCTATATGTAAATGTATATATGTATATGTAAATCTGTTAGTCACCTGAAAAGAAATTAACAATGTCCTGTTCAGTACAGCTGTAGGGCAGACCACGAAGCCTCACTGTAGCATCATTTAGGCCAGAAGGCAATGCCTGTGCAGTCAGGGACATCGATGATGTTCTAGTCGGTGATGTAGCTGCTTGCATTCTTTGCAGTAGTAACTCTGCATCCTTGGGGCTCATTTCAAACACTGTAAGAGAACGACTTAATGAAAGCCCACAATCATAATACTGAAAACATCAACCAAAATGGACAAGACAAACATTTTTATAAATACACCTACAAAATCCCACACCATTATTTATTACTGAAGATCATTAATGCTTTACATTTCTCAATTACAGCAGATTTAGATAACCAAAGAAAATGAGTGCTGCGTGATCTTCAATGGTTAAGGAAGTGTATGGAAAAATGAAAAGGCTGCATTTAGAAAATTCACATCTATAAAACATGTAGTGTTCAAGCCTATGTGTCTTGTCTTTTGTAGATATGATGGTATACCCTTACCATGGAGGGGAAGATAATGGTCTTCATAATGAAACAGATTTATAAAGGAACATCCTATAATAACTCAATTAAGAATAAACCGTGTACAAAGTGGCCTCTGGTTTCCTACCAGTATTCATATTGAAAATATACATTTGCCGCAGGCAGCCAGTGAGTAGTCATTTGCTTACCTTCTACATAGCGCTGCCCCATGTACTTTTTGTGCTGTTCCAAAGCTTTCGTCAGGTCATCTGCACTCTCAAATTCAATGATTGCATCTCCTCGTGGCTTGCCATCTTTATTATAGATGAAGTGAACACCATCTACACCATTACGTACATTGCATTCTAGAGTATTTAAAAAAAAAATTGTCAATTCCAGACATAGGGACTGGGTTATTCTGTTGTACTAAATCTATTGATAAAAAAAAGATCCCTCTTATCCCTTTCCTCTTCAATGCAGCAAATAGATGCATCTCCTAAAAAGAAGGCTATAACAGTATCAAATATCATCATAATATGTCATCATTTGAACAGGTTAAACAATACTTACTAAACTATTACTATTGTCAGCCCCAACATAATAAGCAACATGAACTTGCTGACATAAATGTAGAAATAGCCAATTGCTACACCTTACTAGTTACCATATACTGTACTTTTAGTAGACCAGAACAGTAAAATGTGTACATCCATTACCTCCATTAAAAATTAATAAAAATAAAAAATGATTTGCTGATGGAAACCCATGCCTAGTTCTGCAAATTCTTTGTTTTCCTTCTGCCTCACCCATTTTACATTCCTCTCTGGCTTTTTTGACACCTCTCTATTTTTATAATTATCGAGTATATATAATCATATCACTAACTGTCTCTCAGAGTAGCTCACAACCTAATGTCCCTACCATAGTTATGTATATGTAACTAACACAGTCAAATGTCACAGTCCAAGTCATATGTAACTAACATAGGTTAATTGGCTTCACCCAAAGTATCTCCTATCAGCATGTCTTTGGAGTGTGTGAGGAACCTAAATATCCAGAGGAAACCCACAGAGACAGGGGGAGAACATGCAAACTCCTTGCAGGTGCCCAGGCCGGGATTTGAACCTAGCGCTGTATGGCCAAAATGCTAACCTCATAAACCGCCACATATAGAGGCAACTCTTACTGCACACCTTTATTTAAACATAAAACAATTTAACTGGCCCTGATACATTGGTAGGTTTTCTTTTTTCTGAAATACCTGTAAAAACCTTTTGGTTGCATATCTACACTGGCTTACTAAATTAGAAATCTAGAATTTAAATACATTTCTTTATGTCATGCTCTGGTTGAGTTTGGGTGGGTAAGGGTATACATCACATATAATCCCTATCTTCTGTTTATATACTGGACATGCATGATGGGTCTTTGCTATATTGTTCTGCATCAACAGAAGATCAAACCGGAAAACATACCAGAGAAAAAATTAAGCACATCCTCTGCAGTGCAAGACCACGGCAGCCCTCTAGCACGTACAATTAACATCTTTTGGTGTTCAATTACAGAATGTGGGGCATAGTCCGGTAAGGCAGGGTACTCATCAACTGAAGTTCTGTCTTCAAAACCCTAAAAAGAAAGACATGTTATTGAATCCTATTTTAAAGGCTTTACAACTAACAAATACAACAGTAAAAACCACACATCCATGTGAAATTTACCCTCCCCAGTAATAGAACAAACTACCATAATCAACCATTCAGACTGAACATACATCTTATGTCCTTGTATCATGCATAGAAGTTATTATTAAAGGTTATTCTCTAGATTAAGGCTCAACAACCTTTACTATAAAAAGAGCTCTTGTAGCTTTGTGTGTTTCCTGCTCACTGTCACACATAAGCTGTTTATTTTCTTTCATCTGACTTGTCCCAGGGATTTTGGCATGGTGGGTGTCTGGCAGGGGGATGTGTGCCAGGCTCCCCCTTCAGGTACTCGCACGTCTGGTTAGCTGGCATCATAGTGTTCCCATAAGCTTGAGTCTGGTCTCTAAGGTCACCCTCTTCTGGCTTGTGTGTCCTGAGGTGAAGGTAGGAGCAGGTCTCCCCAGTGGTGGGCCACAGCTCCAGCATCACAAGGAGCTGCAAATGCTTCTGCAGTCTTCTCCATCTTGGCTGCTTAAATGCTCCCTCGTCCTTCCAGCGTGTATGCTTTGAAGGCTAAAGAACCACATGTTACTAAGGATCCGCAGGTTGCAGACCCCTGCTCTAGATTTCATGCACAGTTTACATAAGGGATATTGCCTTCCTATTTCTTTAACGTCCCTGGTGTGGAGAACAGCATGGTGGGGGCAATCCCCATCCTGCTCCCCTCTACACACGTGGGGCAGGAATCAGGGTGAGTTTGTTATGTAAACAAACTTACCCCGACCTGCACTCAAGACAACTGCCAGAGAGGTTAACCAGCTTTGTAGACCATTCACACCAAGCATGTCCAAGAAAAACCACACTCCACCAGTTTATGTTTAATCCCATGTTAAAGGTGAAATGCAAGAGTTCTTGGTTATCAGTGGTTCCCAAACTTTCCCTGCAGGGCCCCATTTCTAGATAGGAACATTAGCGATGCGTTTGTGTTGCAATTGAGTGTAAACTTTTTGTAAAATACAACTCGCACAACTTTATTTTGTTTTTACACCAATCACACACTTATCATACAGAAACGTTTATCATTCACATGCACACATACTACACTTGTGCAGGGACATGAATTATTCACATTGAGACAAACACATGCGGAGACACACACATTACATGCTTGTTCCCCTCTCAGCCCCCTAGCTGTGCACCCCCTCCCCCAGTTTAGGAACCACTGCTATATTGTATCCAATGTACCTAACTGTCATTTCCTCCAATCATTGCCATCTTCATTCTACATTGTATCTAATGTACCCAACTATCCTCTCCTGCAATCACAATGTAGAATGGAGGTGGCAATGATTGGAGGAGAGGACAGTTGGGTACATTAGATACCATGTAGAATGGAGGTGGCAGTATCTAATGTACCCAACTGTCCTCTCCTCCAATCATTGCAATCTACCCAACTGGCATTTCTTTCATTCATTCATTGCCATCTCCATTCTATATTGGTTCCTTGCAGGGCCCCCATTTTCTAGATAGGAACATTATTCAGCCCCCTTCAAACTACACAGTTTAAGATTGAGGGCCATTTCCCTCTAGACATGTTTGCGTTGCAGTATTGTGTTCTAGTACTATTGTGAAATGGCCCTCAATCTTTTCAATATACAACTTTATTTTGTTTTCACCTATCATGCATAACACATACACACACACTTATCATACAGATACATTCATCATCCACATAGAGACACAAATACATCATAAATGCAGTAGCATGAATCAGTCACACATTCACATAGAGACACACACATTGCATGCAGTCCATGCTAGGCTTCCTGCTTGTCCCTCACTCAGCCTCCAACTGCACATCTAAATATTTACCAGGATTTTTTGTTGAAATAAGTTTTTATTGATTAGAATAAAGTTAAGTAAGAAGCAGGGGGGAACAAGTTCATTTACAAACACATTGCCTTTAAGTAAGTCAAAGTGATATCCAGCAAACATTCACAAAGGAATCTGGTACACATATTAAATGACCAAGGGGCTTACCTGCAGGCTATGCTTGGTGAAATTCATTACTTTATAAACATGTACAATGAGGGAACAAAAAAAAGATCCAATAGAGATTCTATTCTTTTATACTACCCTGTTTCCCTGAAAATACGACCTACCCCCAAATAATTTCTCTGGATGCTGGAAATATAAGCCCTAATTTTAAAAAGTCAATTTAAATTAATGTAAAAAGTAAAGTAAAATAAATTGGTAATAAAATAACTGCAGGACAGAAAGACCCTTCGCAAAGGATAGCAGACACCAAGACCCCACAAGACACAAAACAAGCTGGAACACCAAGGGTCCTGACAACAATTCAAGGTGTGGAGAGTTATTGTCATATTCCAAAATAAGTGACTGTATTCAAATAAATGCAATTTATTGTTTAAAAATAAATGTAGGTTGTGGTTCATGAGAAGACTCACCCTGAAACCTTGAAAAGTGTGTGGTGGGCATTACTTGCTAATGTACAATTTCCTTTAGATCACTGCAACTATGTAGTACTGGGTCCTCCCTGATAGTGATTGGATGGATTAGAAAGGTCCTTATATTACATGGTTTTGGTAGAAGAAAGGTTGATTGTATCAACTATAATGTGATTAAACAATGAATGGTCATAATTATTATATAATATTATATAATACTGCCATCAAAGTGGGATCCACAATGCTCAATTTGTTATAGACTTATATTTATGACAATTAATGTATTCAAAACGAACACTAAAACTAATGAAAAATATGTGTATGGCCAGCTTTAGCAGTACATTAATATGTTCATAGACTTTTATACAAGTGACAGCAATAATTTTACAGTGACCCAGAGTCTGAGCAATGTATATTTACTGAGTTTTTTTCACGCTATAAGACAAAACCCACAAAAAGTCTTATAGTGAGCATACAGAATGTTTGAGTGCAGCACACTCTGCTTGAACATGCCGAGTATTCATCATGAGGTAGTGGCAGTGCTAAGAGCCCAGAGTCTAAACCCCAGAAAAGCCAGTGTAAATTATTACCAAGCCTATACTCATCTGCTGTGCTCCATGTCCCCCGCAATGAAATATCCCAGAAGACAGATAAGAAGTAGAAATTATGTATATTGTAGGGAGGTCATACAGGCACGTGGAGGCCACACATTAGCCTCATTTTGACTTGTTTTAAGGATATAAGATCAAAGTTGAATCAGCCTGTAGTGTTTTTTCCCACTTTAATTTTAAGTGTAACCAAATCTAGACCTCCATGGGTGTGATTTTGTTGTCAGAACATTCAACTACCTAAAAAATACTTCATTCAACTGTAATTTACAAATCCCTAAAAATGATGACAGCTCCTGTTGCATCCAGAGCAGAGACACTTGGGTAGGAAGACACAATCATGATCCTTTAACAAGCCTTCATTTACATTTTCAGCATCAAAAACCATTATGTATGGCTATCTTACGACTTATATACAACATACAAGTTAGTGGAGCTAATTAACTCCTGCGATGCTGGTAGATAGAGAGGCCTACATACGGCAAATGCCCGAGACTAGAAGGAATAGCAAGTAAGTATACCATACTTCTGTAGGCCGGCACAGCCCCTTTCCACCAACATGGGGACTCAGAAGTAGTTTAATTCTTTTACAAATAGTCGTTTGAACCTCCTTGGCGGTAACATTCCATGGGGATTTACTAAAACTCAGGGTTACTGCTATTTGTGATGATGGTTTACCCAGAGCCACACAACCCTATCAGATTTGCTGCATATGTCAAGGCTACTTACTCAATGTGTTTTAATCTCTGAGACAAAAAAGTCTTATGCCGTCATCAGAACATCCATAATGAGAAGTCCTCTGAATGCAGCATTAGTTTCAGTGACAACTGTCTTAATGTACCTACAGAAGAAATGACCAATTCCTTCACAACAGGAAGTGATGGGAAAATCTCTACAAACTGTCTAAGCACACAAAAGGACACCTTTGCGGTTTTATATTCTTAATCCTTAATCCCACTCACACTAACAAGCACTGAATCCCCCCCCCCCCCCATAAAAGAACAAATAGTTTGCCTGCTCTGGTTAAATAACAAGCTTAGTCATGTCATTACATGCGAGCTCCAGAATCAGAAGATTGGGGCAAGTGACGTTTCCATCTACAGATCTCTACTCATTTGGGCCTTTTTCCCCCCCACAGCGTCTTTCATCCAGAACCCAGGTCACTCACCCCATTTCCCACAATGCAGTGCCAATAACATCGTATGGAAAACACGATGGCAGGCTGTGCCATGTACAACATGATGAATTAAAACCAGTGGTGCCCAACTAAATTGATAAGGAGGGCCACAAATGCGGGCTTTGTGCGGCAATATATAGTATACAATCGCCCCCTGTTTATTGGTGGAATTGTGGGAGCATAGGTACTCACCTGTCTGCGAATCCCCTGCCAACACTAGAGAGGCAAGGGACTTGCTCAGGCGCCATCTGGGTCACAGATTGGCTTTTACATACGCCTAACATGTAAGTTTATCTCCTCTTCCCACTCTAAGAATATCCCGGATGAGGACCTGTCAGCGGGGGATTGGTGGACAGGCGAATTCCTATGGCCTATGCATTATCAGCTAGGTTTCAGGGGGCACAGGTGGAGGACTGAGAAGGGCCGCCAAAAAACGCCCAAAGGGTACCTGGAATTTAAACCTTGTAATCATAGGGTAACCCCGGTGAAAGGAATACATGATGCTGCGTCTGGAGCTCAGCATTACCACCATGGAGCAGGATGAGATGTGTGCAGTAGCACCCTGAGGGGGATGCATGACAGACATGCTTTGGGCAGTGTACCAGGTGACATAAAGCAGCGGGGTAACCTCGTGGTGAGGTGACCCTCGTGGTGTTCTGTGGCCCTCATGGCGGGTCCGTGTCATGAAGGGGTGAGCTCCACTTTACCTGTGTGGTGTGACTATAGAAGGCAACCCGACACAGGCCGTCCAGGCCCGGGCTCCGCACTCTGTCCGGCAGCCCTCCCAGGCAGCGCAGTTTCCCGGGCACTCCTCTCCTCAGCAGCGCGGCTCCCCCGCCTCTCAGCACTAGCTGAGCTATTGAGGCGCTGATGATCCTGCAGCTCCCGGCCATGCAGAGAAACAAGCAACCCACCACAGCTGGAATGCCAACAGCAACCACCAATACACCCGGCCTCCACACCACTCACAGCGCTACATGACCCATAAGCCACCTTTCACTGACCAGCCAATCACCGAGCGATCGTCATTCGGGAAACTACATGTCCCAGCAAGCCTGCTCTGATTCCGACCAATGACAAGCGGAAGCAGACGAACGTGGATTGGCACTTCATTTCCCGGCATGCATAACCTTGCGCTCATCCAATGAGGAATAGCGCGAGTGTGCCCAGGACTGCATCTCCCATGGTGCACCTGTCATCACGTGGAGGATCAGGTCATGGTGACTTTGTCAGTCAGCTGACCTTGTCATACCATGCTGCTGGGGTTTCCTGTATTCACGAATCTCACGAATCTTTATATTATTATAGTGCATAAATTAATTAAAGTGCCATATTGGCAATGTAAATTTTTAAACCAAAAGCAAACCTTTAAATGGTCACCTTAACCAGCTTTCATCAGTGTATAATCATTTGTAAAAGTTGTATTAATTAGAATTACTATAAAATTATTTGTTCTTGAGATAGATGTTTTAATAATTATAAAAATAAAAGGGGTGGCGCCTGGTAGAGCCAGGCACAAAGGCAATGCCAGGAACAGCGGTCAGTGTGAAGAGCTTGGTCCAGAGGTGTGATAGAGTTAGTTGCGGAGGCCAGTGTAGGAGGTTGTCAATGTAGGACAGGTAGGAAGAGAGGTCAGTGTAGAAGAGTTAGGTGTGGAGGTCATAGCAGGAGAACTAGGTGCAGAGGTAGTTTCTCCCCGAGTGAGAGAATCCGATGTGGAGGTCAGTGCTGGCACCTTACCTGGCTGTCCTGAGTGTGCTAGTTTGTTAATGGATGGAGAGGTAATAGAAATATTCCATCTATGCGCACTGAACATATCGAAAAGTGTATTTTAAAAAAACTACTCAGTATGTGATGGCCGAACATCGGCCTTGTCTGTTCGCAAACAGGCGGATCAGACTTTTTAGGAAAGTCCAACATCCGCCTGTTTGCGGGGAATTTGGATCGGATAAAACTGGAAGAGACGTCAGTGATGTCACTTCCAGTAAATAAAAAGCAAAGTGCAGTGTTCCATATACTAATAGTGATGTCATTTCCGGTACATGTAACGCACAGTTCCATGTTCCATATGCCGGAAGCTACGTCACATCCATTGTTTTTTTCACTGGAGACAGGACTATAGTAAAAAAGCTTGGCCGGTGTTCTGAGATATTTTCCTAGCTGAAATATTTTCCTATTCTTACAACTGCACATG
>CM070032.1:148144685-148159386 GCA_036250615.1 Ptychadena robeensis | reverse complement strand
CGAACGCGAACATGCGATGTTCGCAGCGAATAGTTCTCCGGCGAACAGTTCGGGCCATCAATAGTCTTGAATGAGAGCGTCCTTGCCTCCAAGTCATACCAGATGCTGAAAGTCTAAGGCAAAGCTCCCCCCTAGAAAATTTCCGGCTTTTGTCCAAACCTTGCCACGCAAGGTGGCAATAAGTGAGTGCCCTTTACCCGAATCCCAGTACCATACCTCAATGAAGGGGCGACCTGTCAAGCCTCACTGCCAACGAACCAGGAACGAGGTTTTGCATGTCACTTTGGTCAGCCCTGCTACATGCAAGTAAACAATACCTGAAGTAACCTCTACATCTGAGGACACTAGGTCTTAGCATACTGACATGCGCATACTGTCAGGGTGGGAACAGGGCTGCACAAGTCATCCAGTCAGCTTTGGATCCCATATGAGATTACTGTTCATGGTCAGTCTACTGGACATGTTATAGAGAGGATTACAGCGCAGGGCATATCAACTGTGTGGGGAGTATGCTGAAGGGCAGAACTTTAATAAAGTGATTTTAAACAATATGTCTTTGTGTGTTAAGCTAGCCATACACGTTCCGATTCCATGTCCGATCGATCACCCATCCGATCGATTCCGGCGATCTCAGCGGGAATCGGAGCTCTGATCAATCGCCCAATTAAGAGTATCCGATCGCTGCATACCACCTTGTCCAACGGATTCCGGGACGATTCCGTGTCCGATCGGATCGGCCATGACCTCACCAGGATGGGATCAATCTGAGGGCCACCACCAACGTGCACGATCGGCCCTGAATCAATCTGACAGAACCAACATGTTGGTTCTCTGTCTGATCCGATTCTGGGCCCCTGATCAATCGGACGCGATCGATCGGACAAGGTGGGCTGCACGCGATTCTGGCACGATCGTTTCGCGTGCACGCGCCCGGAATCGATCGTACCGGAATCAGATGGGAATCTGACCCGTGTATGGGGGCCTTTAGTTTCTAGGAACCATTTTTACCCCACTTAGTAATGGGTAAAGGGAGCAGGGGATTCCAAAGATTGAGGGGAACTGATCTAGGGGTCCCCTTATTACAGAGGTCCTCTGGATCATTCATAAGCCCTTCACCCACAAACCCTCAAAACAATGGCCAGATTATTGGTATGAGGGCCCCCTACCTTAACAAGGTACCTCAACTCTTGTGGAGGTTTGGCTCAGGGGGGCAGCTTCTCCCAATCATATTAAAGCGGACCTATACTCACCTATTGTGTTCCATGTTCCCTTACATTTAAAGCACCCATTATAGGAAAAAAACATGTTACATATAATAACCAAATAGAGGATGCCAACTAGTTAAAGGTAGTAAGTGGACAACATCCCAAAAAAAATCTAGAGACAAGGATGGATGTAGGGGAATCACAGGACCCCCTGCATTCAAAGTAAATTTTTCCCAGCACTAGGCCAGGACGTGGGGACTTTAAGGCCACCTTATTGAGAATGTACAACAGTAATGCACAAACATGTCACGAAAATATCAAACATCAAACAAAAAAATTCTCTGGACCGACAAATGAGTACAATAATGATTGCACTCAACGTAGATATAGGAAGGGATCCAATTTTCTTTCATATATTGATGCAACATCAGTTTTGAACACGTAGTGTTGGATGAAATTGCCATCATGTCCCCTAGTTGGGCGTCTGGAGAATGATGCTTTAGAGTATATAGAGGTAAACGAAAATCGCCATAAAGCCTCGACGCGCGTTTCAAACATATAACTAAAGGTCTTCCTCAGGAGGTATGGCTTTCTAAAACAACCTGGATCCCAGTAGGGTATTTGGTCTCATGGTATGGTATAAGGTTCCAAGGGCATGGAGATAAGGAAAAACGGGGGAGCACTGTTAAAGTATGAAAGTATTTTAGGTAACAGATAATCGTATAAGCAGTATTAGAGTAAAGGCTCTCCATCCGGATCCCCAGCCATGTACCCCCAACCCTTCTCTTCATCTCCACAAGTTTGGTATTGATACCATGTTCAGGGGCTTTGCAATTAACTTGAAATCATCGAAATGGTAGAATTTCTGAAAAAAAATTCAACCATCTCTATTGAGGGTAAACCCCACTAAAATCTGGGGATGGAAAGGCTCAATATTTTACTTGCTAATAGTACCTTGGGCACACTCTGGGCTCTACCAAAATAGCAATAGCAGAACACATTCTTCTTGCCCCTGAGAATCTGGCAACAAGGGGTAGGAGGGGCATATTTATATTCTACTTGCCACTAGTGCCTGGGAAAGGGGGTATATGCTAGTGGACACTTCACTGTTCACTATTGATGACAGTGAATTCTACTGGTTATACATTTCTGGGATGGATTGAATGATACCCTACCGACCACCAATGTCTGTTAAGTGAATTCAAATCTATATTTGAGTTCCAAATCCTGAAAAGTAGATGAAAGGTTCTTTTAAGGCCCCCACACACGTACCGAGTGGGGGCCGACAGAGCTGGTCCGATCAGCTCTGGAAAGCAGCGTGATGATGACAGAATATCGGACATGTCCGTTCTCTGGCCGGCCGAGCTGTGGGGCGACATGCCCCATGTGGGCATCCCCGATCAGCGGCCGATTTTGCAGACAGCCGCGAGCACGCACTGCCACTTGGTGCGTGTATGGCCGGCTTTAGACTAACAGTGTTTTTGAAAATATTTTCTCCAGTGCCATGTTGTTCTTCCTACTGGGCTATGGCCCTGAAGCCTTTGTTTGAATCATAGTGTGCTAGATAAGCCCTAAGAGAATGCTAAACTTAGCCCTAGCTAACTGTAGCAGTGGGCACTAACAGACAGAGAGAAGACAAAGCAGTATATACTTACCGTCAGTCCTGGAAGCCAAACAAAACATCTGGGAGGTACTCAGTTTGAAAGGGCATGAGCCTTACATGTGACATGTGCTAGGCCAATTAGCAAAAGCACCACTTAATTTCACTGCCTTGGCAAAACAATCGGTATATTGAAGCAAATGGCCCTAAGTGACCTATGTTCTGATTTTCCTCCTATTAAAGATTGTAGTAGTTCTTATCAAGGCAAAACACATAGGTACACAGAAACCTCCCAACGTTAATAGATAAGAGAAACACCTTTAAGGGAAACATATATAGGCAAAGTATGCTGCCTTACCATACACTTTGTTTTGTGGATGGTGAATAGTTCATACACAGGAAATAATCCATTGAACTCACTACATAGAGCAGTGGTTCTCAACTGGGGGGCACAATGGTGTTCCAGGGGGTGCGGGCCCTCATTCTTAACATGTGTTTGAATAGGGAGGAGGGCTTAATAATGTTCCTAAATAGAAATGGGGGGCCTGGCAAGGAAAGTTTGGGAACCAATGACATAGAGTCAAATAACAACAGCATTGGCAGAGGGTTTGGATGAAAAGTTTAATGTGATCTAAGGGCTTGTTTCCATTGTACGCCGGGACCCGTACGCTAAGCGTATACGCTAGCAGGGGTCCCGACGTATCTCCGACGTATCTCACAGACCTTTGCCTGCCGGCGGATGGTCTGTTTACACATCCGCCGGTGTAAAGGCTGAACGTACTCGACTACATTCAGCCTGACACCGGCGGATGAGCTCAGCGCAATGAAGACAGACCGTCCGCCGGCAGGCAAAGGTCTGTGAGATACGTCGGAACCCCTGCTAGCGTATACGCTTAGCGTACGGGTCCCGGCGTACAATGGAAACAAAGCCATACACTTCCTATAAAATAAATATATAAACATGTATATAATACTGTTATGTAAATAAACAGAACCAAATATTGAGAAAAGATTATCTACAACTGTGTGATTGGGAGACACTATATGAATACATTTTGCTGCATTTTTAAAATACATACACTAAAAGTAGATTATGCTGTATACAGCAAATCACACACTAAAATCCAGGGAGTTACCATGTTTTTTACCCTCTTTCCTGTTGTCTCCAGGGGTCCAATATTTTACAGCACATTACACGTACAAACCAGGAAAAAAAACACATTACTAACATTTTTAGCTCTATACACCACCACAATGGATTTGAAATGAAATAATCCCAATGTGCTTTAACTGCAGTCTGTCAGCTTTAATTTGAGGATATTTACATCGAAATTAGGTGAACGGTGTAGGAATTGCAACAGTTTGCATATGTGCCTCACACTTGTTAAGGAATCAAAAGTAAGGCTGAGTTTCCACTTATGCGGAAGCCTGCGGTGCGGCTGCCGCCGCTAAGGACCTGCCGCTAAGAACCGCATCTCATGCGGTTCTTAGCGGCGGCCATTCATCCCTATGGCCGCGGTCAGTGCTGGGCGGCCGCGGAATCGGGCGGACGGCCGCCTAAAAACTCGGTCGACCGAGTTTTTAGGCGGACGGCCGCGCGATTCCGCGGACAGGGGACCAGCGCCATTGAGATGAATGGGGGCGGCTGCAGCCGCGCCGCGGGCTTCCGCTTCTAGTGGAAACAAGCCCTAATGGGACAATTGGCTTCTCAGCTGTCCCATGGCCAGGTGTGTCATTATCCCAATTACAATGTGCAGCTAAAAGGTCCAGAGTTCATTTCAAATGTGCTATTTGCATTTGGAGTATGTTACTGTCAACTCTAAAGATGAAATCCAAAGAGCTGTCGCTATCAGTGAGCAAGACATTATTAAGCCTAAAAAACAATACAAACCCATCAGAGAGATAGCAAAAACATTAGCCAAAACAACTGTTTGAAACATTCTTAAAAAGACGCACTGGTGAGCCCAGCACCACCAAAAGACCCGGAAGACCATGGAAAACAACTGTGGTGGATGACCAAAAAATTATTTCCCTGGTGAAGAAAATACCCTTCACAACAGTTTGCCAGATCAAGAACACACTTCAGGTGGTAGGGGTATGTGTGTCAATTTCAACAATCAAGAGAAGACTTCACCAGAGTGAATACAGAGGGGTTACCACAAGATGTAAACCAGTGATCCTCAAAAACAGGAAGGCCAGATTAGAGTTTGCCAAATGACATCTAAAAAAGCCTTCACAGTTCTGGAATAACATCCTATGGACAGATGAGAACAAGATCAGCTTGTGGTGGGAAGAGAAGGAAAGGAACTGCTCATGATCCTAAGCATACCACCTCATCATTGAAGCATGGTGGTGGTAGTGTCATTGGGTGGGCATGACAAAAGCAGCAGGAGGAATTCTGAAGTGTTGTGGGCAATGACATCTGCTCACATTCAGCCAAATACTTCAGAACTATTTGGACGGCGCTTCACAGTGCAGATGTTCAATGACCCAAAGCATACAGCAAAAGCAGCCACCCTGAAGACAAAACTGAAGGTAAAATACCCCAAGAACAAGCAGGAACTAAAGACAGTTGCAGTAGAGGCCTGGCAAAGTATCATCAGGGATGAAACCCAGCGCCTCATGCTGTCTATGCGCTCCAGACTTCATGCTGTAATTTTCTGCAAAGGATTTGCAACCAAGTATTAAAATGGGAAAGATTGATTCATGATTATTATTCTGTCTCATTACTTTTGGTCCCTTAACAAATGGGAGGCGCATATGCAAACTGTTGTAATTCCTACACCGTTCATCTGATTTGGTAGTAAATACCCTCAAATTAAAGCTGACAGTCTGCCATTTAAGCACATGTGTGTTTCATTACAAATCCATTGTGGTGGTGTATAGAGTCAAAAATTTTAGAATTGTGTCAATATCCCAATATTTATGGACCTGACTGTAGGTTACACAAGCAGTCAAACTTAACCAGGATGGCATACCAAATTGACATTGCCAGAAGGTTTGCTGAGTCTCCCATAGCCATACACGGGTCGAATTTTGCTTGATTGATCGCTGAACTCTGATCGCCAAACATTTATCAATCGTACTACCACGCAGTCCAATCGATTAGTTTACAATGGATTTACGATTGTACTATGGGGCACATGCATATTAGATAATTCGCACTGGGATCATTCACAATATGCATGCGCTCCATAGTACGATCTACAAACATTTATGTGTGATTGTTTTTGGATCAATTTTTCAATTGATTTAGACTTTTGGTCAATCATACCAGGTGGTAGGAATCGGAAAAAAATTATCGGAAATATCGAACCATGTATGGCCAACTTTAATCTAGTCTAGGAGAAGTGGAAAGGGCTGTAGAACGCAGCAGCAGGACTGATATCTGCTTCTATTGCAAACAGGGACAGGATGAATACTACAAGAGACTTCATGAGGGTGTCCCAAGCAAGTTATGTCCTCTACACTGTGCTGTGTTAGTGCAGTGTATCCTGGGTTCCTCCTGTTTCATAATGCTTGACCTCATGTGGCAAGAGGATGCAGGCAGTTCCTGGATGTCTCCTGACCTAAATCAAATATAGGACATCATGCCAAGCCTCAGACTGTCCAGGAGCTGAGTAATGTCCTGGGCAGGGAGGGGATACCGCATCATCTCATAAGGAGCAAGGGCATGAATACAACCACATGGGATCCATACAAAGTACCATTGATTTGCTACAGCGACATTTCAACAAGTTGGACTAGGACAGTGATGGTGAACCTTTAAGAGACGAGCGCCCAAACTGAAACCCAAACCCAATTATTTATCTCAAAGTACCGGCATGGCAGTTTAACCTGAATGACACACACAAATCATATGCACACAAAACATGTAAACACACTACTTTCTTATAAGGTATAATAGGGGAGGGTATGAGGTGCTGTGTGCAATCAGAAGATAAGGGAAGAGAACTGACAGCATTGGGAGCCAATAGGCTGCAGTTCTATACTCTGTGCTGGCTGACAGCTCGCGTGCCCACAGAGAGGACTCCGAGTGCCACCTCTGGCATGCGTGCCATAGGTTCGCCATCACTGGACTAGGATAATGCATTTGTTTTTCAGCTTACATTTTTAGGTGACTTCAAACCCCTCTGTTGTTTGAGAAATGTATTCATTTATATAAATTTACATTTATACTAATTAAATTTTTATATAATGAATGAAATTTTGGGTGTCCTTTTGTTAATTTTGATCTGATGGGTTTATATGTATATTGAACAAGTTGATTGTCTTAACATGGTCCCATTTTCATTTTTCTCAGGGGTTAGCTACTTTATAAAATATGTCTGTTTGTATATCATTTTACATTATTGTATGGTTTTATAAAAGGTAACAGCACATATTTTTTATAAGACAAACAGGAATTTAGAAAGTGTAAAAGCTAAAACGCTCTCTAAGGTGCCCCCTTGGTGTTTTGTTTCAGCTGTGCTGTCTAAATAAAGTTATTGAGGAAAAAAGGCAGTCTGCATCGTGTGGTTCACACCCCCATCTCCCTGGCAGAAGGATCTGATCTGCTGTATAGAGAGGACTGTCACCTCCTGAGCCTGCTGTCCCTGCTGCTGTCAGCGAGGAGATGAGCTTCTTGTTGTGAGTGTCACTTGGCTTGCCATTGCCTGTTTTACTCTGTGATCCTAGTGTGATCTCTAGCACTGCCTTCCTTCCAATCTGTCATTTTCTCTATTGTCGCAGGGTGATCTGCCCACTGTCACCCACAGTTTAGCATCCTACCAGTCACCATGGATTATGTCCTTTGTGTGTTTGTACATAAAGCCTCCCTTTAACCATCCCTGACCTCTCTTGGTGGGCACTACATCACACAATCATTGTGTTTGCCTTGGTGCTCTCTTATGGTAGATCAATCACAGAGGTGCTCTTGGTAAACTTTTGCACACCCATAGGGCCTGCCTTGACAAACATTACCACCTCTAAATAATTTTAGGATTTAGTGCTTAATACAAATGTTTCTGAGACAAATGAGACACAAAAAAAAGTTGTGATATGAGTTGGTAGAGATTTATAGGATAGGACTCAATAGAATGTGCACTCCATCATGAGAAAGAGATCTTATAACAATATAATGTATGTGTATATTTATATATATATATATCAATAGGATGAGCTGCATGTACCAGTTTGAAACATTCGAATGCTGGAACATTTTAAGCCCCCCCCCCCCCATACACCTTACAATCTTACCATACAATTTCTACCAAAACCATGTTATATGAAGACCTTTCTTAACCTTCCAATCACTGTGTATTCTATCAAGGAGGACCCGGCACTACAAAGTTGTTGGTAGATCTGAAGGAAATTGTATGACGTGATCTAAAGGTGTATGGGGGCATTAGACGTACTCCAACTCCATACAAAAAAACCTAAACAAACAACATTCTGTTTGATGAATGCTGTAGTCACTTTATTGCATCACAATGCTTCCAGATTCCATCGTCTCCACTCTTTCACAAGTTAGTTATGATGGGAATTGTTGGAGATTTATAGGGCTCTGGAAAAGAGATCTTATAAAAAAATAATCTATCCTCTGTGTGTCCTGTTGTCAGCTGGACTGATACTAGGACAGTTTGGTCACCAAAACCGGGACAGAGGGCAAATTTTTGAACAGAGACTTCCTCTTGCCAAATGCCATTTGTACACATTACAATCTCACAATAGAATCTTTATTAGATCTCCTAACAGTTTGCAAAATACAGTTTGCAAAATACAAGTTAAATGAACAATCAAGTTAAGGTCCCCTTTGACAAGCTTTTGTAAATTTTAAGAAGATAGTGCACTCAGATTGTAACATTTATATTGAACACAGGGAGATGTTCCATACTAGTTTTCAGATAGGAGTCTTAACCATTTCCATACCCCCACATCTACACTGTGTATGGGTAATGTGTGTGTGTGTGTGTATATATATAGCAAATCTTGTCATTCTTACAGAACCTAATGCCAAGCTTTCATTAGGCTTTGTTTTTTGTTGGGGGGGGGGGGGGGGGGGGGGGGGGGGGGGGCTTTATACCCTAGCCCCCTTAAAAATATAGTTATATATGCGATACTCGCTTATTCCTTCCTACAACTAGGGCATAGCCCCTCTTGTCTTTCAGTATGTGTTTGCATTATAAATAAAATGTAAGATTATTTGCATTAATGGGACTAAATTATGGAGTGGTATCATAAAGCTGGATGTAACAAATATCTATCTATGCTGTACGCTTCACCAGTACCAAGTGTCCAATTGGTTGCTTCCATATATATATATTTTTTTTTATTAAATATTCTTTATTAAAAGTTTTTATAACATTTTATTAGCATAACAATAACAGAGATCTGGTTGCTTCTATATTGTACTTGAGCAAGAGTGACTGGTCGCTACCCACGGATATTAATCCTTATCAAATACCTGGACTACTTTCAATAGTTCATGTCGTTTATCTGTGGCTTAGTCTATTAAAAAAAAGTTTCATGTGATCATTTAAATATGAAAGATTAGAGATTTCTTAATAGCAAACTATTTGCATTGGATCAGTGTTATTTGATGAGTAACTTTTAAGGTTATTTGTTTTGCAACTCTTTGTTTTATGCGTGTTGTACTGCAGTGATACAATCCTGTACTTGTTAAAAATAGACAAGAGCTCCACTTTCTGCATAATATTAATATGAAATTTAATAATAATAATCGTATTAATAATAATATGATTATATTTAACAACAAAACTCACAAATATATATGATTTTTATTATTATTTGGTTAGATCTTGCCAAAGAAAATATTATGCATTCTCTGTAAGTAACACACAGTAAAGTGAGCTATAAGTGTACTGAATTTGACTTCTTCTTGTGCTGTCCTTTTCTCAATGACATTCTATTGATTGTAAATGGTGGATTGGTGAGGAAGCACATTTCAGCTAGCAGTGCAGAATCTAGAGCACATATTAAAGGCAGTGCTAATAAAACATAATTTATTGGACATCACATTGCTGTAATAGTGTGCAGCCTCTGAGTGCCCTTTGTGCTAGCAGACAGACTGAGCCTAGGAAAGGGGCCATCAACTTAATATTGTCTCTCTATCTCAATTTATTTTGATGGTACTTGGGATGGTTAACTAATACAGGACAAAGGAAAGGTTCCATCTAATGGTGAAGAGTAATGATCATACCGGATTTATTGCTAAGATTATTACCAACACTTTAATTTCCTTTCTTTTTTTGAAAAATTTGACCCATTAAGGTTGAGCACAGTTTTTGCAGAAGTGGGTGGATATGAACGGACACCAGTATTGATCACTGGAACCCTTTACAAAGCCTCTTCCATTCATGTCAGTTCACTTATAATATATATCAGTGTGCCAATATAATGCTCAACCTTGTCACTTGTATACAGTAACATGCAATGTTGTATAACTTGTATATTGTAGTATACACAGGCACATTTGGCTGTACTCTATAGAAGATTTTGTATCTCATTTCACATTCACAAAACATGCACATGCCACCGCACAATGGTCTCATCAGGGAAGATGCCCCTGTATCTCTTTTAAGCAATGCCTATGTGCATGCATGTGCATGCAATAATGCGTTACAAATCTGTGAACCCCCCCAAGCTTAAGACTGAACTCCAGGCAAGCAGCTCTTATCTGTTTTTTGTTACTTAAAATTATTTTTTTATTCTAGTCCTCTAAAGCTAGCCACACACGGTTCGATTTTGGTTCAATCGATGCTCGATTAGATGAATTTTTTTCATCGATTGAACGAAAATCGAGAAATGCCCACATGGTACGATCAACGATAATTGTTTGATGAAGGCAGAAAAATTTATCGAATTTTGATCGGACATTTTGGAAAATAATCGTCGATTGTTTGTGGTTTTATAATCGTCGATTGTTTGTGGTGTTTCTCCTGGATCGATTAGCTTCGATATAATAACATAGACCACTTCAATCTGAACTTCAATCGTTTCCAGACCAAAATCCACGATTTTAGTAATATTTTATAATCGAAATCTCATCACAATCGCAAACTCAATGTGGGGTGTATGTTGATGTGATTAAGATTGATTTTCGATTAGACTATTGAATTCCTCGATCTAATCGAGCATCGATTGAACAAAAATTGAACCGTGTGTGGCTAGCTTTACTTTGGTATTTATATTTCTGTATGACCGTTAAAGCAGGAAGATAAAGACATTTGTTAAACGTTGAGATGGGCAGGCGATGACGTCATCACATGCTGATGGTTGTTCCAAGAATTTTATTTCAACCCTTTATGTGCCACCATATACTTTGGATGGGATCACTGGTGCCCATCTGAAGTAATGCGATCGGCCAAAAAATTATGGACATGTCTTTTCTTTGGCCAATCGATTTATGGGCCAATTTATGGCTCGATTTATGTTGGGCACGCTAGTTTTGCGATCGCGGATCTAAGCGTCTATGCCCAGCTTTAGGGCTTGTTTCAACTTACGCGATACGGAGACCGCAGGAGATGGCTGGCACCCAGTGATCTCCCACAATTAAAATCGTGGCACGGAGATCACTGGCACTTGAAGGCAGAAAGTGTTGGGTGGGACAGGACATCTTGCCCCACCCTACCTGACCGCACCCATAGAGAGTGAAATGGGGGTAGATAAAATGACACACAATTTTTAACCGCGCCCATTAACATTTCAGATCGCTTCCTTTAGTTGAAGTGGAGACAAGCCCATTCAACTTAATGGAAGCGATCAGCCGTGATCGTTAAACACGGTTAAATTCCCATCTGCACTGTGACTGATCGCGTAAGTAGGAACAAGCCTTTAGGAATAACTAAAAGCATGGTATTACCTGCCAACCTGCTAGGAGCAGTAGCTTACTGATAATGTATCGGCTCTTCTCTCTGCTCTCTCCTTCTGGTCCACATCTTGTGCTCAGTTTCCCACTGGCAGAATGTTGCTTTGCTAGAAATGAAAACAAATTCAAATTATGTTAGTTACAAAAAGTGTAATATGAATTCACAGCTGGATAAAATGTATATTAATGTTTACTTTACTAATATTTACTTTCAGCTATTGTTACTGAGTAATTGGCCGTTCTATTTAAATTTAAGCTCAACCCCAACAAGTTCTACCAAATTCTGTCAGGTTTGCATATGATATCTTTTACGCCATTGAATAAAAATTATTTTATTTGCCACCCTGAAAAGTAGAATACTTGTGTCTTCAATACAGAAAGTAATGCAAAAAGGCCCCAGTGGGTACACAGACTTTAAAATGAACTGTAAGACTGGACCATTTGCGGGCAGCTTGCCTGTGGTTCAGGGCACGTTCTTACGCATTGACAACAACGCACCCTATTAGGCCATGTATCCATTGCAATTTTTCCCTTCACTGGATTTGTGGGCACAAGGCCTAAGTGAACTTGATTACTAGATATACAGTAGGCACCAGGTCTCCATATAAACATTGTAAAGCAGAGACTCTGTAAAGCCTCTGTAAATTGTCTGCCAAATTGATCTAAGCCATTACGGACATGTCCGGGACAAGTGTACCCATCTAAAGTATGGGTATGTCTCCTCAGCTCCGACAGATAGATCAGTCTGGGCTGAGGACACAGCCTGTCTGCCTGCTTCTCTCCCTAAGAAGCTGTGAGGGTGTAAGGGGGAGGTGCAAGCAGCTCCTCCCTCTCCCTTCGTGCTAGGCTGGCAGCTGACTGACAGTATGTGACCTCGCAGACTGTTCTCACAGCCGTGTCCCTAGATGATGTCTGCCGGGTCTCCCTAGCTGTCAGCGACCTGACAGCCCGAGCAGCTAGGGGGACCCAACGGACAAAGGGTGTCCGGACCGATTGTGGCCTGATGTTTCGGCCGATTGATTGCACATGATGAAGTCATTATGCACGGTTGATCGGCCAAAACATTGGGTCACAATCTAAACATGTATGGGGGGGTTAAGTGATGTAATTTGTTCATTACACATGTAAAAAGTCTATATGCCTGGTTGTTTCCTGGCTGTTTCTGTACCATGGTGTCAGAATATGTGACCTTCATACAGATCCACAGACAACGGGTATCTCCAGAATATATAAAGTTATAGGTGTAAAAATACTATATAAATATGTATTGTCCTGTTTTGTTTTTTGTTGTTTGTTCAAAGAAGATTTTCGCATACAGATGAAATATGCCTTTTAATGGGAATGGAGCCTGCCATAATGTTGTGACTAGATTTAGCAGCACAATTCTAGCCAGAAGGAAACATATGATATAAGAAATATATATAAATATATATAGTGTGAGAGATAAAGAGATTTAGTATGCATGTATTGTATCTGTGACATTGTACAATAGAATCAGTGACTGGGTCATTTTCAATCCCTTGAGCTGTGGTTGACAAAGGGCCATAAATTTACCTCACGCTTCATGACCAGGCCTCATTGAGCAAGTGTTCCCTGACTTTCTGATAATCATTGTTGCTCATGGACACCGAGCTGTGTGCTGTAGGCGAGAACAGCTGGGCCCCTCGCTTTCTTTTATTTTCTTTCCCACGTGCATTGTATGTGTGCTTTGCGGAGGCCATGTGTTTCCATTATTCATGCTTGTCATGCACGCTACAAAAGCGGCCTAGTTGTGACATATATCCACTCCGACCAAATGCATCTGTGAATTAGTCACTGGGGAAATGCAGCTAGCCTAAATAGATTTAACCCAGCGACGGTCATTTAGGAACCATACGCACTCACGCGTATGCTTGTGCCTACCCGTTGATGCCCAATGAAGTAACGATAATGTGTGGGGGTCAGCATCACTCATACATTTCCAGCTCGTTGGTTGGTGTTTGATATGTGTTCAATCTATACACAACATAATGTTCTAAAATCTTACTAGTATGTCAATGAAACATTCTAGCCATGCTAAACAAAACACAGTGCCTGGATCCTAATGTAAAAGAAGGAATGAGATCTTAATTAGCTCAGCTTCATTACACCCAGGTATTATATCATTGTGCCATTCCTAGCATTTTCTTTAACATATGCCCTCCAGGGTATGGCTCGGGTTAATTAATATTTAAAGCACAATGGGTTTCCATTTTGAGCTTACTGTGATGTATTCGTTTATATCGGCTTCTTTTGGTATGTATTTTACAATCATTTCCAAGGAGACGTTGTACAGAAGTAACAAAAACCCAAAAAAATTTCTACGTCCCTAAGCCTTCACAGTAGTGAAGAGGTAGGTCTAGGGATTTTTAAGGCAGCTATAACAATGTAACCACACAACAGTAATTAATCAGGTATAGAAATTATAGTATTTAATTTTGTCCAACGTCCAACTGGTTTCCGACCATGTTATGTCTCCACATTTCAATCAATGGAAATAATAGATTTGCATTTGCATCGGACGTGTTTCTCGAACCATTCGCTTCCTCAGGAGATTAATGCAATAATTCAAATATCTCATATAGCAGTATTGCAGACAAGGGGCTGTGGGGTTTTGAACCACCAGCTTCAGCTAGTTGGGTGCCACATGAGATTTGGCACAGGGGTACATTCCTCCACTGATCACCACATCTCTCATTTACAGCAGCGTATCTTGGAATCCCTTGACAGGATATCGGGGTCGTGCACCCTCGTCCTAATTCCCCCTGCAGTCCTCCCGCCATAATTTGTTGGTTTGTACAGAGGTAATCTATCTAAAGCTGGGCATAGACGGGCAGATTCCTGCCCAATTCTTCAGCTGATCGACCGATGTGCGCGTTCCTGCAATCGGTCGGTAAATTCAGGGCCAATCCCATTAGTTCGGATGTAATGGCCTCATCCCCATCCGAAGTAACGCCGAATTCTGCTCCCCCGTCTAGATCTGCTCCCCCTGTAGCACATAACGGCCAG
>CM070032.1:148133652-148144585 GCA_036250615.1 Ptychadena robeensis | reverse complement strand
CCCCCCTGGAATACCTTCGCGCCCCCCAGTTTGGGAACCATTGATCTAGGCATACACGGCTTGATTTTTTTTCATAGTTTTGAGCACAATCAAGCACGTGCCCATTTAGGAAGCTCGATTGTGCTTGAATCTATAAAAAAAATTGAGCTGCCCAGCCTTTCCTCAAAGAAAGCTTGGTCGAACAGGGAACCAACATGTTGGTAAGCCCTGTTCAATTTCCATAAAATGTCGGGTCAGATAGATGGCGCAGAAGTGCTGTGGCTCGATATTGAGGATATCAACAATACGTTGGATGGGGACCCGTGATCCCCATCCAAAGTATTGCATGGGATAGGTGGCACATATATATCATGACGTCATTGCGCTGCACTTGAACGGCTCCTCAATCATACGGGCATCGAGCTGTGTATGCCTAGCAATAGTGTTCACCGTGAACTCTGGCAGCAATGACAGCATAATGGGAGCACTGAATATGTCATCTGGGAGTAAGAGGACTCTAACTGCATTATGGACATAGATAGCAGTTATTTCATTCTCATTTCCTCTAGGTATTTTCTTCTACAGGAAAGAATAAGGAGAATGCAGCTGATATTTATTTGAATACTCTCCATGAGAACGTTTTTTTGCAGGGCATGTTTTGCCTTATCACATTTAGCTGTTCTCTCTGAGATTTGTGCAGAAGATGTGGCTGCTGTCTGAAAACAATTGCTTACGACGTGCACTGCACAGCTAAAATGTGAGTTATTTCAGGTCAGGAAGCATTCAGCTTTGATATAAATATGCATACAAGGAAGAGCAGTGTACCAAACAGCACTATAGCATACCTATTAAACTGATCTTATTAGTAGAATTACCATCATCTAAAGTTAGAATTGTATTCAGTGAAACATTGCAGGAGTCACAAATTGACTTTAATACTTTACCAAATCCATATTAATTTTATAATCAAACTATAAATGTATTGTAAATGTTTCTTTTTCAGCTTCCTTTCAGGTCATGCTGTCCAGCAAAAATAAAAGTAAGGCTATGTTTCCACATACGTTGGGACCCCCTCATCTAAGTGCATTGCTTGCCGGGGATCCCGACGGAACACATAGAATTCACCTGTTCGGCAGATGCTGTGTTCAGACATCTGCCGATGCAGAGGCTCAACGTACTCCACTACGTTCAGCCTTGCAGCGGCGGAACGGCTTGGCACAGTGAAGACACAGCATCCGCCGAGCAGGTAAGTGAATGTGCTCCGTCGGGACCTCCCGCCAAGCAATACGCTTAGCGGAGGGGGTCCCGGCGTATGTGGAAACCCCCCACCCCACCTAAGGGCTTGTGTCCACTGCCTCTTTTTCCCCACAGTGGACGCTCATCCCCAGCAAGGAAAAAGATGCAGAGAGGACACTTCCCATACTTATGAATGTGACAGTGTCCACTCTTCATTATTAGCCCGTAGTGCTGTTTTGAAACTGTAGAATTCCACGTCTTCAGAAGAATGGGAAGTATCCTCTCTGTGTCTTTTTCCCCACTGCAGACGCATGGGGACAAAACAGCAGTGGACACAACCCTAAGGCTCAATTCAGTAATTTTTCTTTCGTTTTTTGATCATTTAAGCACTGTAAAAGAAACATGTAATACATAAAATCATTGAAACCAACGAGAGCAGTTAAAAAACTAAATTTTGTTGTAGTTGTTAAAACTAGCGGTTTTCTAGTCATTTACTGAATGCCTAATGTCTAGTTTAAAGTTTGATTGCATGAGTGTCACTAGAAGTGGCAATAATAGGGTGGATGACATTAAAAAAATACATTCTGTAATGGTCCCTCACAGCCCCTCCTCTCTCTTTGTCTCTTATGATATGCGCCCATGAAAGAGCCCAACAGCTCTGAGCGCAGTGACAACCAGGAAAGTCCCTAATCTCGGTTTGCATTGCATTGAACAGGACCCTGAAAATTACGCTTATTACGGCATAGGTTTTTAAACTTTGGCCCGCTGAGCAAATATTACTGGCTCACCGCAGATCTGCTAGATTTGTCTTCTTGGCAGCACCCATCTGCACCCACCGCCTCTCTGTCCTCCAACTCTGGCAGTAAAGAACTTGCTGCTCAGCAGTGCATTCCAGTGACATCACCGAGCGCCCTCTGTCCGGGTTATGCTGAGATCTGTAGTTCGCTACTCCCAGAGATGGAGCACAGAGGCATGGTAGTGGTGCTGCAGAGAGAACAGACCTGGGTAGAGGGCTAGGGCAGTGGTTCTCAACCTTTTTAGATTCGCAACCCAGGAAGTGATGTCCCACAGTGTCACTTTCTGTATTTGGAGCGTGGAAGTGCTGGTTCAGAGTGTCACTTCTGCATTCCAAATACTGGAAGTGACATTCTACGACATCACAATCAGGTAAGTGTAATGTCCCCCCCCCTTAATATTTTCCTGCACATCATTTGCACAAGTGTTAGGAGGGGGCATTACTCTCCCTTCTAACCTCTTCTAACTAAGCTTCAGTGAGCTGGGCGACCCTTGTGAAATGAGAACCACTGGTCTAGGGGAAGACAACGTACACAAACTGTACACACAGGCATGGGGGCACACATAAACTACACACATAGAACACACAGGGATGGGAGCATTCATGGACAACATACACTGTAGGCACTGTACAGAATATTTGTAGTCCATTTTTACCCCATTCTTTTGTGTACAGTGTATGTGTGAGTAGTCCAAGGTTCTCAAACTCTGGCCCATGGGTCAAAAGTGGCCCACGGTGTAATTATATATTTCATTAAATATCAAGGTTAGCCTGCAACTTCATCCATGTTTTACATTTGGCCTTTCGTGTAGCTGAGTCTGACACCCCTGCTCTACAGGCTTGCAATTGTGTTTTCAAGGGTGGCTAAATTTTTCCTCTGTAGATACAGTGTAATGAACGTATCCACCTTAAGCTTTGATAAACCGATCGGGGGCTGTCCAGTGTGTTTTCAGCCGTGATTATGATCGTGTCTAATCGTCCCTGATCACGTGCATAGAGAATGAATGGGGACGCTTTGAAAAATTGTGTCTCAATTCATTGAGACGCAATTTTTTAACGTGTCCATTCATAACTATGGACGTGATCAGGGATGATCACAGCTGATAGCGGCTGTGGGGAAGAGCCCATTGAAATGGGCATGCTCACTTAAAATTGCCAAAGTGGGGACAAGCCCTATAGGATAGCAAGTTTTTTAACTCTTGTCAAATTCCCTGCCATCCAGTGCTCATGATTTCTCTCCTCTCCAATGTAATACTGCATGTAAGCACTTGAAAGAAAAAAGTTTTTTGCCTTAACGGATTTCCTGACCTCTTGTGTTTACTGGTGTCAGTCTGCTGTCCAAGTCTACATCAGAATGTTTATGTAAGGAAACCGTATGGCACTGCATTGTTCAGATGATAGTGGAACTGATGTGTTACCTTCAGGGAACTTAGCGTAAGTCAATAACTGGGCTTGTGTTATATTGGAGACTCTTTTTTTTGTAAATGCTTTCACTTATAGACAGGTAGGTACATTTTTAAAATATGTACTGTACATTTTAGCTGATTTACCTGCCAAGGTTTATTATGTGGATCCAGTTTTGAGACCTAGTGATCTGAAACAGAGAAGAATGACGGCAGAAAAAGACCAAGTAGTCCAGCAAGTCTGCTCTAAATGTTGCTTAAGTCTGCTCTAAATGTTGCTTGCTACATACACCCTAAGCAATATCCACCCTATTACATTCATATCTCACAAAAGTGAGTACACCCTTCACAATGTGGTAAATATAATTTCATGTCTTCAGACATCTGTGGGGCATCCTCAAACATAAGGTCTCTAAAGGTAGGCAATCACAGGCTGATTCCAGAAGGATTTTTCGTCTGACTCAAATCTGAATGTGCCCACCTGGTCAGATCTGATCTGGCACTGGGGTGCCTGCTGATCCTCAGAGTGGCTAACGTCATTACGATGCAGTCTATGCGTACCTTAACATCCACCAGCTCTGCGATGTCATCCTGGAGGCGTGGAAGAGGATTTCAGTGGCAACCTGTAAAGCTCTAGATAACTCCATACCCAAGAGCGTTAAAGCAGTGCTGAAAATTATAGGTGGCCACATAAAATATTAACCCTTTATGCACAATTTGGACAAATGGGCATTTTTTACTTAGGGTGTACTCACTTCTGTTAACAATAATTTTTTTGTACTGAGTTATCTTGCGGGGTCAGCACATCTGATCTGGTCTCTTCTTTTACCACAACTTCGGACCAAAAGACCCACTTTTAGGGGAAATCTTCAAAAGTGCAAATTTTATGGTCTGAAAAATTTACAATAAATGCTACTAGCTGTTTTCTCAGCCATGTCACCTTATTCAAACAGTCAACGTGCCAAAGAATCACTCACGTTTTCCATAGCAGAAAATGTATGCAAATGAATGACATCCTGCAGTAGCTATTTTTAGGTTTCTGTGTATGTGGAAGAACCATTTCTTGGCTCCTGCTGCTAAAATCTGTCTTTTAATTGTTTGTATATCTACTTTAGTGAAGATTTTCTGTATTGGAGGGAACTGGGGCAGATAAGCAGCAAACACAGAAAATAGCTGAGATAATGGATAACCAGAAAAAGAGTGGAGTGGTAAAGAGGGAAAAGACATTACTTGGCATAGTTGATATATTTTTGGCCGATCTACACAGAAAATGCATAGTGGTATGGTTCATACAGCTAAGACAGTTTAAATATTATCTACTCTATACTCTAATGTTCCTTTTACTACTGAGAGCTGCTTAATGCATTTACATACGGATGCAGGGTGTTATGGTATATTCCATGTAATAACTAATACTACACACAATAACATCTCAGCTATGACCAACCCTGCCAACACCAACCATGCCAACCCTAGACCTTTAAATAAGAAATAAAATGTTGGTGAAAGTTCAAATATTTGCTAATCAGGGTTTTGCACCTTTGCTGGTAATGAGGATAAACCAGAGCTAGCTCATCCTTAAGACGACTATGGTAAGAGCGTAGAGCCCAGTTACATGCCCCTTTCTCCTGCAATAAGAGTTACTGTGTATTCAGCAAGTATTTACAGCACATCATTTTGTCCACATTGTGTTATGTTATAGCCCTATTCCAAAATGGATTAAAATAAATAGTTTCTTCAGAATTCTACACACCATGCACCATAATGAGAACATGAAAAAAGTTTACTTGAGGTTTTGACAAATGTATTAATAATAATAATAATAATTTAGAAAGCACATGCACTTAAAAATTCACAGCCTTTGCCATGAAGCTCAAAAGCTCAAGTGCATCCTGTTTCCCCTGATCATCCTTGGGATATTTCTGAAATTATGCTGAGAAATGGTGCAAAAAGCAGCTTCCCTGGCAACACTGTACTTCGCTGTGATTCCCTGCTGTCCTCCCGGCTCACCTCATACCGCTGGTGTCAATAAGAGCGATGCCCCTTCCATGGAGGTCTAGGGTGCTGCCCCCGCCCCCTTCGGCATCATCGGTGAAGACTCAGGGCCGGAAAAGCTCCATGAGCTTGCAGCTTTGCAGAACTGCTGCAGGCTTACGGAGAGCTGGCGATCCAAGATCAAACTGTGCCCATACTGGCTTCAGGCTTTATGCCCAGGAGGTTAATTGGAGTCCACTTGTGGTAAAATAAGTTGATTAAACATGATTTTGAAAAGGCACATACAGGTCTATATAATATCCAATGGTTGACAGGTCATGTAAAACCAAGCTTGAAGTCATAGGAATTGCCTGTAGAGATGTACTCATCTGTAAGTGGAAGAAGTTCCAAACCATAAGGACTCTTCCTCATGCTGGCCAACCATCTAAACTGAGTAATCAGGGGAGAAGGGCCTTTGTCAGGGAAGTCACCAAGAACCAGATGGTAGTTTTGTCAGATCTCCAAAGGTCCTCCTAGAGGGGAGAACCTTTCAGAAGGACAATATCTGCAGCAATCCACCAATCAGACCTGTATAGTAGAGTGGCCAGATGAAAGACACTCCTTAGTTAAAGGTACATGGCAACCCGTTTGGAGTTTGATAAAATGCACCTGAAGGATTCTCAGACCATGAGAAATTAATTCTCTGGTTTGATGTGACAGATTGAACTCTTTGGTGTGAATGACAGACATCACATTTGTAGGAAACCAGACAACGCTCCTCACCAGGCCAATACCTTCCCTACAGTGAAGCATGGTGGTGGCAGCATCATGCTGTGGTAATGCTTTTCAACTGCAGAAACTGGGAGACTAGTCAGGATAAAGGGAAACATGACTGCATTAATGTACAGAGACTTCCTGAATAAAAACCTGCTCCAGAGCACTCTTGAAATCAGACTGTGGTTTCAGCAGTACAACCACCCTAAGCATACAGCCAAGGAATGGCTTGAGGACAACTCTGTGAATGTCCTTTAGTGGCCCAGCCAGAGCCGAAACTTGAATCCGATTGATATGATCTCATAGTACCGTAAGAGGTTCCTCCTTACAATCTTGGAAAGTATAGAAAGTGCAGGATTGCATTGGTGGTTCTAAAAAAAGGTTTCTTCTTACAATGGCAGCTCGTAGGAGAGGTGTCATTTTACATTGTTGGTCTGGAAAAGAGGTGCCTTCTTTCATTGTTGTTCTGGTAAAGAGGTGCCTAGTTATGACATGACCATACAACTGGTTTCTTTTTAAGGAACCCCTAAAAATTAAGAACTCTATGGCTTCCATGGAACTCTAATTTGGAGCTGTGGATAAACCCCTACAAACCTTAACTTTTGAGAATTCCATAGAATATTAAATTCAAAATAAAATGTACTTTCACCAGCCCTTAAGTATGACGGGGTCCCTATGATAATCTAACATTATTGTTTACAGAATCCAGAGAGTTGGGCCTTTGGGACAGTACATTCTAGGTCACATTTTCCTGTTTTTGTGACCAGTATCTTTCATTTCCTTATTGACATAGAACAATGGCAGTCTATTTAGGGAAGCCAAGTAGTACTTCCTGTATAACCTCATCTTAAGTTTGTTTTGTTTCCCTACTTACGTAAGGAGGTGTATTTAGGAATTGTGGCAAATAACTTGCATTCCATTTATAAAGAAAAATAGATATACGTATGCATGATAAAAATACAAACATCTTGTATTGTTATTTTTTTACTTTCTGATGGCCTTTCTTTTTATACTGTTATTTCTTTAATAATTTTGATAAGTAAATAGTTATTTTTCGGACCAGAAATCGGGGGGCAGGGTGGATGTGCCTGCGTCTTGTGGTCCGTCGTGCTTCCACTCGATCGCGGGTGGTTGTGCCTTGGCTCCGCCCACCCTCTTTGCTCTCCCGGCAAGAGGATTAGCTGGGGAAGTGGAGGAGCTGTCAGATAGGAGATCCACCCATGGCCGGTTCTCCCATCTGTACTGTATTATTTATATCAGCATGGCAAAGAGAGCAGAGAGATAGATGAAAGAGCATGTGATCTCTCCCATCTATCTCTGCCTGTGAGTAAAAGCTGCAGCTTTCACACACAGAGCTGTAGAGAGGAGACACCTGCACAGCTTCCCCAGCCCCCCCTCTTCCCGATATGTGAGGAAGATGACTTAATATGACAGCAAGTCATGTCTAGTGACATCTAGTGGCTGAAATTTGGTACAGCAGGGGATTTTTCCCCCAATTGATTTGAACAAATATTTTTTCTCTTTTTTCCTGCTCAAAAAACTGGGTGCGTCTATAGTCAGAAAAATACGGTATATCTAAAAAAGCATATTGATATCACACCACAGCGGGTGTCGCTGCCACATCTGAATTAGGTGAATCACCAAATTTAGATCCGGAATGGTGGAGGGAGCGAGACCAGAAGTTTCGCTCCTCCATCTTGCAGCCTGGGGGAGCGGATACTACAGGCATGGCGGTGTGGGAGCAAGCAGGCAGGAAAGGTGAGTATTTTTTTTATCTTCAGAGTTTGCAGTTCCTGGATGAAAACTGGATGTAGGTGAGTTATGTAAATATGTTTATTTTTTTAATGTTTTTTTTAGAGTTTACATCCGCTTTAATATTTGATAAATTGTATTTGTATTATTTTCTGTTAAATACAGAATTCATGATCTGCAACTCATTCCTTTGTAAATACAGAATTCATGATCTGCAACTCATTCCTTTGTAAATACAGAATTCATGATCTGCAACTCATTCCTTTGTGTTGTCTCTCCCACCATTTTTGGAAACGGGATTGTAGTTAAACATTACCAAGAGTCTCATGCATACAAGGCTGTTATCGTGATTCAGTAGTTACAGTTGTGCAAAGCCAACTAATAAGCAGAAGTGTACGACTGAAGAAATTTATTTTTTTTACAAAGGCGCCCTAATATAGACTCAAAATCATTTATTCAAACTAAGGCCTTGTTTCCATTGATGCATTTTTTGTGGATGCGCATGACTTGCGTTTTTGCGACGCAATTTTTTTTATATTGGGTTGCGTATGCGGTTGGGACGCGGATCACAAACGCGCCCTAAACCGCGATCGCGCGCAAACGCACCAATGGAAACTATATTGAAGTTTCCTATGGATGCGTTAGTCAGCGCTTGCAGGATCGCATCAATGGAAACAAGCCCTAAAGAGAGGGCTTTCATGGCACTCAGTAGGAAGAACTAAAATACATATCACCATATCCGTAAATAACAACAACAATAATAATATGTGTGAACGTATACAGATGGTATCGAGTGCAAATTCAGGTATGCTGCTATGGGTTTTGCCCTTTGTTCAGGGCTTCATCAGGGAGACTGAATTTGGACAGATAAAGTGCATCTGTGTTTAATTGACAGGTGTTATATCAATCTTTAAATGGTTATCCGGTCAGAAACTGTTGGAGCTGGAATGAGCTCACTCAAGGAAACACATCCCACAAAGCCATTGGCCCCTGGGGTCAGGATAATCAAGGCCCCCAAGGGCAGTGTGGAACCCCTAATGCCTGGGATAGATTGATATCTAATAGCCAGTCAGACAGATGGGTTTGTAAAACTGGTACCATATAAGCTATCTTTACCATTGGTCAGAGTGTACATGTCCGTGATGGCTTCTGTGGCTCCCTCAACTGATCAACTTTTTGGAATAAAATGAGCCAGTTACGTTCATTTGGACTTTTTCTCTGATGTCACCCGATGGACTGCCGTACAAGCTGTAGAAAGAACAGTAGGTGGAGAAAGCCACAGAGAAGTTGTACCATTTGAGCGCTGATTTTCCCAGTTGGCTTGGATAACTTTACCCTATTAAATGGACAAACTTTGTAATGAAGAATGAAAAGAAGAGCTTTATCTTCTCGTTTTTATCTTCTCGTCAGGCAGGAAGAATGGAAGAAAGTGGTACAGTTAATCCACGATCTGTGTATTTGTCTATAATATTACTACAGACTAACGTTATCTTAGGGGAGAACTTGGCTTAGTGCTATTTGTGAAGTGTATATATAGAAACAAGGAGTGGGTGTATATACATATTAATAGCAGACTAGAATTCCTGTCTGACGACTTACACTGCATCTTCTGCCATCGGCTGGCTTTCCGGAGCATTAATGTACAAATCTAGATTTCCTGCTTCCATACAAAGCCAGACCTGCACGTCAATCTATGTCTGTGTTTTGTGGAGCTGACATTTATACTAATATAACACCACAATTTTGCTTACAGTAAAATGAATGCATTATGAAGGGTTGTGGGTATTGTTATTCAAGCTGAATGGTAACTTAACTATATATGTAAAACTATGGATCTGCCCTTCACCACACCCTACCACAAATATGTGTATTCACTTAGCATCAGAGGTTACTGCATTTTCCTACTAGAAATGAAAGCGTGTTTTCCTGAATTGGCTATGATCGGGCCTATTTCATGTTTATGAAGCTGGTTTTGTTTGAGCAAATTACACATTATCTTTGTGTTACTTTATCAGGAAATTTGTCCCGATCTTCATGTTTCTGTGACACCTGAAATACACAGACAGTTATAGATTTATTGTCACATCCCCATTTTTCTTGTGCATTGGACTTTGTGTTCATTGGAGATTTTTCCCATCACTTTCTCTTCTCCTAGGGGCTGTTACTCTTTCAATTCCTCTTCTGACAGAGGTTCTTACCCTGTCACTTCATGTTCTTACAGGGGCTTTTACCCTTTTTTTCCTTTTCCAACAGTGGATCTTACCCTTTCACTCCATGTTCTGACAGGGGATATTACCCCTTCACTTCCTGATCTGACAGGGGATCTTACCCTTTCACTTCCTGATCTGACAGGGGATCTTACCCTTTCACTTCCTGATCTGACAGGGGATCTTACCCTTTCACTTCCTGTACTGACAGGGGATCTTACCCTTTTACTTCCTGTTCTGACAGGGACTTTTACTTCCTGGTCTGATAGGTACTCTTACCCATTCATTCCCTGTTCTGATCAAAATGTTCCATACAAACCACTTTATTCTAGAGCTAGAGCACTGAGATGCTTGTACACTCCATGATCGTGAGCCTTTCCTAAGTGTTATTTGGTGACACCATTTTGTCCCTACCTCCTTAAAGCGGACCTACCACATTGTAGGTCACTTTGCACTATCAGCATCAGGCTGCCAATAGATAGGGCAATCACTGTCCAAAAAGAAAAAAAAAAATCTTACAGCAGGAAAGACCGTTTTTCCGAGGTAGCACAACCCATGCTGTGACCTTGCGCCACGGCGCCGAGGTCGCTTGTTAGAGCTGAGACTGCCGGGAAACTCAGCTGTGAGTGGGGCCCATAATGCATTGCTCTGCCTCTGTGACGTCACTATCAAAGCGATTCACAGGGCAGCTCTGTGTGCTGTGTCCTGTGTGCTCTCCCCCTCCCTCCCCCTCCCCTCTCTGTCTCGGAGTTCATGGAAGTGTAATCTGTGAGGTGATTGTCGGGGAAGTGTAGAGGAGACATTGCTGGGAC
>CM070032.1:148106777-148133552 GCA_036250615.1 Ptychadena robeensis | reverse complement strand
GGCGGGTCGAACATCGCCATATGTTCGCGAAAATGCGCGAACGCGAGCATACGATGTTCGCCGTGGATAGTCCATCACTATTCACCACCACTTCAGTCTCAATCTCTCCTGTCTCCTACAGTGTCCTCCTTCAGCATCACTCCTGTCTCCTATGCAAAATGCAGCACATAGATCTCTGGAAGGACCAGAACTGTCCTCCAGTACCAAACCCTTTGGGATTGGTAAATATGTCTGCAGGGGAGGGGCACCTTAGTAATGTTCAACAGAATGGGCGGAAGTAGCTTCAGGTGCCAGTTTTCACAGATGTAACTGCTGACAGGTGTGTAATATGTCCGTGTAATGTATGTGGGGGATTTTTTTTTTGAGTTTACTTCCGCTTTAATGTCATTAAGAATTTTCATGTCAAATATCTGGGTCAACAAACAGACACGGTACGCTGTTGTAACCTGAAAAAACAGGTCATGTAGCTGTCACTGTAGTATGGATAGGCAAAAGTAGAGTAACAGCAGTTCCAAAAAAGAGAACAAAAATGCCAACCACAATGGTTAATAATGTTTTTAGATTAGGTGCACATTATTGTTACATTATTATTATGTTATTATTGATATTATGAATTGACATCTATTTTCTTTTTACAATAGTTTTTATTGAAATGTTTCATGTTTTACAAACAAGGAAGAAAATAACCAGGAGCTCATTCTTAAAACAGTGCATTTAAATGGATTATACACCGTATGGACCAATAATACAAAATATGGGTTGTCAAAACAAGTGCAGGTTGCCCTGCTTTTCATCCCTCAGACCAGGCCCATCATAGATTGCAGGTGAGGGAGACGGGAATTGGGGAGGCTTATAAGGGGTAAAAAAACTGGGAAAGGGGTAGGAAGCAAGAGGGGTTAATGGTGTGTCAAAGAGATGAGACCACAGCATCGGGATGAGCATAGTGGATCCAGAGCATCCACACTTTCTCAAAGTGTTTTTGCTCTAATAGAATACAGGTCAGCTTCTCATTCAGAGGAATTTGTCATGCGACCTCTTTGAGGTGAAGCAATTGTTTCCATGCCCTGGCCAGAGTCATGGATGTGGCAGGTTTATGCTGAGAGGTGGTCAGGGGTGGATAGTGGTAATGGAGAAGAGCAACCCAGGGATCACAGGGCAAACACATTTATGAGATACATCTATTTTAATAGAGCTGGTTGATGCCTTGATATGTTTTTTTGGTGCGCAAACATTGAAATTTGAAGTCTCCAAATCCAAACCAAATTGGAAATATTTGTGGGCCCTATTCGTGTATTCATCAGAGAACCACATAGCATTCTGCTGGTATATGTAGACTAATTACTAGTTTGTAACTAATGTTCATATCCAAATCCCATTGTAGGGAGTGCATATTATAAGCAATGGAAGTTCTCCCATTGGAGAATTGTAATTCACAAGGATGAGACCATAGCAGGGTACAGACGGCTCGATATTTGAGCCGCCCGATGTTTCCTGCAGCAGCGTGATTAAGACCAATGGTTTCCATGTAAAGCAACGTACATCAGCCATATTAAACGTTCATGTCCGATATGGC
Source organism: Ptychadena robeensis (assembly GCA_036250615.1). Lineage (NCBI taxonomy): Eukaryota > Metazoa > Chordata > Amphibia > Anura > Ptychadenidae > Ptychadena > Ptychadena robeensis. Next base: position 148,131,979 of record CM070032.1, on the reverse strand, counting down.
TGTTTTCGAGCAGGATTGATTGGTCCCATATCATATGGACCAGATAGATGGCCGTGAGCGCGCACAGCGCAGTGTTCTCCCCAGAATTTTTTTTCAGCACACAAGTCCTCTGACAGGCGGCGCCTCCCCATTTTTCAGGAGCGCGCCGCAGCCACTGAAAGACTCCGGCCCGCGGCTCCGGTAGTGTGCCGCGGGCCGGAGTCTTTCAGTGGCTGTGGCGCGCTCCTGAAGAATGGGAGGCGCCGCCTGTCAGGCTGCTCGCCGCGGAGTACTTGTGTGCCGGGCGGGGACTAAAATCTCCCGGGCGGGCCGCCCGGCCAATCTGCTCTGGGGAGAACACTGCAGCGCTTGAATCGACCAATAGATCTAGCCCATATCTGTATGTCTGTACCCTGCTTTACTCAGCTAGTGGTTTTGAAGGGTGAGACTCTTCAGATAACCAGAGACTCTTCCTCACCCGCTAATAACTCAAATAATGGAAATGGTTCCCACCAGTTTCCCTTGCAGTGGGTGGCTTTTACAGTATTAGTAACAGGACCATTTTGCAATCATGCCTGATCTGAACAGCACTTACCGTATTTTGTGTGGGGGGAAAGGAGGTTATGTCTTATGAAACCGATAAAAAACACAATTATATTAAATAACTCTTTCATAAGACTTTCATGTACTGTTTTTTTTACTGGTCCTGGATTAGTATTGCGAGTGGAGAAGGACAACCACTGAAAGGTTCATACTGTCTTTGCCCTTATCTCTCAAAAGACCTATATATACAATTTCTGTATCCTCTACCAAAACCATGTAATATGAGGACCTTTCTAACCCTTTCAATCACTGTGTATTCTATCAGGGAGGCCACTATACTACACAGTTGTTGGTAGATCTAATGCAACTTGTATGGAGTGATCTGAAGGTGTATGGGGGGGGGGGGCTTTACTATAGGTTTGCTTACAGTACTTTCTACTAAGCTTGGGTCTACACTAGCGTGGGGGGGCATTATAGGCATATTGGTGTGTGCATGTCCAAAGCGCCTGCCTACAGTTTGGGCACCTATTCAGGGTGTATAGGGTGCGGTATTTGCCATGTATTTGCCATTGTTTACCATTGGCCGTGGAACGTGTATTTGATCCGCGGGATGCCTCTGGATCTCCAACGCCCAGCTGCTGCCCCCAAACTTGGGCATGATGCTTCAGTATAGCCTGGCACTTCATTTCCCATAGGGAATTACAGGGGGCGGCTGCACTGCACGGTTTTCCCCCTTGGTCTACGCGCAGGAAAACTGCACAGAATTTCATAGTGTAAACGCAAGTTCTGAACTAATGTAGCCGCTGTAAATACATAGAACCCTACTATCGTCCTATATTTAGTGTAACTCAATTACAATATTCACATGAGCCTACAGTTACATTTCTTCTGAAGATGGGGCATTATTTTGTAAAGGTGATTATTTTGATCAAGCAGTAAAATTACATGTTTAAAAAAAAAAAGATTTGATGTCCTCCCAAAAACAATATTTAATTTCTTCGTGTGGTGCAGTGGAAGGGGAATTGGTGAATTAAATAGCTTTCTTCTTATAATGTGGACACATGGTATTTACTTGTCGGCATGTGAATAAATCAGTAACCATAGAGACCCTGAACAGGAGAGTCTGAGCGATGGCACCAGGCATGTTTCACAAGGAGGGCTGAAATTATTTGCTATCTTTTATATTCCTTGTGACCTGTTAGGGTTAGGTATATAAAGGATGTAATACTTGTAATAGAGTTGTAAAATGACCACCTACAACATTAGGTGAAACCAGCTCTGAATGTGAACATGGACAATATGTAACAGCAACCTGTTCACTTAAAATATAAATTAAATATGGGCTGTAAATAAAGAAGAACACGTGCTGCATCCCTAATTATATTATATTTATATAATTCTATTTCCTCTGATACCTGGTGATTCTGCCTAATCCATCTATCCATCTTCATTGTGATGTTGCTCCTTGGCACTATTATGTAGGCAGTGGCTGAGTGCACTACAACAGGATTAAAAGAACTGTTGCAATTTGTAATACAGTCCTCAGTGTCCGTTGTTGTTTGCCATACGTTGTTTCCGACAAACTTGTTGCACATTACTGTTAGTGCTCTATTTGCACTTTGATTGTTTCTGTACAAAACTTCAATAAAAACGTATTACTGTTGCAGGCAGTGTGATTATAAGCGTTATTTCTGACTTTGGATTGTCTCTTTTGCTCAACTCTCCTACTGTGAGATGCAAAGCCTTGGAGGAGATATACATTCAGGTCTATAAATATTGGCGCATCGACATAATTCTAACATTTTGGGCTCTATACAACACCACAATGGTTTTAGAATGAAATAACGCTTTAATTTCAGGGTATTTACATACAAATCAGGTGAGCGGTGTAGGAATTACAACAGTTTGCATATGTGCCTCCCACTTGTTAAGGGACCAAAAGTAACGGGACAGATTAATAATCATAAATCAAACTTTGCCTTTTTAATACTTGGTTGCAAATCCTTTGCAGTCAATTACAGCATGAAGTCTGGAACGCATAGACCTCACCAGGCACTGGGTTTCATCCCTAGTGATGCTCTGCCAGGCCTATACTGCAACTGTCTTCAGTTCCTGCTTGTTGGGTAATTTTCCCTTCAGTTTTGTCTTTAGCAAGTGAAATGCATGCTCAATCAGATTCAGGTCAGGTGGTTGACTTGGCCATTGCATAACATTCAACTTTTTTCCCTTGCAAAACTCTTTGGTTGCTTTTGCAGTTTGCTTTTAGTCATTGTCCATATGCACTGTGAAGCACCGTCCAATGAGTTCTGAAGCATTTGGTTGAATATAAGCAGATAATATTAGCAGAAACACTTCAGAATTTATCCTGTTGCTTTTGTCAGCAGTCACATCATCAATAAATACAAGAGAACCAGTTCCATTGGCAGTCATACATGCCCACGCCATAACACTACCACCACCATGCTTCACTGATGAGGTGGTATGCTTAGGATCATGAGCAGTTCCTTTCTTTTTCCATACACTTCTCTACCCATCACTCTGGTACAAGTTGACCTTGGTCTCATCTGTCCATAGGATGTTGTTCCAGAACTGTAAAGGCTTTTTTATGTCATTTGGCAAACTCTAATCTGGCCTTCCTGTTTTTGAGGCTCACCAATGGACCCTCTGTATTCCCTCTGGTGAAGCCTTCTCTTGATTGTTGACGTCGACACACATACACCTACCTCCTGAAGAGTGTTCTTGATCTACCCAACTGTTGTGAAGGGTGTTTTCTTTACCAGGGTAAGAATTATTCAGTTATCCACCACAGTTGTTTTTCATGGACTTCCAGGTCTTTTGGTGGTGCTGAGCTCACCGATGCGTTCCTTCTTTTTAAGAATGTCCCAAGAAGTTGTTTTGGCCACACCTGATGTTTTTGCTATCTCTCTGATGGGTTGTTTTGTTTTTTGCAGCCTAATGATGGCTTGCTTCAACGATCGTGACAGCTCTTTGGATCTCATCTTGAGAGTTAACGGCAACAGATTCCACATGAAAATAACACACTTGAAAAGAACTCTGGACCTTTTATCTGCACATTGTTATTGGTATAATGAGGGAATATCACACAACTGGCCATGGAACAACTGAGAAGCCAATTGCCCCAAACTGTTGTAATTCCTACACCGTTCATCTGATTTGGATGTAAATACCCTCAAATTAAATCTGACAGTCTGCAGTTAAAACACATTGTGTTTTTTTACTCCAAATCCATTGTGATGGTGTATAGAGCCAATACTTTTTGAATTGTGTCAATGTCTCAATATTTATGGACCTGACAGTTTGTAAGACCATTGGTTCAGCGAAGCAAAGGGAAAGGTTTTCTTAAGGCTTGTGCATATACTGTAGCAGCTGGTTTTTAGTAGATCTTTATGATTGCCATCGCTGTTCAAAGTTGACCATTAACTTTTGCCTGATCGATTCCCATTCTTTATTTTCTCCATCTGATATGCATGTTAATTGCATAAAGATATGAAGATCCAATCATATTGGCTTTCCAATTATTTTTGGATAATTTTTCAAAAGGAAGTGCAAATGTTAGCCATAAATACCAGTTTGAATTTAGAAATGTCTTGAAATTGTATTAGTATAGTATAGCTCTAGGGCACAAAGGGTATATCTATGGGATCCTTCTTCATACACATAAAACTTAGCTCAGAAATGTAACACTTCTAAATATATTAACATAATTACAACAAATTTTTCTGCCTGGAGTTACTCCTCAATACACAAAAGAGAGAGAATGTAAATCCCTGCAGCAAGCTATTTTGATATATCGTATATTAATAGGGATTAAATGCATATGAATGATTGCAGATATGTATTATTTTATGTATGCCACCAAATGCTGCACAGAAAAGCACTTGTATCGCCAGTTTATCAAGTAATTACAGTGTTTTGTGTGTCTAACCGGCTGCAAATACTCAGGAGTTAGTGTGCCAAAATGCAAATCTTAATACTAGACTGTCAGAGTAGGAGAGCTGCTAATCTAGCTATTTTGGTGTTTCTTTACCTCGTGCCCACATTTAAGTTGCCAAGTTTCTGAATCATCATGATCTTTAGCTTGTGAACAAACCAACCGAAAGTTTTGTGTGTTTCATGTAAATTGTGTGCTGTATATATATCCAGTGTTGTTTCTAGACTTTCGGGGGCCTTATGCAAGTTCATATAGGGTACTCACCCCATATGTATGTGGTCTCCCTCGCTGTCCTCCGTGTCAGTTTCCTGCATGGTAGGTTCTGCTGCAGATGGACCTCCCTGTTCCTGATTGATCCTCTGATGTTCTCCATCCACAGGTCACCAGCTGGCTTTGGGTCACATGTAACTGTCACAGTACAACATGTTTAAACCCCCAGATCTCATACCTTTGTAGTACATCCCTGACATTTTCTGGCTTAGTAACTAACCCCTGAGCCTACCAGCAGTCCAAATGCATAGTGGGAGAAACGGCCCTGTTTATATCTCTTGTGAAATAGACTACCTCTCCATCAGATTTTGTGTATCCACAAACTTTGCCTCTAGTACTCGACACCAAACTTGGTGTGAGAAATTCATCGCTGTATATGAGACAGATTTTCATTGAAAGTACAAGCCGTGGCCAGGGCCGGTTTTATGTTACTGCAGTGGTACTTCAGAGCAACAAAGGGAAGAATTTATGAATCCAACTGCAGCCCTTAGTAAATCTATTTTATAACCAACACTTTGAAACATATAGATACACGATATCACACTAAATTCAAAAGCAGATAAGATTTGCTGCATACTTGCTGGTGATGTTAGGAGTGAGAAGATGGCTAGGAGAGACTAAAGAGGTGGGAATTTAGGGCTTTTTAAAAAGTACTGAAGGTAAGAGCAAGTCTAATGGGATGAGGGAAAGATTTCCAGAGATTAGGAGAGGCCTTAGAGAAGTCTTGAAGCCGCACATGTGATGATGTTATGAGTGATTGAAAGGTTTAGAAAGGTCCTCATATGACATGGTTTTGGTAAAACAGCTGATTGTACAGAAATTGTATGGTAAAATAATAAGATGTATGGGGGACTTTACACACATCCAGTTTCTCTGGTATTTCTGACTAGTTGAGACATAGAGCATAAGCTGTTCTTAAGGTGCCCATATCGCATAGATATGCGCTAGATCGATGGCCACTTTGAGTGCTGTGCGTGCTCACGGCCATCTATCTAGCACATATCTAATGCGGCCATCCCTGGTCAATGGACATGACTGTAAATCACGGTCAATGTCCATTGCTTTGGATGGGGACCACTGATCCTCATGCAAAGCATTGGCTGAGCTGGAGACACAGCAGTGCTGTGCCTCCATCTCCTTCAATATCGGGCTCGAAAGCTGATCCATCTCACGGGCATTGACCCGTGTATGGCAGCCTTAACTCTCAAGGTTGAAAGATAAAATTATGTTTCATGCTATAATTTTATGCTATAATATATTATTATACTTTGTTATCTTTTTCACATGCAGGGGAAATATTTTACATTAACATGCGCTCTTCTTTCTGTTAATAACATTTGCAGCGGCAATCGCTCTTCAAAGACCTTCAAACCAAAGAAGAGTATTCCTGAAGGCTCCCACCAGTACGAGCTTCTGAAACATGCAGAAGCCACCCTGGGAAGTGGGAACCTCCGAATGGCTGTCATGTTACCGGAGGGGGAAGATCTCAATGAATGGGTGGCTGTAAACAGTAAGCACTGACCTGATATATTCTTAAATGATGATCTGATTTCTCCATATTTATTATTGTTCTTCTTAAGATTTGCTATACAATATACACATCAAGTGTACTTATTTATTTACAATATACACATCAAGTGTACTTATTTATTTACAATATACACATCAAGTGTACTTATTTTTAAAGATTGCGTAAAATAAACTGTGTTTGAGTATCCTACTTGTTTTAAAACCCAATCTTAACAGATCATTTCAGATATGGTTAGGCCAGGGGTGGGCAAACTTTTTGACTCATGAACTACAAAGGGTTTCTTAAGTTTGACAGAGGGTCCGGGCAAAGAACCTGTAAGGGCCGCCCGGGCCCAAGTCCTCCCAGCCTGGGTGGGAAAATTAAACAGATTGCATTGATACATTTTCTGTACTGCTTCAAAACAAATCAGCAATAGACCTAAACATTCTATTGTAGACATGGGCAAACCACGGCTTCTAGAAGGAGACCATAATAATGATCTTCTAGGCCCCAGGTGCCCAACCTGCGGCCCGGGGGCCACATGCGGCCCTTTGGGTGTTCCTTGGCGGCCCCCCTGGTCTTCCACTTGTGGCCCCCGAAACCTAACTATTAGTACATAGGGCATAGGAACTCACCTGTCCTCACCCAGGATGTTCTTTGGTTTTCATGTGCTCAGCCAGAGCGAGACCCTCTCCCTCCTCTTACCTACCAATCAGCAACCCAGACAGCGCCTGAGCAAGTTTCTCACCTCTGCTTCTGGCTCTAAGAATATCCTGTTTAATGAAGATGTATGCCTATGCTCCCACTATTCCACCAACGAACGGGGGATTATTGTATGTGGCACATAACCTCAGAATAGAATCAAAGATTATGTGCCCCATAGATATTATCAAAGGCTTTGAGTATATCTATGTGGCACATAACCTTTGACAATGTATATGACACAAAATGTGCATTAAGATATTCCGGTGTTACCTAATGCTTGAAGTATAATTAAAAACAAGTTTTGTTATTTAAAAATGAAAAATAATGTCTTCTAGCTATACCTTATTTCTTCATTATAAAATGCTTATACAAGTCAGTATAGATTGAAAATGATATTTACTTGTGGCCCTCCATATCAACTCAGTTGCCCACCACTGTTCTAGGCATTATCTCCACTTATTGCAGGTAACAAGTAGAGGGGAGCCAGAGCATCTTGACACCATATTACTGAAATGGTAATCCCCCCCCCCGCTCTGTGTCTCCTGTGCCATTTTGATTCCCCCTAATAAAAATTATCTCCTCACCCTGATACCCCAGTGCTGTATTCTTCTTCATCGAAAAATTAGACATCCCCTGAAAATAGGTAGGGCATGTTTTGGAGCAATAAGACGCTGTCTTATTTTTGGGGAAACAGGGTAATACTAAAAGTTACTTTGGGAAAGTACACAGAAAGCAGTGCATTGCTATAACTTATTTTTTTGCTTTTGTTTTTGTTTTTATGTAGTATCTGCCCCAATTAAGATATCCAATAGTCTGTCATTTTTTTTTCTTTCAGCTGTGGATTTTTTCAACCAGATCAATATGTTATATGGGACAATTACAGATTTCTGCACAGAGGAGAGTTGTCCAGTAATGTCTGCTGGGCCAAAGTAAGACTTTATATGTGATTATATGATACTATATATCATATTCAAAAAGACTTGAGGCTGTAATTGCAGGCAAAGGTGCATAGGCAAAGTATTGAACAAAGACTGAATATTTTTCTTTGCCAAAACCTTTCTCACGTTGTTATTATGGGGTATTGTGTGTAGAATTTTGAGGGGAAAAATGTATTAAACCAAATTGGAACAAGGCTGTGACATAACAAAATGTGATGTGCTGTGAATATTTTCCTGATGCATTGTATGTGGGTTCCTCCGTGGAATACAACTCTTATGGCTTCAAAACACTAACATCACCCAAACAACTTACAGCCAATCAGAGTTTTGCTCATGTTTGGGGTCATGTAATAACCTAAAACCAGAACACTCCTCCCTGTAAACTTTATGCACTAACAATATATACCCAATCAGAACACTCCCTCATGTTTACTTTTCCAATTTAATTGGCTTCCTTGGTGAAATACCAGTCCTAGGACCTACAGTTGCAAGAAAAAGTATGTGAACCCTTTAGGATTACATGGAGTATAGCATGAATTGGTCATAAAATGTGCATACCAATGCACTGAATACTAATGCACTTTTATGAAGAGTACTTTTAAAAACGCATCCTGCATTGTTGCAAACCATGTAAACAGGCATGTTAACTTCTAGGGAAGCCCTACAATGACTCACTAGGTCCTCATCCATTTTTACCTTGTGGGCATTACTCTTCAAGTTAACTGAGAAAACTTAGGTAAGTCAGCTGAGAAAACTCACCCGAGTTAACTAACTAAAAACTCACCTGTCCGGCAAAAGATCACGGCCGATGCTTAAATGCCCCCACCCCCCGATTGCGTCACAGGTGACGCCGGAGGGGTGGGGGGTCGGCAGCGCCATTGACCTCCATGTAATTGAGGGGGTATCTCCTTTTCCCAGCACACCTCTGGCATCAGCAGTACAGGACCTCCCAGCGGCCAGGAAATCGTGGCTGAACCTATTGGGCTCCGCCGCAATTGCCCATGGTGCTCTTTTTAAAAAAGTGTTTCGCGCGCGAACCGCCCAGGATGGGAAACTAATTCTGTAATTGTGTAAGTGTTAATCTACATCTATTTAGTTGCACCATAAGCATGATCACTAGGTCTTTAAAATGCAACATGTGCCTTGTTTCTAGCCCCCACTCTTTGTTTTTTTAGGATGTGGAAAGAGAACATGTTGTGATGATCACTGAGTAATCAAGCAGGTTCCTTCGACTCTACAAGACTTTTTTTTGCAACCCATTATGGTCTATATATAGACAAGCACAAAAAACAGTTGAGGGAATACATTAGTAACATTTTCAAATGTGTTGTTTACTTTGTCGGTCGTTGTTCAAATATCTTCAGAATTTGCTTGTCATGTTCTGTCTCTGTTTTCTACATATTGTCACTGTCACATTAATTTCTGGTGGGTCATCGAAACAAAAAAAAAATGGAACGAAAACACTTGAATGTTGCCTGTATGTAAACGTATGTAAGAAAATATTAGATATGGCATCTACAATTATATTTTTTAGGCTTTTATTGAATTTATGTTCATCTGATATGGAGATAAATACCGAATTTTTCGGACTTTAAGACATACTTTTTTTCACGTTAAAAGCAATGGGAAAATGTGTGTCTTATGAGCCCAATATATAAATACATCCTGGAAGCAATAGTTCTGCATTCCAGGAGACTAGGATTTGTACTATTCCCTCCAGCCAAGCCAAAAGGGAGATTTTAGCTGTATTAGCACTAGCAGTACCCATTCTCTGAACACACTAACTGACCAGCTGCGTGAATTTAGTTTGATAATTTACATAAACATTCTGCTTGACCCAAACTCATATCTCCTCCCATATTTAAATAGTTGCTTATGGGTAAGTTGTTAATGCCAGAATTGTAAAATGTGTTTCTCCATAAGTTGGTCAGTGGATTCAGAGAATGGGTACTGCTAGTGTGGTAAAGTTTCAGCCCTGCACATTCTGCTGGAGCTAAGCTCTTGCCTCCAGGTAATTTTTTTAATTTGTGTTTGAATTTTTCTGTACATTTTGAGTGGAAAATAAAAGGTAAAAAAACTTTTTGACTTGGCTGGGGGTAATATAGAGCGAATACTTGACTGGGGGTAATATAGAGTGAAAACTTGGCTGGGGGTAATATAGAGTGGATACTGTATGGGCAAGACCTGCCTACTTTGCTGGAATATGCTGTATATTCACTTTATATGATATTTCTAGCAGTATGTGATCTAATGAGACTTTCTGTGACCTTCACAATAAATGAGCAAGAACATTCATGTATGTTCAGAAGATCAATGTATATCATGTTCTTTATAGATATGAATATCACTGGGCTGATGGAACTAATATAAAGAAGCCAATTAAGTGTTCTGCCCCCAAATATATTGATTACCTGATGACTTGGGTGCAAGACCAGCTTGACGATGAAACACTCTTTCCTTCTAAAATTGGTAAGCATTTACTAATTGCTCCATTTGTATTGATAATACATGGGTTGCAACATTTAAAACATCCACTGTTTATTCTTCATCTTCATAGGAAACTTGTATACACCGCTATGCACAGTTCAAAGGGTTATACCTTTTTATAATGCATTGCTGTATGCAGATTGGATGCCCTGTGTGTGCGTTAATATAATTAAATCTAAAAACTCATACAGTAAGCTGGCCAATGTGCGGTGCATAAAGTGTGTAGGTAGCATAGTGCATTGCAGATAGTATAGTGTGAAATAGTCTTAAAGTATATGATATATGAGAGAAAAGGTAAGATCAGTTCAGAGACCCAACACCAGCTGGATGGAGAGGGGTTGTGACAGCTAATAAGCTAATAAGTTGACGTTCATACTTGCGACTTGCAATCCTATGCATATGCTATGATGTTAAATATGATCTATATACTTCATTCTATATTTTCATTTCAAACCGCTCATTCAATATGACATACTAATAATCTTTATTTACTATCTATAAATAGACACTGTAAATTTGACAGATGTTACATCTTAATTTGTGCTATTTTTTAGGGGTTCCTTTTCCAAAAAACTTTATGTCTGTGGCTAAAACTATATTAAAACGACTTTTCCGGGTCTACGCCCACATCTACCACCAGCACTTTGACTCAGTGATTCAGCTTCAGGAAGAGGCACATCTCAACACATCGTTCAAGCACTTTATATTTTTTGTCCAGGTAACAATATCTTATGTTCATACCAGAAAAAGTCTAGTTCTCATATGGTTTGGATGCATCTGCCGGAAAATACATATTTATGACTAGTTATAGCTCCATTGTTTACTCCGATTAAACTGATATTTTTCATATGCTTGGTTTTCCATGTTTATGTTGTGTTTAATTTTATTTTATTTTATTTGTTTTAGTTACCATATTTTTCGGACCATAAGATGCACTTTTTCACCCCCAAAATTGGGGGGGGGGAGTGCCTGCGTCTTATGGTCTGAATGTGCGACCACCAATCAGCTGCCGGTGGTCGCACATTGGCTTCCCGCCAGCTCAGAGAGACAGAGAGCTGCGGCAGCTGCGGTAACTGTCATTTCAGAAGAAAGATCTAAATGCCGCATCCCCTGCATCCCCACCAACGAGAACACAGAGTAGAGCTGTGGGATGTGTTCTGTTCGGCTATGGATGGCTCGGCTGGGGTGCAGGGGATGCAGAAATCCTGGGCTGGACACAGAACACTGAACAGATCAGTGTAGTGTGACGTGTTGAGCTGACAGTGTACTGCTGCTAGTGACACCTGTGGCTGAATTGAATATTGCATCCATTAAATTCATTATCCCAATTGATGTGAAAACATATTAAATCCTTTTTTCTGGATTTTCTGCCCTAAAAACTGGGTGCGTCTTATGGTCCGGTGCGTCTTATAGTCAGAAAAATACGGTAGTTGGGAGGGGCAGGAATGTGTATCTGCCTTGTTCAGTCCGATCCAGAGGGCCAAATGCGGCTCGTTTTCAAGTTTCCCCTGGCCTCCATCATATAATGAGATGCAGAGGCAACCTGCACTGGGGTGACACCAAACTTTCCAATGTCATCCAGGCTTTCACTTTTCACCCACATTTAGTGTTTTTAAGCAGGGGCGCCCTAGACTCCAATAATGAAGGCAGGGGGAGTAGATTGTGGACCCATGTAGGTTTTTGGGGTTTTGCTTGCTTGTCTGTATTAACTAAAGGGGCCTTTTATTTATTGTTGGTAGATCAGTATGATTTACTATTTCAAATGGAAAGTGTGGGTATCCCAAAAAGTCAGGCTGAATGGTCACCTCACCAGAACTGTCCCAATTTGCAAAAAGTTTGGACACACCTGATTTCAGGTTTTTGTTCTTCCATTTTGGACACCCTTGCATTGTGTGTGTCTTATAGTACACAAAATACAGTATTATTATATTATTATATATTATATTATTTAAATTGATGCACACACATTTTCTGTGTTAAAAAAACGTATAATATCTGTCAGTTGCAGAATTAAGATACCGTCCACCATCAGGCTTTAGCATCTTCTGCTAAAGTTTTGGTTTGCCAGCAAAGTCTTTGGCCTGCATTTGATTATAAACGTAAAATCCATTAGGCAGAAAAGGGTAAATATTGCTTCTGCGACTTATGCTGTCCTAGTTTTCGATCTTTATTTAGAGACTTATTATAATGTATTATTGTATACTGTATTTTTATATACTATAAGAATCACCTTTTCCTCTCCAAAATTGGGGGGGGGGATTGAGTGCGTGTGATCGCCCGATCATATACAGAGACCTGCAGACGGATGATCTGTCCATCCATTCCATAACGGATCATCCATCTGCAGCTGTCACAGCTCTGTATGGGAGCAGAGGTCATCTGCCGATCACATACGCAGCCCTGCAGAGGGATGATCCATCTATGTATGAATTATCCGTCTCACAACTCTATTTGGGAGTGGACGGCTTCTGCCGCTCACATGCAGGTATCTGTAGAGGGACTATTCATCCATGGTTGGACCATCTGTCTGTAGTTGTCACAGCTCTGTATGGGAGTGGACAGAAGCTGCCGCTCACATGCAGATATCTGTAGAGGGACTATCCATCCATGGATGGATGGATCATCCTTCAGCTAATCTGTATGTAAGCTACAACTACTCACATACAAAAGCAGGACGATCGTTCCCTGCTCTGTATGTGAGCAGAGTGAAGCCACTGCTTACATACAGATCTGCAGAAGGATGATCCATCCATAGATGGTTTTATGTATGAGAGCAGCTGCTTTAGGTATGTTTACATGGTGCTAGCAGGTCCATCGGCACCCCCTACGCTAAGCGAACCCGATCCACATTACCTACCTGCAGCCCCGGTCTTTCCCACAGTGCTCTAATGATACGCCGGCCAGAAGATCAACGTAGTGCAGTACGTAAGTAGTCTGCTCCCATACAGCTCTGCAGAATGGGACCAGGAGACTGGGTAAGACACTGACAGCTCCAACCAGCAGAACTGCAGGTACCAGGTATTTTTTTCCCTGGGTGCGTCCTATACAGTGGAGCATCCTATAAACTGAAAGTACAGTAATCATTTTATATACATAGTTAAGTAAAACATATAGCAAACAATATTCAGCCTTATGAGTTATAAAAACAATGTACACTGTTTTACTAATATTGCTTTTTTTTGTTCTTCAGGAATTTAACTTAATTGATAGAAGAGAACAAGCTCCTCTGCAGGAACTAATTGAAAAGCTGACATCAAAGGACAGATAGGACCCGAGCGATATGAGCACAGTTGCCTTTCATTCAAGCAAGCTTTGTTTATCGTTTCTGGCTCATTCATATAACAGCCAAAATCTGTTTGGTTTTCTTTTAGCGTGTGTGCTTACAGAGGGAACGTGATGTATCTATTTTCTTACCTTCTAGTGATTGCAGTTGATTGTATTTTTACATAACCAGTTTGCAAAAGGAAGAGAAGTGTGAATCCCCTGTAATAATTTGCACACCCTTTTACTGCACTGAAGAGGTTGACAAGTATAATGTGCCTAATTTAAATATGCCTCAATTTTTACTTAACCACTAAACATATTGTACATTTTGATGCTTGACTATTTACGATCTATGTAGTGGTGCAGAGAACAAGGGAACAGAGCTTGAGCTTTGAGAACAGACCTCTGATAGGTAGATTGTGCCTATAAAGGCATGACATCAGCAAATATGGTTTAAAAGCCAAAAGCTATTGAAAAGTCTCTGTCTAGGTCATATTTAAAATTCCAAATTGTGGTCACTTTCAGTATTATCCTGAACTACACATAAAGATCATTTACCCCTCTGTCCCAACCACAGCAGAGTTAAGAATGTCAATGTTTTGCAAGAGCAGCCATTAATATTAGTTTACCTTTTGGTATTTTAGTACAACCATTTAGAATGCAGTTTAAGTATGAACTGTTGAATCATGAGAATTGATTTTGTAGCTGTTAGGAGATATCCTTTGAAGAAGAAGATTGCACATTTACAGCCAACATATGAAAGCAATATTTTGGAGGATTTTATAAAAAAAAAAAGGGGATTACTTAGTATAGTCTGCCCTGTGTATTTAGGAATAAGAGATGTACCCACTAGCGCTAAACCTCTACAGAAAAATGAGCCTATATATTGCTCTTTGGTGCCCAGAGTGGAGCAAGACATGCACTGTTATACCCCATGCTTGCCCTGTGCATTAATAATATGTAATGGGTACAGTTATTAGCCTCTTAAAAAAAACATTGTAAAGAATGAATGACATTGTGACAGTGCATTAACCCATTGTTTATAGACCGTAAACGAGGGTTAAGCCAAACATATTTTAATTGCCCATGAAACCTAAAATCTATGAAACCTGTAATAGTCCCAAAGACATGCAAATGATTGTGATGTCGACATTGCTGTAGCGCATGTAGACTTCTAATGGCTCATTTGATTAAAGCTAGGCATACATGGTTCGATTTTAGCTTTGATTGACCCAAAACGATCAAAGTTCGATTGGCTAAAATTGTTAGATATCGATCAAAACATCGATTGAGTGATCGGACGTGTTGAAAAAATTTGGTAGATTGTATTCAATGAACACATTTATATATTACTCTTTCCTGTTTTTTTCAATCAAAACGAATATTGTCGATTTTGGTCATATTGCGATCGAACCATCCATGTGGTTCTACTTTGGATTCGACGACGATCGGTGTCCAATGAAAAGATCCAGATCTAAAATCGAATCAAAGTTTGTTTGTGCTAAAATCAAACTGTGTATGCCTATCTTTAGTCTGTAACCTTCCTAGCGCACCTCTGGTACCTCACCATTTTTAACAGCGTACGGTACGGGCAATCTCAGCAGTGTACATTAATGACGCTGGCTGTGTGGGTGGGAAAGCAGACGCCCCTCCATTAACATGGAGGTCTATGGCGCTGTGCACCCCCACGCCCTTCCGTGTCACCGTGACGCGATCGGTGACGCCGCACAACCCTGGAAATGCTGCAAAAGAGCATCGCCATAGCTTTCCGCTATATGCGGCTTTCATGGGAGCCCAGCTCATCCAGAGTTTGTTCTTCACACAACACATAAATATACTGTTATAATATACTATTTGTTGTTCGGGTATATTCCATAACTTCTTCTCCATATCGCATTCAGCAATTTAGCTCTCCGTATGTGCCAGTCATGCCCCTACCAGTGCCAATGAACCTGCTCCTGTACCACTTGAAGAGTTAAATACCAGTGCTTAGGTTTTATCAAACTATAGTTATCCCAACTTCTTCTACATGTACCTCTCAATGAAAGCCTTGTTCAGACCTGTGGATCTTTGGAAACCCTGTATAGTCACATACACTGCACAGGCTACATGTCTTTCTCCTGCTATTTATTCACCACTAAAGCTAACAGTTTAAGAACAATAATACAGTTATTGTTTTATTTTAGAAATGTGCATGAATATAATAGTCTTAGTCAAACACTAAGGTCCCAACTCCTTAAGTTGGCTCTGCAAGCCTGTTAAAGTGGCTTAACCTCCCTAGCGGTTGAGACGAGCCTAGCTCGTCCGAGCTTCAGGCTCGCCTCAACCGCCGGGAAAGCAGGCAGCGGGGAGACCCTATGCCTCCCCGGAAAGCTGCAGCGATTGTCTTCATCGCTGCAGCCATAGACCTCCATGTTGTAAACGGCGCGATACGGGCGGTGCACTAGGGAGGTTAATATTTGGGTGGTCACTTTAGCACAATTGAACTACTGTGGCAGCTTGAGGAATAAGGAACCCCTACCATTATTATTATTATACGATGATACATTCTGATACAGTTATCATATCTATCAAAGGGTGTTATATTCGGCAGTAGAAGAATAGATACTTAACACTTACAACTTAAAGACACACTATCTCACTCTATAGATGCTGCTACATATTCGAATATCAATATTAGAAAGTTGTTTTTTTTTGCCTATGTTGCCATTTATATCAGTCTTATATGTAAAGTATTTGAAATCTGAAGGGGTCCAATAATTTAATTTAAAATGAAACTGAGATATTTTTTTTTAACATGTGAATGGACAAAGTTAAAAAATTTGTGTTTTCTAAAATAATTTTGTAAGCATTAAAGATTATTTCCGGTTTCCTTCCACTGTATACAAATATGAATGCATACAAAGTGATCACAGCAAATGTGAATGTAACGTCTGTAAACAAGCAAAAATAAAAATACATCAAAAACCTGTATTGCCAAAACAAAAATAGTGAAAGCCAAAAAATTTAATTGAATTGTGTCAGCAGAGATAATATTTAATTTTGCGTGGTGCTCCATTTCTTTTGTTTTCAATGATCTTATTGCTTTGAAAAGAGCTGAAATCTGAATTGACATAAAGACTCTAATGACATCATATAGTCTCATTGTTTAGATAATGAGTTAATAAGAGGATATATATTTTAACAATCAAGGGTAAAGACCTCAAACAAAAATTTTGAAAGCATAATACAAACTCCACTTTTAGCATTGGATGGGCTATCAAAATAAATAAAGATAAAAATAAGAAATAGGGTGCCATAATTCTCATGATAATTGTTTATATACGGTGCATGGGGGTAAAACATACATGGATGTGTGTAAACCCCTATACACCATCAGGGTATGGTAGAGCACAATATTCTGGGGTTGTGGAGAACATATTTGCTGCATAGTATAGCTGCCATAGTTTTGGATAGACAAAAACTACAGCATCATCTACCTCCTATCCAGTGTCACTGTGCAGTGCACCCTTATTGAAGATTTGGATCTCTATATGAAGGCATCATTTAATCAGCACAAACAAGAGAAGGGGTTTTTACACTCAATGAAAGGGATTCTCCTCAGGTATAGATCTATCCTGGTTTCCCATCTCACACACACAGAATAGGAAAAAGAGAAAGATACCCTCCAAATCTGGGACTTTAAAATGTTCCCCCGGATAGACAATTGAAACAAACATTGTAGTTAAATTTCATTAAACTTTATTAGCACCACATGAAAAACAAACAATACAGACAGCATGAACATTTGTAACCATTGCAAATTGTCATGATGTCTGTATTGTTGCTTTTTATGTGGTGCTAATTAAATTTAATGAATTTTAACTACAATTTTTTTTAAATTGTCTATCCGGGGGACCATTTTATAGTCCCAGATTTGGAGGGTATCTTTCTCTTTTTCCAGCACAAACAAAAGATGGGCAATACGTGATCTAAAGCAGCCCATACACGGGCCAGATTTTCAATCAATTGACTTAAAACGATAAATTTTTAAGTCGGTATAAAATTGTATGTCGATTGTATCATGGGCCATATGTAGTACAAGATTTTTTTTTTTTTCAATCGACATAACAATCGATCCAAAATAGTCAGATTAAAATTTCAATCAGAAGTGAGGTAGAATAGGTAGAAAAAATCGATCAAAAATTGGTTGATCACACTTGGTTCTCAAAATAACGAACCAATTTTCAAACCGATCAAAATTTACCATCCAGTCCGATCAAATAACGACTGAATTTTCACTCAATTTTGATCGGATTAAGTCGATTTAACCAGGTGGGCAAAACTCAATTTTCAATCAATCGACTAAAAAAATTATCGTTTTAAGTCGATTGATTGAAAATCTGACCCGTGTATGGGCTGCTTTAGATGCCTTCGTTTACAATGCTTTGTGTCCTTGTTCAACATGAATGGTTGTCAGACCATGTATTGTAAACAAAATGGTGGTCATGATCTAAAAAAAGGTTATTGGCTTAGGTGTACTAGGAAATCAAATTTGCATATGCATGAGCCAGACAGACTACATTGCAATCTACAGCATATTTGCGCATATTTATGAAAAGGTAATGCACTTCTAATTTGAGGACAAGATGTTATCGGGTATTAAAACATAGCCATACACATACAAATGATCTTGCCAGCTGTGTAATTTTGTGTTTAAAAATAAAAAAAAAGATGCAAATATACCAGTTTATGTCCAAAGTTGAAGATCTAAGATTTCGGTCCCAGCCAAAAGAAACGCTCATGCAAGGTGCCCAATAGAGTCAGGTCCAGTTTATTGGTAAATTACAAAATATATAAATATATATATATATATATAAGCATCAACATGTTTCGTGGCTATTACGGCCACTTCTTCAGGATGATTAATGTTATTCTCCTCTGTCTCACACTATTCACTGTTACCATTCACACTACATGTGTTGCGTTTTTTAAAATGCCCTGCTACATGCATTTTTTACAGATGTAATGTGCAAAACGCATGCAGAAAGGCATGCCTTTAAAAATGCATATAGTGTGAAAGGGCCCTAAGGCAGTTACACCATGAAGACCGTTGTTGGTCATGGCACACATTTATACAGTACTTTAGAAGCCATATTAGTGGCTTAGTAAAATGTATTGAACTTTTACATACCTATACAGAATGTCGCCCAACCACTCTGTAAAGCTTCTGTTGTTGAAGTTCTATTCTTTTTGAAGAGTCTTGTCAGGTGAAGCATTACTACATAAAGACATAACACTTCCTATGTTATAGGTTAAGCTGGCCATATAAATAGGTTTGAAGCAGCATTCTTGTTCGACTGGATATGTGATTTATTTTTGGAAATGTAAGATTAAATGTTTGGTTATACTGTCAGCGGGAGGCCAGCTTCCTCTAGTAATTTTACCTCTCTACCTGTACTAGAGATCTGGTAACATGTACAAAAAAATCATATAACTCATTTCAAACAAACATTTGTTGGAATAAAATAGCAGTTAAAGTCAGAAAAGATATATGTGTGAAACAAGGCAGTGTACATACAACACAAACAATGCATTCTGCTGCTCTATCCTTTGTTTTTCAAGGTTTTCAGAACTGCTACCAGTTTCCTTTATCCACAAATTCTTGAAGGTGGAACCCAACATTTGAACAGGTGCAAAGGTATTGTCTCTAGATCAGAGGTTCTCAACCTGTGGGGTCAAATGGCCATTTTACAGGGGTCGCTGAGTGCGCTGAAAGCAGCAGCACTGATGCCCACAAGTAGGATGGGAAGTTAGGAAGAAGAGAAATGTCAGATTTCCTTTAGATCTTTTTTGTTTTAAAAATCAAAAAATCATAAATTATATTTCATACTAATCTATTAATAGAGCATTTTCTAAGGTGGCCACATCCCAAAATCAATAAGGGAGAGCCATATGGGAGTCTACTCGCATAACAGTGGGTTCCCCCTGGAGGTTAGGCCAGGGGCGAGGGACTTTAAAGGCCAAGCAATAGGTATACAAGAGGTAAAAGCAATACCCTTATTTTAATCGTTTTGAACGTAAAGTTATGTATTGCACAGAAGGAATTTAGCTGACAAAATAATTTACATCATAAGGCATACATGTTCACCTCAGATCATATATATAGCATAGGTAAAACAGATCACAATAAAACTCGGTTACACAAACAAGTTTCTTGAATGTAATTCAACACCAGAATCCACCCGACGTACGTTTCGCCATAACTAGACTTTTTCAAGGGGAAAAGGTCACAAGTGTCAGTGGTCATGATCATTATTAGGCTCCGTACGTACAAGCCACAAGGACCCCTACCTACAGACCTCTGACAATGATCCGGCCTTGCTGTCCTGCATGTGCTGTATTGACTTCATTACTTGTTCTACCATGCTTACTCGTAACAGATCCTTGACCAGTCTGAACTCTGGGCTAACCTTGCCACTCGTTCCCATGTGGGACTTGAGCCTAATATTGATCATGACCACTGACACTTGGACCTTTTCCTCTTGAAAAAGTCTCGTTATGACGAAACGTACGTCGGGGTGGATTCCGGTGTTGAATACTATCGCAGAAAACTTGTTGTTGTAACCGAGTTTTTATTGTGATCTGTTATTACCTATGCTATATATATTGATCTGAGTGAACATGTATCGCTTATGATGTAATAATTTGTCAGCTAATTCCTTCTGTGCATACATAACTTACGTTCAAAATAATAAATAAGTAATTTGCTTTTACCTCTTGTATACCTATTGCTTGCCCTTTAAAGTCCCCTCCGCCCCTGGCCTAACCTCCAGGGGGAACCACTGTGTATGCGAGTTACCTCCATATCTCTCCCTATATATATTTTCAGTACTACATGCCACCGGTTACATATACACTATGGTGTTTACTATGAACACAAATCAATTTATAGGCATCTCACAGGTTCCCAAAATGTATCATAGGATGTTTTGTGTTTTGAATGATTTTGACAAGTCTGCTTTATGTAACTAAAGTTAAATATGAATATTTTTTAACCTGCAAGTTGGATACCCATACAGATTGTTGTTTTTTTTCTTTTTAATATTTCAATATAGTAGAGTATTGTACCATGTTGCCATTGTTTAATTTTATAAGGTTTGAGTTTGAAGTGATCCCTTTATTGGCTAACTGTATGTAAACTGGCTGATAATTGAAAAGCAAGATTCAGATGTCTCGTATCCCTTTTTAAGCCTAAAAAGAGATCTGAGACATCCTAAAAATTACTCTTTCCCAGTACTCAGTTAGCCAATAAACAGGATCACTTGAACTCCAAACCCTCTATATTATCAATAACAATAATACTTTTCTGTCAGTTTGCTAAAAGCTGGCAGAACTCTAATAGTGATTTGCCACATAAGCCATGTGTGTGCCAATAGTGTTAAGGTTCTTAAAGGCAAGTTCCATTTAATAAAATTGTTCCTGTGGTTGGAATTAAGCGAGGTATAATAAGGTTAAAAGACCTCTATGCCCTCTAGTTCAGGGTTTCTCAACTTCGGTCCTCAGGGACCCCCAACAGTGCATGTTTTGAAGAAAACCTGAAACAATCACAGGTGAGGTAATTCGTGTCTCAGCAGAGCTCATTAAACCTTGGTGGTCTTCTGCAAAACATGTACTGTTGGGGGTCCCTGACGAACGGAGTTGAGAAACACTGCTCTAGTTGACCTGACGCTAGATCCAGTCTTTTATCTTTGAAACGAATGCACTTAGAAACAATAAATTGGTGACCCTTTCACAACACACAAGCACCATATTGACAAATGCATAGCTATACATGAATATGACATTTAAAATTTGCTACATTTAATTCAAAAACTATTTTAAAAAATTTGTCTTAATGTATCTAAAAACGCAAGTATTCAGATAAATTTAAAGGAGTGAAATAGAATGGTTAATCTTTACAACATTTAGACTTGATGTACATAATCCGTATAGATTGTAATTGGTTGCTTGAAATATTTAAGACCTCTTTACTTAATCTGCTGTTTTTTTGAAAAATAAATATCTTGTTTGACCAACTACTTTTTTGCTTTGGTTATGAGGTTCACTTGAAGATTTTAGAAATGTCGACTTAATATTCACTAAATCATGAACGTATTAGCCTCACACATGTGAATTTATTCTATCATGTAGATAATATAAAACCACTAGAGTTATGAGTAATTTTCTGAAGTGCAACTATAAGGCTATGTTCCCACATGTGTGGCCCCCCGCGGCGCGATTCTAATCGCGCCCATGTTTTTGAATGGGGCCATGATCAGAAGTAGACGCGGCGCGACCTAAAAACTCGGGCAAGACATGAATGGCCATGGTTAAAAACCACGTCTCAATAATTGAGTAGCGATTTTTAACCATGGCCATTCAATCGCGCCATGGGTGGCCACACATTTGGGAACATAGCCTAAAAGCCCTAGTCAAGGCTTTTTTACATGGGTAGTTGTTAATGACCAATTAATAAGCACAAACAACAGGTGTCGGCCGGTCGGTTTTCTGGCTTTCGTCGGATAGTTCTGTCACAGGATTGTTATCTCTAAATTTTCTGCGAGCGCCTTCACAAGTCTGCAGTCGCAGACAGGAGCCCCCTGTTGTATCGACCATGTACATGTAGCCTTCCTTTTAAAAACCCAACCCAAATCATTATGGTTAGATACATTTTTAAAGCTGGCCTTCCTAGTTGTGTGATTTGGCGGTCCAGCTATGGGGTTCACTGAAGATCCAGAGAACTGCAGCAATGATATCAGCACAAGATAGAATAGCTGGCATGGGCATTTATTTGCAGTCCCCCTACTCCTAAAAGTGTAATTAGCTCTGAGTTTTCTTATTCATTAATCAAATAGGCCCCAAAAATATGTAGGATTGTCTTGAATACGGTAGGAGGGAGTGGTGGCCTAAAATTTGGCCAAGATAGATGGACCCTGGTATAGAAAATGCATCAGTTACCTATAGGATCAACTGAAATTTTACCAACCTTTCCGATCATTAGATTGAGCGCTCAATTTCTATCGATTACGAATGTTAAAACAGGAAAAAATCTACATATATGGCCACCTTAAGTAGTGATGATTTGCCACTGCTAATGGTATCATATCTTTCTTAGTGGCATATTTATTATTACAACTACTGCAGGTTATTTATACATAAAATACATGCACAGAGAAAACTTTACTGACTGATTTGGTGATCTTAATGTCAAGTCAATGATGGGTTTTACAGAACTATACAATGCTTTGGGGGCCATCTAGTGGTGACTTGCTGTTATGACACGGCTCTGGTCTTAAGAGGGATGGTGTATAATCTGTAATGTCACATTTCTTATTTCCTAAAATATAATTTATCAATTTTTTTTAGTTAATATGTTTAGTATTGTGCATCCAATAGGAAAAGTACAATCATCCTGTACATGTAGAACTCTTCAGTTGTTGCTGGGGGGGGGGGGGGGGGGGGGGGTTACAGGTTGACTGCCTGGGGATTCATTTATGTTCTAGAGAGGTACACAGCATGAATGACGCTCTAGATACACCAGTGGTGGCTATTTTTACCAACTGTTTCTTATACCTGTTAGAATATTCGTATTCCCTTTTGGTTTTACTGCTCATGTTTTAATTTTAGAAATCTAAAGAGGTTTTCTGACATATATGTCAATGGAAAACCATGATACAGCATATTTTCATTCCACTTACCACCAATTTTGCCAACCATGATTACCACCAACCACAAGTAAAACTGCTTTACTTAGGGAACACTTCTAACACATTCTCCCTTATACATCATAGTAGGCTGAGACTCACTTTTAAAAAGGCCACACACTCCAATGGCCCTCATTGTGACCACCAAGGGGCCCACAGCTACCTTTACCCAGCACAGGACCTTTACTGATCTCCAGGGCTAGAAAGTGCTAAGAGTTGTCTTTTCAAAAATGAACACTGCTATTCTAGATTAGTAGCTTGTCTACTAAATATACCTCTTACTAGAAAGTTACTGACAATGAAAATGTCTTTGACATTGAGCACCATGCCCACATATATAATAATTGCTTTGCCTGCTGGATACCCTGTTTCCCCTATGATACGAAATCCCCATCAAATAAGCCACCTCCTGATTCTTGCCCAACGCGTTAAAATAAGACACCCCAACAAATAAGACACCCACCGATACCTGCCCCTGCCCGAATCTCGCGTTCAGGTGGTACAATGGGTAACTGTGTGTCTCCGTGTGACTCCGTCAGGGCTGGATGCAGTGCAGGAAGGACAAGCAAACTACTGATCCCTGCCATAACGGAGTCTGTTACCCCGCCGTACTAGTAGAACCCAAAAAAAGGGAGTCAGTGAAGAGGACAATGTTTGGCACAGGGTGATCGAAGGGCACAATGTTTGGCACAGGGTGATCGAAGGGGACAATGTTTGGCACAGAGTGATCAAATGGGACAATGATTGGCACAGAGTGATCAGAATAAGACATCCCCCTGAAAATAAGACCTAGGGCATATTTTGGCGTTTCAAAAAATATAAGACAGTGCCTTATCATCTGGGAAACAGGGTAGGTATAATGATTTCTGCTAATATTTGTATTCCCTTTTCCTCTTTCTCTCCCTGCTAATCCCAAACCTTTCTAACGTACATCTTGTTCATCATATTACCAGGGATGGACAGGGTGCTGTACATAGATTCCTGAAATTTCCATGTGATTCTGAGGCTTAATGTCTGAGAGGACTTAAAGCACACCTAAACTCAAAAATAGAAAAACACTTCCCTAAATTATCTCAACAGCTCAAAGTTGCTCAAAAGCCTAAAAAAATAGATTTAGCTATCCTGCTGCGTCTGTTGGAGCTGCCATTTCAGATTTAGTGCTAGCTTCCAGTCTTGAATGGGTTAAGGCTGGAAAAACACCGGGGGTGGGGGGGGGGGTTCCAGATACAATGCCTGTCAATGGACACAAAGTGAAAGCAGGAAAAAAATTGTGAACAGCTGCAGAATGTTGGGTGCCAAACACTGAGGAGCTCAGTGCCGCAGCACTGGTGAGATCGATCCCCAGAGAAGGAGGATCTCCTCACATTTAAGGTTTTTTTATATTTTATTAACAGATTGCTCCAATAATGTGGGGTTGGCTAGCTAGGGGAAAAAGTTTGTCTGGTGGGTTAAGGTGCGCTTTAAATCAAATAAGTAAAAATAATAAGTAGACCATGGAGAGCAAGATATGAAAATGAAGGAAATTACTAGATCATGATGTTTGTCATTCAGGGCTTGTTTCCACTTAAGCGGAACTGAGTGGTTCGGTGCGGTTCTAACCGCGCGGTTTGGTGCGGTTTCGTCCGCCCACAACCGCATACATTGGAAATGCATGTGGCAGTTTCCATGTATGCGGATGTGCGCGGTTGCGATCGGGCCCGGATGCGGTTTTGAACGCAGCATACCGAGTTTTTTACCGATCCGCGCCAAACCGTGCACATTGACATGGTCGCGGATTGGAGCAGTTGTGCAGAGAACAGGGCGCGGATTTCGTCCGCATCCATTGTTTC
>CM070032.1:148091803-148102179 GCA_036250615.1 Ptychadena robeensis | reverse complement strand
AAAACCACGTTTTTCGATCAAAAAACCCAACGATTGTAGTAGTAAAGTAACAATCGAGATCACCATTGATCGATTTTGTTCAAATCGTCGCATTGGAACGTGTTCGGACAGGTTGGAAAATTTTTAGCGTGACTGTCGATTTTTTTGGCACTTCGCCATTTCACTTCCGCTTGCACACTCACTCAACGTACAGGCGGGAATTCACATCGCGCACCCGAGGTTTTGGCTTTACTTCGTATGCATATCGAAGGTTAGTGTACCGATCACACAAGTTTAAGAGCCCCTGAGCCGAGGTCTACTCCTTGATAGCTGGTGTTGTTGAGCCACACCGAAGTCAATAGGTTATTTCTTGAAAATGAAGGGGCCATCTAGTTTCTTAATCCACCCGCACATGATAGTCACCCACAGACACATGGTATACACGAAATATATCTAATCTTATACTCGACTATTCTTTCTTTGAACAGTAATTAATCCATGTGTGGAGGCCGTAGCTTTACCCAGGTAAACAGAATGGTTGACTTGGATGTTTGGCTTTCAGGATGATGGGGATTGAAATAGAAGGGGAGGATTGGTTGAAAGGAGAGGTCCTCTTCATAGAAAATCATAATCTGGCCCTCTGGTGTCTTTTCTCGCTTGGAAGGCCTGTAGACTTTTGAGATTGGGAGATGGTCCATATTTGGACATTCGTGGTACTTATTGTGAGATTACGTCAACACTCTTATATTTCTGTAAATGATAGAGGACAACTAATGAGGTGATTATGGTAGTGGACACGATTATGAGAGTGAGGAGGTGACATAGTAACAACAATTCATGAGGACATATGAAATAGATGACACAAGTAGGATTCTTGCATGGCAAGAACTGAGGAGGAAGGAAAAGTAAGATGAAGGGCACTGACACACGAGAGCAGGAACATACCGTGTGGCGGGCCCGACCCCCCACCAAGGCTCCAGCTTTCGAGGCGCTGGTAGGTGGGCGCTGCTCAAGGGGGTCATTACAGCATGGACAAGTTTAACCCCCTGAGCCGCGCCAATGAGTTAAAGGATCACAGGGACTGGATGGAGACCGTTTTAAATACTGCCTGGCTAACCTTTAACCTTCCTAGCGTGTCTGGCGGCAAGTCCCTCGTCCTGCACTTGCTAATGCAATATGCAGCTTGACGAGAGGCAAGCGTCCAGATCAGATCCCCAGCTGCTCCACTCTGCTATGAGTTGCTGTCTGTGGTGCGATGTTATGCAAGCAGCTGTGACCCCTCTTTCAAAAGGCCTAATCGACAAATGAATGTCCCGATTGCATATGAATATCGCAAGGGACATTCATGTGGCCAAATGGGGACATCAATGCACAAGCGGGGAATATCAGTGGACAACGGAAATCAGTGGAACAACTGGAATACAGTGGAACAAATGGAATATCAACCCATTGCATTGCAGATGTGGTCTTGGAATAACCCTTAAGAGAATGCCATTGCATTGGTACAGGATAACTGTATCAATAACAATTCAAAACAAAACAAAAGAAAAAGTTATTATGAACAACATAAATACTGTTTTTTAAATTAAAAGTTAACTAGCAGCACCCACTATCATAGCATCACATATCCACACTGTTAAATTCAATCCATACACTCCTTTGCTTGCCTTTATTGTACACTACTTTCCACATCAAAAACAAACCCAATCACCCCGAAACATGTACATTTAACCAGCAAAGTATAGAATAAAGCCAAAAACAACGAAGTCATAACAGACATTACTCTTTCAAAGTCATTTTAATGCAAAGTATAAATTTTAGGTTATCACCAAAAACTTCAGTAAAGGTGCCATTACACCTTTAGATCTCGTAAATGTCCCTCATATATATTACTGGTTTTGGTAAACAAAAGGAAAACTTAAGGATCACCTGACAGAGAAATATAAAGGGGTATGGGCACACGAAAGGCATTTATGTCTGCTACGAGCATGTTCTTAATAGTGATGACCTACATAATGCAGTCAATAGCACTATTTAATGTCAATTTGTGGAGAGGAATTAATGAGAAACTAGTAAGGAGGTATGAAAAATCAGAGCTGTTTTCTAATTTATTGAATCTTATAGAAAATGAGGTTACTTTGTCAGAAGTACTCCCACAATAAGGTACAAAAAACTTACCCCACCTATTCACTACAAAATGACTAAGCAGCAGACAGGCACTTGGACCATGACACGTCTGTGAGAAAGAAAATGAGGGCGCAGAATGTGACACCATGTCATTGTCACAGCCGCAGCACAACACAATAAGAAGAAAACCTTATAATACATAGTATTCTGCAGCCAGGAGAAGGCAATTTCCTCACCCAGATATCACAATGCAGCACTGAACTGGGGGCAAGTGATGGGAAGATGATAGCAGAGGGCTGATCTTGATGGGTATTGGGGAACACAGGAACCAGGGTTGTCAGAATCTGTGACACTGCGAGTAGATGGTGATCTGGGTGATGCCCAAGCAAAGAGGGTATTGTCTTTCTGGAGATTAAAACCAGAGAAAGGTCAGGGGTTGGATTGATACGTATGAAGATAATTGCCTCGGTCCCTAGTACGTTTTCTGGTTCAGCGGATGGTGGGGTACGTCTCATTGTTACAGCACCCCTACTGTCCATATTATCATCACTTGGGCAGCTCAGCCTCTGTTGTTGGTGGACCTTGTCCCGGCCCTGGGAACACATATTATATATTAAACAGAGGGTTGGGTGATAATAAAGTAGATGGCCTGAACTATTTTTAGTAAAAACCCTTGAAAGGTTTGATAGAACATGAGCATACAATAAAACCGAGTGTGTATAGACTGTTTCAGACAAATTCCTTTCACACCATGTATGCACCATGCACAGCACACACTGTATGTACTTAAATAAATGCGCACAGCAGTGTGTTATGCATCCTTTAGAGACCTGACTACCATTCACCAATGGAAAGAATGCGTGTATAGCGTAAAAGTATATGTGAAACAATGGCAGAGCAATAGGGGGTGCTACCGATAGGTTCCATTGCACCCTTGGCAGTCATTATCTGTGTTGCTTTCTCCCTTGGCTGTGCTATAGTTTAGAGAACACAGGTTATGTGAGAACACTGAAGGGACAGATTTGGCGCCAGTCTCGAGGTGTCCGTGCTGAGGTAAGCTCTGGGATGTCAATGCTCCATCCTACCCAGGCCTCCGGTCGCATGCTGCTGCACTATCCTCAGGAGAACTGTAACGAGTGACATGAGTGGCTGACGGCTGTGTGAGGAACACCGTCCCTCCCGCTCAAAACACACAGCGCAGACTTTCTCAGGAAATCACCCGTCCCTCACAACATATGTTCTCTTAGTAGTAGCAGCTGCCGTGTTCCCGCCTATCTTCTCTAATCGCTGATTGGTTGGCTCTCCTCCGTGCCTATTGAGAGATTTCACAGACCCCGCTGGACGTGCAGCTGCTGGGTGCCTGTGCTCGGTGACGTCGCTTTGCCCCGCCCCGCTGACCCTAGGCGCCAAAACTCAAACTTGTATTGAGCGGGAGACAGAGGAGCAGAGAGCGCGACCAGTGTCACTGTGTACGGAGCGGAGATAATGGCCACCCCACCGAAGAGGATATGCATCGACTTCCCTCCCTCACCCAGCTCGTCCACCTCATCTCCCGGCAACAAGAGCAAGATCAAGAGAGTGTCCATAGAGGGCAACATCGGTAAGAGGAGCCTGGGGCATAGTCAGGGGTGACACCGGGGACGATGCTGCAGCTTATATTAGAAGTAATTGTGTCCGATATGTACTAATAACCTAACCATCGCCGCACTGTGAGCGCGACCTGTTCTTGTGACAGACTTTCCCGCCATAGCAGGCTGTCATCCCCACTGGCAGGCTGCACTGGTCATCGGCAGGTGTCTGACAGGACAATGCTATGTCCGCTCTGGTCATCACCATCCATCAGACATGTAATAATTGCATCCACCATCAGTCCAAACTATACATTGTACTAGTGTATTATCAGCCACTGCATGCTCCCTGGTCTCCTCTCTATCTGTAACCAGAAGTGGATGTGCAATAACTCTAATGGAGGCTGTGTGTACAATCCATAGTCAAGGACATTTTCTATTCTGCACCTAGCTGCCATCACCATCGGTCAATTGGTTTTGTTCTGTACTGGACAGAACAGGACCATGTGTGGATATAAATGGCTGTGAATATTTAAATGTATGAGCCAGGGTAGGACAATGCCCACTGTGGGCAATATAATAATGTCATTTCTAGTACACAGATACCTGCAGTCCGGCGATATGGTTTCTGTCACTGCCACATGGATCCATATTGCCCATTATAGTGTTATTGTGCATTGGAAATGACTTTAAACATCAGGACAGGAACTGAACCCTTACATTAAACCTGAAAATAATCCGCTTATGTTGTAGACAAATCTGATTTTATAGATGGTGACCTTAATGAAATGCATGTGGATCATGGCTGTTGGCCCATGCCATCCCCTGCATCAGTACTTCTCTCTGAGCAGTCTGTGGACATGATGATGAGGATAGATGGATGTCAGAAAGGAGAAAAGACAGGCTTTATATGGCTTGCTGCAGTTTCTGATGATTTCCGTGTTAATTGAAACGAGGCGATGGCGCGTATCCTGTTTGCCGTGCATAAGATTTAATTATGGTGTGTGGTGAGGATGAAAAGATTGCTGGTGTCATCAGGGTAGTAAAACTGGTTTTACTTATACAACAACACCAAGAAATGACTTCCAGCCTTTCTATGAGTAACACTCGCCACTTAACACCCAGTGTGAGCGTTTAATGTATATAGGCAGGATTAATGTTGGGTTACATGGGCTGTCATAGCTAGACTCTGTATCTAAGAATACTAGTTCCCTGGCTTTCATGCTGATGTGTTCTGAAGTCTGAACTAGATTTTTAAAATGGGGTCTGAAATAGTTGGTTCTAATTGGTAAACTTTAGGACATATTCTGTTTGTGTAACTTTGCAGAGAGACCCCTGCTTCCACAGGTGCCGAGATCCACAGCATGCTAACCCAGGACAGGCTTATTTACCTGGGCATTGGCTGTTTCTTAAACAAGTATAACGGCAAAAAAAAATTATTTGCGTCTAGAATATATTGAACATATGTTCAGTAAGTGAGAGAAAATTATGGGGCAGTCTATACTGGCACCCCACCCATTTCAGGGGCATCACAGCAGCCAGGACCCATACACATTTCATCTGTCGGCATCATGCAGACTCGCCAGAGTTGCATATAGTGTTATGGGACGTGACGAAAACGTGCCCGATGTGCTTTTTTGGAACAGTTTGTTCATGAACACACTTAAAACACATATAGGATGGAAAGAACTCCAATCTCTACATTTTGGGATGGCTAGTCCCTGAGACTTTAGCGGCACAAATGCAGATAACACGGATATAAAAGATAAATGAACAATACAGTTTATTATAAGGCACAAGGACACATACATCGAGCATAGACAGTCCCATCCATAACAAGGATGCATAAATACAAACGGTTAGTGCTTCAATATCGAGTCCAAGGTGGGTAGTGCCCGCAGGTCATACCCAACGCGTTTCACCCAAATGGGCTTCATCAGGGGTAGATCAGAAATGAGGTAGTTCCACTAGAAGCCTATGTTAAGCTATGTGTCCTGGAAGACATAAATGCTATTAACGTATGTGCCATGTGAGATATACATATACATTCCATATTGTCCCAATAGCTGTACTGTCCTAAATTTAAATGGTCCACAGAATTGTCCATATTCTTATGTTATTCATATTCATTTATCAATTCGACATATGTAGAGATTGGAGTTCTTTCCATCCTATATGTGTTTTAAGTTTGTATATTTGGAGATGTTGGCACCTACCTAACTTCCCCACTGGTTCCACTTTATTTACCTTGTTCATGAACACGTCACACTGACCCAGTGTAGACCCAGCTTTGGGGCTTGTCTCAATTGTGCTGACAATGGATGGGTCAGACTGAAGTATACCTATTGTTTCCAGGCATGTTCGGTATACACCAGCCCATTGGTTTAAAGAAGTTCAGTCATTAGCTGCTGTTTTGTAGCACGGCCAATGATGTGGCCCTAACGGGTGGGTTGCGCTCATTGGATGTGGGGACATCAGCACATCCAAGCGCATAATGTAGTCATTGCCTTAAAGCTCAAGAAAACCGCAATATCTTTTGAGAAGTCTACATGTGAGGATGCCAGTGGAGTGTTGTTGGTACCCAGACTTTCTAGCATACATGAAGTTTGGATATATTTGGTTACAAATTAAGTTTCTATGCTGTAGTACATGACATGTCGTTTCATGAATTGTCTTCTTTTTTCTTTTTTTTTTTTTTTACTTTCTCCAAAAGCTGCCGGTAAATCTACATTTGTCTGCATGCTCAATCAATGCAACGAGGACTGGGAGGTTGTTCCTGAACCAATAGCAAGATGGTGCAACGTTCAGAACACTCAAAACGAGTTTGAGGTATGCTGTGCATCATTTTGTGTGTGTTTGTGTGTATATACGTGTGCACTATTGTCACTGTCCATTACTTTTTGGTGCTTCCATGTAATACAATGTATGAGGAGTAATTACTGGGTTGTGCAGACAGTACAGGCAAGTTACATCTCATGCTCAGGACTTTTGGTCATTAACTATTGAAGGAACTTAGAACACCTATATTTCCTTCCCTATAACTATTAATAAAGGACATGCCTTATTAAATTCGGGTATTTTTATTCAGGCTCATTACCTCAGGTGTATATAGTCAATGACCTAGCCTTGCAGTCTGCATTTACAAACATTTGTGGGAGGATGCATTGTTGGATATGATTGGGACTGTAAATAAGACAGGAGTCACTATATCATTTCTGTTCCTCACCAGGAGCTGACCACGTCTCAGAAAAGTGGTGGAAACCTCCTTCAGATGATGTATGAAAAGCCGGAACGCTGGTCCTTTACGTTTCAGTCCTATGCTTGTCTCAGCCGCATACGCGCCCAACTGAAAGCTTTTGGTGGAAAACTAAAAGAAGCCAAAAATCCGGTGCTGTTTTTTGAGCGCTCAGTCTACAGTGACAGGTACACATTGTTTATAGTTTCAGTAGATGATGGAGACAGGTAAACTTTTCTTATGATTGAACCGATCTCTAGGAACTTAAGCTAGCCACACACGGGTAGATTCCCGTGCAATCGACCACCAACACACACAGGGGGGGCGTGTGACGTCCCCACGCTGTGAGTTGATGTGGTGCGAGTTGAACGGAAATCCAAGGGTGTGCACCACAGTGGCACAGCAATCGATTAGCCGTTCATAAAGAAGGTGCGGCTAGCTTAGGGTTCTCTCCAAGCTTTCCAGCATGGGGGGATGTGGAATCATTATCTGAAGCTGAAGAAAGAAAATCCAGCCGTTGGTGAAGGATGGGATGTCCCGACGTTTCGGACTGCTCCCCCTTCCAGGAGTAGACGTTACAACCGGGCTTCTCGTCCCCTCACTCTCCACGGCTGCAGTGAGTGCTGATAGGCTCCGCCCCCTTCCACACAGAGCTGTGAGTCGGAGCCTGTCACTTCTATGGTGATGATGTCGGGCTTTTGCCGTGCAGCCTGCAATCTACACATGAAGAACGATTTAATTGAGTGTTGGTGATTGAATTGAATGTGGTTTTCCAACATGTTGGAAAAACCCAGTTTCAATCGAGAGGAGTGACTTCGAGGGGGCTCTATTGAACCCCATCGAAGGACAGCACACACGAGGAAGGATTGGTAAGGAGATTCGAGTACAATTCAAAACACCGTGGATGGACCGCGCGAAGTTGAGTGAGTGTACTGAAACGTTTTACAAATCTACCGGTGTCTAGCTTTTAGACTGCCAGTGCTGTACTCTAAACGATACAGGTTGCCGGAGTGTAAAGCTGATCTTTTGGTTTAGTAGTTTGTTGCATATCTGGCACAAGCATGTATACAACTGCGGGACAAACTGTGTTGCCATTAGCTGTACACTTGGCATGCAGAGAGAAAAATCTCTGATTGGTCAGGTCTTTAACATCCAGGCCCCACATACCACCTGCCCCTCTGGGGTCATATCTGACATCATCGGGTGGAAGCATTGGCGTATACACTGAATCACCAGGGGATTTTGGAGGACAGTTAAGTTTGCTTATAGTTAACTCTGGGTGAGATTTATTAGCTGAGAAACGCGCACCGAGTATATTTAGCAGAATGCCCAGGAGATGAAGGGCTCTTTTACAGTATATGCACTGTCAAACCACATAACATGTATGCCTCGTATTTTGAGGTGCCTTGCCTTTTGCAATTTACTGTATCCCTGCATCTGCAGCCAAAATACATACAGCATATACCAAAAGGTATAATACACAGAGCAACATGTAAAGTCCATGCCCAGAGACTTGGTAAAATCTTTGTGCTCCATTTACTGGTGCTCTTGCCTCCTTTTGACTAAATTTCCCCAAGACATATTACTTGCTATCAAAGGGCAAGGCAAGTTTTGGATCATGGGCCACAATGGGTTCTTTGACAAATTGACAAAAATTTGACAATTAAGCCTTAGAAATTAAGACCGTGAAAAGTAGGAAAAAGAAAAGGAGTTATTTAACCTCCCTAGCGCTCTTGCAAGGTCCAGATTTCTGTACCAATAGCGCAGGGACGAGATGCAGCCGTCAGAAGCGTTAGGAAGGTTAAACAAAAGAATTAATGAATATTTTTTGGCTTTGTATAAATTTACCAAAATGTGCCTAATAACACATCAATAAACTTAATGAACAGTATTTTTTATTAAAATCCAACCTGCTGTGACTATAGGCATCAGCAGTAAAGGCGACAGCAGGCTAGATATTGCCTGCGTGCCATAGTACACCCATGTCTGAGCTAGCAGCTGACTTCTCTACCAAAAAAAACTAATATGCATATTGCTTTTATGTTTGATCTGCTGTGTTAACCAGTTTTTCAATGCCATTATCGGCAAGATTATTTTTGTGGCCAATTTGAGGACTTTGGACCATTTGCTGTACGATAATAACGCCATAGGCGTGGGCAAGCTCACATGTATGTACATGTATGTATATTGCGTATGACGTTGGGGTTGCCTAGAAGTCTCCAGACTGAAGCAACCCCTGCCTGAAGCCGTGGGATTGCCTGGAGCAATGTGTTCAATAACATACAGCTATACTCAAATCTTTCTAAATAATGTCCCTCTGTCATACTCCAATGAAGCTGTAATGTACTAGAGGTAAACATTCTGGTGTCCTCATAAGTGTGTATCTGCTCCTTTTACCAATCACAAGGCTGTGAGTTGGACAGGTGGCGCAGCTGTAACAAAGAGTTTGGGGTCATTCTGGCTGTGCTACCTGACAGCAATATGTGACTCGCAGAAGTGGTTAGAATGAATTACTAATCCTTGGGTAATAGGGGTTGTTATTGGTTTTTGTAGAGCTTGTTGTTACTGTGTGGGATCTAATTTCTGACTTTATCGTGCTCATTTATTATCCCCAACCTTTTACAGGTATATCTTTGCTTCCAATCTGTACGAAGCAGAGTGTCTGAATGAGACAGAGTGGACGGTATATCAGGACTGGCACGATTGGATGAATTCCCAGTTCTGTAGTGACCTTGAATTGGATGGTATTATCTATCTCCGAGCTGATCCAGAGGTAAATAAAGATGGCGTTCCCAGACATTTATGAGAACAAACCTTGTAAGGGGGGGGGTCACAAATTGTTCTGACTTTAGTCATGGTATGCCTTGTACTGCAGCTTAACTACCCCATAACTTTTTTGCTGCTGATGAGTCTGAAAAATAGGTTTAACTGAACAGATTGGTTGTGGCATGTGCTGTTATGGGGCGACTTCATTGTGTAAGCAAGAACTAGGCGAACTTGGGACCTTAGTGCTGTAATGTGAAAGTTGGGGTCACTTAGCCACTGTATGCATGGATCTATCTTTTATGGCATGGTTTATGCCTGCCTGTAACTACTGTGGTGGGACATGGCCATCAGATGTGGGATATGCAGGATCTGACCTACTGTGCTATAACACGGCCACCAGGTATGAGACATGCTAGGATCTGACCTACTCTGCTAAAACATGACCACTAGGTTTGGTATTTGCTAGGATCTTATGGACGAAGTGTGTGAGAAATGCTTTCACCTTTTTTGTGCTGGAATTTAACCACCAGGTGAAGTGTGCTATATGCTTTGATGGGATTCTCTGACTGTTAATTACCACAGTCACACACCTTAAATGCGCGAAACCTAGGAAGATGTGACATCTGTGGCGTCTCCCAGTCATCCTTTAGTGCAGGGGTGTCGAACTCAATCAGAGAAGGGGCCAAAATCTAAAATCCAGC
>CM070032.1:148056726-148073582 GCA_036250615.1 Ptychadena robeensis | reverse complement strand
TATACTAGCAGCTGCAGCGCTGGACGAGGTGCTGCCGTCCCGACCGCTAGGGCGGTTAATGCATCTAATTTTCCACTGCTCATGAACTTAGAGAATAGTTGTCACTCTCACGTTAGCTGTAGTGGCTTGTACTACTGTAGAAGGGAAAATGCTGCAGGGGTACAGCTTTGTAGTTACAGTGGATATAAAAAGTCTACACACCCCTGGTAAAATGTAAAAGGTTCCTGTGCTGTACAAAATGAGACAAAGATAAATTATTTCAGAGCCTTTTCCACCTTTAATGTGACCTATAAACTGTACTCAAATGAAAAACAAATTGAAATCTTTCAGGCAGAGGAAGAACAAATATAAACATAAAAAAATTTAGTTGCATAAGTGTGTTTTCTGTAGCTGTGTTCAAATTTGAGCAATCACATGCAAAATCATGTTAAATAGGAGTCAGCATACATTTGCTATTGTTTAAAGCGCCTCCGATTAACTCCAAATTAAGTTCTCTAGTTGGTGACACACAGTTGATTCCACAGCAAAAGCCATGGTCCACGGAGAGTTTCCAAAGCATCAGAGGGATCTAATTGTTAAAAGATATCAGTCAGCAGAATGGTACAAAATAATTTTTAAGGCATTACCGTATTTTTTGGACTATAAGACGCACCTGGCTGTAAAACGCACCTAGTTTTTAAAGCAGGAAATCAGAAAAAAAATGTGTTTAAATGAATTAGGAAAAAAATCACATGCAGTACCCAATTTCAGCCACAAAAATTATGTCACTAGAGAGCACACTTCGGCGTCTCCTCTTCCTCATACACAGGGAAGGGAGGGGGGGCTGGTGGGGGAAGCTGCACACATGTCTCCCTGTCTCCTCTCCACTGTGTGTGTGAGGAAACTGCCAGCGTGCAGCTTTCCCCTGCATTGGCTAAATCAGCGGGGCTCTGCAAATATAGCCAATACAGTTCAGATGGGTGATCCGCTGTGTGCAGATCTCACATCTGCCGGGAGAGCTGTCAGGGAGCCAAGTTGCGATCACTGGCAGCCAAATGGCCACGGACCATATGACGCAGGCACTTTTCTCCCCAATTTTGGGGGTGAAAAGTGTGTCAGAAAATACGGTAGATATATCATGGAACACAGTGAAGACATTCATCATCAAGTGGAGAAAATTTGGCACAACAGTGACATCACCAAGAACAAAAATTTATGAAAAGCTGAGAAGAAAACTGGTCAGGGAGGCTACCAAGAAGCATACAGCAACATTAAAGGAGCTGCAGGAATATCTGGCAAGTACTGGCTGTGTGGTACATGTGACAACAATCTCCCGTATTCTTCATATGTCTGGGCTATGGGATAGAGTGGCAAGACAAAAGCCTTTTCTTAAGAAGAAAAACATCCATGCCAGGTTACATTTTGCACTGAACACTGAAGTCTCCCAAAAGCACTTTGAACTTTTTGGCCATAATTCCAAAAGATATGTTTGACGCAAAAACAATACTGCATATCACCAAAATAACACAATACCCACAGTGAAGCATGGTGGTGGCAGCATCATTCTTTGGGGCTGTTTTTCTGCAGCTGGAACTGCAGCCTTAGTTAAGATAGAGGGAATTATGAACAGTTCCAAATACCAGTCAATATTGGCAAAAAACTTTAAGGCTTCTGC
This sequence comes from Ptychadena robeensis, assembly GCA_036250615.1. Lineage (NCBI taxonomy): Eukaryota > Metazoa > Chordata > Amphibia > Anura > Ptychadenidae > Ptychadena > Ptychadena robeensis. The sequence goes on along the minus strand of CM070032.1, from coordinate 148,071,928 downwards.
TAGAAAGCTGAAAATGAAGAGGAGCTTAATCTTTCAGCATGGCAACGACCCAAAGCGCACATCCAAATCAACAAAGGAATGGCTTCACCAGAAGAAGTTTAAAGTTTAGGAATGGCCCAGCCAGAGCCCAGACCTGAATCCGATTGAAATTCTGTGGGGTGATCTGAAGAGGACTGTGCACAGGAGATGCCCTTGCAATCTAAAAGATTTGGAGTGTTTCTGCAAAGAAGAGTGGGCAAATCTTGCCAAGTCAAAATGTGCCATGCTGATACCCCAAATGTGTCATGCTGATAGACTCATACCCAAAATGTGCCATGCTGATAGACTCAAAAATGCTCATATACCCAAAAAAGTGCTGCAATACCATCAAAAGGTGCTTCAACAAAGTATTAGTTTAAGGATGTGCACTCTTATGCAACCACATTATTTAATTTTTATATTTGTTCTTCCTTCCACCTAAAACATTTCAGTTTGTTTTTCATTTGAGTGGTACAGGTTATAGGTCACATTAAAGGTGAAAACAATTCTGAAATGATTTATCTTTGTCTCATTGTCTCAGACTTTTTTTTGACCAGACTTTTTATATCAACTGTATGCTGCTTGATAAACCTGTTACTTGTCATTCTAGTCCTGACCACAGCATTTCCCTTTTTTTCTCTAAAAACAGCAGTCGGCAACCTCTTTCAGTGAAAGAACGTCTGATGGGGGGGGGGGGGGGCTTCTCTCCTCCCTTACATCACCTCCCCCCGTCCCACCCGATGAGATGAGCAGCAGAGTTCTCCTGTGTGGCTCCTTGCTCTAGTCCTTCTCTCTAGCCACCTAGCAGCATACATTTGCTTAAGTTTGCCAACCCCTGGTCTATACCTGTCCAGTATGAGCTGTACTGTCCAAGAGGAAATGACTACCGTATATACTTGAATATAAGCCGATTTTTTCAGTACCTGAAATGTGCTATGTGCAAAAATTTTAATTCAGTTTATATTCAGGTCAAGAAATGAAAATCATGGCATTTTGTAGGTGGACTTTATGAGTGAATGGCAAAGCTCCCAAACATGCTATCATCACCAGGAGATGTAGAGAAGGGTTGTGGTAATATTTGAAAAAAAAAATTATTGTTCTAGACCAGTGATGGTAAACCTTTTAGAGACCGAGTGCCCAAACTGAAATCCAAACCCACTTATTTATCTCAAAGTGCCTGCATGAATTACACACACAACTCATATACACACACGAAAAACATGTAAATACTCAATCTACTTTCTTAAAAGAAAGAATAGGAGAGTGTGTGCAATCGGAAGAGAGGGGAAGAGAACTGACAACATTGAAAGCCAATAGGCTGTAGTTCTTTCCTCTGTGCTGGCTGACAGCTCAGGTGCCCACATAGGTTCGCCATCACTGCTCTAGCATATGCAGTGTTTGCATAAATTAGGTTCAAAGTCAAGTCAAATTAGATCTGTGCAAAACTGTGATAAACTAGAGCCTAGGTGCCCAACCTGTGGCCCGGGGGCCACATGCGGCCCTTTGGGTGTTGTTCGGTGGCCCCCCTTGGTCCTCTACATGCGGACCCCAAGAACCTAACTTAATGTATTAACCTAACCTAAAGCATAGGGCATAGCAACTCACCTGTGAAGTGGTCACATGCTGACCCAACTTTCCTAATCAACTTTGGTGGTCCTACATCCGTAAAATTTTCAATGTTGATCTTCATATGAGCGCTGCATCCAGGGGCAGGAGGGGGGGGGGTGCTGTCGGGATCTGGTCCACCACCTGCGGAGATATGTCGACGGGGGGAGGGTCTAGATCGATGTTATGTGCGGCCCTTTTGTGAAGCCGAGGGCCGCACTTGTGGCCCTCCATATCAACTCAGTTGCCCACCACTGAACTAGAGCAATACTTTCTTCTTTACAATGTTCCCACAAGCCTTGTCTACATTTCCAGCAATGTTGGTGACAATACCATGTTCAGGGGCTTTGTAATTAACTTTCCGGTCTACTGAATTAAATAATAACATCTCCTCTCAAAACCACATTTGCTGTGTGTTTCTGAGCCTTAGCTGCTGCATCCCTCAGGCTTATATACTCGAGTCATTCAGTTTTTCCAGATTTGTTTCTAAAATTAGGATCCCTGGGCTTATACTCGAGTATGTACGGTAGATAAGTGACTTGTTTGATATTATGTTAACATCTCTTAATGCCAAAGAATTGAAGTCTGAAGCCTTACCAGTGTATTTTTGACAAATATCTGCAGTTCACAATTTGAGGATATTTGCGATTTTGAATATTCGAGATATCACTCTGCGCGAATTTCGTATTTATGAATATCAGATCGAATATTTGTAGAATTATTTGCAAAATATTGTGAATTTGAATCTTGCCTATGCAGCTCATCATTAGAGATGGTCGAATTTTTTTTCAAAAATTCGACCATTTCGCCGGTTTCGACTTAATTGCAAAGCCCCTGAGCATAGTATCATCACCAAACTTGCTGGAAATGTAGAGAAGGGTTGGAGGTATACTGCAAAAAAGAAAGTAAGTCTCTAACACAAATAATTTTTTCACAAATTAAGTTCAAAGTCAAGTAAAAAATTCGAAAATCGGAATTTCGACTTTAACTTTGAACTTAATTTATGCAAAAACTACATGTGCTAGAGCAAAACATATTTTTTTCAAATGTTCCTCCAACCCTTCTCTACACCTCCAGCAAGTTTGGTGATGATACCATTTTCAGGGGCTTTGCAATAAGCTCACAAAGTTTCTCTACTCATCATCACTATTGCACACATGATATAAAAATTCCGCACTGTAAGCTTCTCATAGGGGCATTAGAAGACAGAAAGTAAGCATCATTTCTTTAACGCTGAACTTTTTTAGCCCTTTCTTTCTAGTCTCAATTTCCATAGTCTTTCCCTTTCATTTATCATTTATGTTTATCAATTCACACATTGCATGATATCTAGACTTTTCCTAGGGCAGACTGCATGTAAATCAAACCATTGCCATTTGTGCAATGTGCCATGTGGTCAGCACGGTGGCTCTGGGGGTTAGCAGTCTGGCCATGCAGTGCTAGGTTCAAATACTGGCCTGATCACTATCTGCAAGGAGTTGGCATGCTCTCCCCATTGGTTTCCTCCTGGTACTCTTACGCTTTCCTCCCACACTCCAAAAACATGCTGGTAGGTTAATCAGCTTCCCCCAAAAACATTCTCTAATGTTAGTTAAGCTGGCCATAGATGTCTTGATTTCCCCAAGATCAATTTTTGTAAACGATCGTAGAATGCAATTAGGTCTTCCATCATAAGTCATACATTGATCTATAAGTGCACCATTTTTGGGATCCGATTAGGGACTTGCAGGGGTTAATAGCAATCCAAAGAAAGAAACAAAAAAGTTACTTGAAAATACCAAGCCTCCTGGCTTTCAAATGTTCAACATAAATTGTTGTCCTACACTCGGCTTCTCAGCAGCAACAGGCCTGGGCCCCATACTCCCTGTGAGCCCCCCTGTATCCATTGCTCCAGCACGCCTTGGCCTCACACTCCTTGTGTGTCCCCTGTCTTCTTCTTGGTCAGAAGCTGTGTCTCCAACTTTAATCAGGAGCCCTGACACACTGGTCTCTGACTCTTTTGTAGAGACACACCCGGCTCCACTCACCTGCAAACAGGTGTTTACCCCTGGAGTGTTCCTGGGAGAATAGGAAGGCCCACCCAGTTCCATTCTCCCTATCTCAGTTCGGGAACCCATAACCAAAATGAAATAAAAAACTGTTCAGCAACAATCTGTTGCTGAGCAATGCTATCCCAAACTCCTTCCAAGATGAGCCACTCAATGGGATCACAGCCTGAATGTAGGGGAAATATGTCTCTCTAGCTGGACCCATCCCCACGGTCCTGTACAATATACATATATATTTATATATATATATGTTTAGCTGGCCATAGACATTTCCCCAAGATCGATTCTTTAAACGGTCGTTGCATGCAATTTAGTCTTGGATCATAAGGCTAGCCATTCATGGGTCGATTATTTTGCGATAAGATCGTTGATTCGATTTTTCTTGCAAATGTCTATCGGATCTAAAATAATTAGATTCTTTTAAAGGAATCAATATATTTAAAGAAATTGATTCCTGTGGAATCAATTATTCATAGGAATCAATTACATTTGTACGATCGACCAAAATTTACCAACATGTCCGATCACTTTTAGATCAATTTTATGTCAATGTCGATTACTTTTGGTCGATCGCACCAGCTGGGCAGGAATCGATTTCCATTCCAAATTGATAATTTTCGCGATCCGATTTATCACCGATCATCGATCTGTGATGTAACTACACAAATGCAATAGGAATGATGGAAGTGAGGTATGGCCTCCATGAGTCGATCAAAAGAAACTATCGCAATTCTCTAACAACGCCCTTCGATTCACGATCGACTAAAAACTTCAGACATGTCCGATCCCTGCACGATAGATTTTCCATGCGATTTCTCATCATTTTGATCAATCATTTTATGCATGCAATAATTTGTGGTCGATTGCATGAAAAATGGAGACGTCTATGGCCAGTTTTAAGCACTGTGTAATATGTCAGTGCTATTTAAATACAAAATATACATAATAATATGTGCATAAGAAGAGTTAACTCACTCTGTGCGTCAGGACTGGGAGCAGAACCAAGGCAGCGTACTGAAAATGCAATGAAAAAGGGAACGTTTTCTTTTAAAAATTCCATTAGCAGGTTGATGATGAGGAAAAGGAAGAATGGGGGAAACAAATTACGTTATACTTCAGCTTTAACAAAACGTAAAGTGTATTAAAATTAATTATTGCATTTGAATGAATTCTTAATCCTCACCCCAGCTCTGTTCATTATTATTTTGTCACTTATATGTAATTATATTTTCACTTTACAGGGAAAATAAAACAAATAATGAAATAGAAAGCAATCAACATAAGGTGGAAGGAGCCTAATTGATGATGGAGCCATATAATTAGGTACTGCAAATGTATTTGTGACGAAAGAAAATAGCTAGATAACAGATTAAAATGACAATAACATTCAGTCATTCTGCTGGTGAATCAGCCGATGCAGGGGTTCAGGTAAGAGCGGGGTCACACTTCTGGGGAGATTCCAAAGTAGTCTTCACAATGTATCTTACACAAGGTCCAAGAAATGATCACAACCTGTTTGCTGGATGAAGAGGAAATTAATACTGTTGCAGAGCTTTCTCAAATTAGGTTCCTCCAGACATCTAAAGGGGTCCCTTGACCAATGAGAACATTCTGATTTCTGAATCTGACACTAACCAGATTTGCATTTATATTATACTGTATATGTAAATAAATGGATTCCACATGTGGCGCCATTTAACCTCCCTAGATCCAAGTCCAGATTTCTGTACCAAAAGCGCACCATGCAGGTCTGTAACTTCACAAAATATTTCCGTACAAGGGTCTAGTAGATCCAGATACTGAATATAATATTAATAAACATTATTGTGTAATTATGTATAAAAAAATTATATAAATTTTTTTTATAAAAGGTATCATTTGAATGACAAAATCTCTAAAATACTTCTTTTGTATGATAGATTTCAAAACAGTATGTATTCATATTTATGTTTTGTTAAAACATAAAAAATAAATTTTTTATTACAATTGGAAATGTGTTTTGTGTTTTTTACTTTGAAATATATTGAATACAGTTATCACTGTATCCAGTACAATTCCCTTTGGCACCCTCTCTCCTCTGGTGTGATGAACACACCAGGAGAGGGAGAGTTAACTTTAAAGGGCACATCAGTGGAATCACACTTAAACAATTTTCTGCATAGAAAACTGTTTTCGTGGGATTTACTTTAGAATTTCCCGCCACCACCCCGATGTGATATCATTAACGGGGACAATGGCCTCAGTGAAGAAGCCAGTTCAGATGGTTGGAACCACCGGGACAGCGCAAAACTGTAAGTATGCGCTGCTGTTTGCCGGACGGCACCATCTCGTCTAGAGCAGTACTGACAGGACAGCGCTGGAGGAGATGGTGCCGTCAGAAATACTGGGGGGGGGGGGGGGGGGGGGGGGGGGGGGGGGGGGTTAAATTACCACTACAAGGGTAGGGTCTCTATTTTTGGATATGATGAATTACCGATTGGCATCTCATGGTTGCTTGAAGCTTGAGAGTAAGCTATGTCTCCACTGTATGGTATGCTCAGTCAGGACCCCTACGTTAAGCGAAGTGCTTAGTGGGGTCACGACAGAGCACATCAACATTACCTGCCCGGGGGATCCTCTGTTCGGACATCCACCGATGTAGGGGTTAATGTACTGCACTATGTTAACCCCTGCATCGGCGGATTGGCTCAACGCCATGTGAACAGAGGATTCACCAGGCAGGTAATGTGTATGTGCTCCGTGGGGACCCCCCTGATGGATCACACAACGCAGTGTCGACATAGCCTAAGGCTAAGGCTCCTCTATGCGTTTGGGATGTGCTGCGTTAATGGATTCAATAAACACAATGATTGATCAAGGCATCGAACAAGGCTTTCAACTGACTCAATTCCTTTTCTATGGGTGCGTCAACGCACCGATACTTGTGTTGGCTTGTGTTGCATTAATGTCAACATAGTGCTTTGCATTGATTTTAAGGCCAGCTGACTTATCACACCAATGGAAGTGTAGACACATCCATTGAATTTTAACGTATAGTGGAGCCTAAGCCTGAATCTGAGTGCTAGAGGTCAAAAAGTAACAGAGAATAATGAACAGCTGGTTCATTACATACACCAGTCTGGGATTTGTGAAACCAACTGTTTAATTAGAGTTGTCCCACTACTGGGGTAGGTTCTCTGTCTTGGATATGATGAATTTGTTATCGGCGCCACATGGTGTAGATTTGTTGCATGCTTATCTTTGAAAGGGTTGTATTTCACACTAAAAACTATTTTAGGAGAATTCTTTAATTATACTACCAGTGTAAACCCTTCAACACACCAGCAATTTAAGGGAACGTTCTGCCTTGACCATCAATGTAACAAAGCAATTCATTGACCAGTGTAAGGTGGCACTACACTGACCACCAGTGTACATGAATACATGACTTACTATGAACGTAGAAGAGGTAGAGGAAGGATCTTAAGAGTTCTCTCCATGATAATAATTTATTTTATGTTACTATAGTTACTGAAAATGATTGTGTAAATGAGCTCAGGCCCAAAATCAAGGCCAATCCCATGTAATGAACAGCTCGGAGGAAGGGGGCATGAAAATTGCCATTGTCACTACATACACCATTCTGGGACTTGTGGAACCAACTATCTCCGTATAATTGTATCTGCCATGAGTATCTGAACTGTGAGCAAAGATCATTTATTACTGAATGATACAGATGCAAGAGACTCTTTTGATGTCAAATTGGGGGGAATATGGCATCCATGGTCTAAGATTTTTCCCAACATATACGGTATCATTTTGTCCTTTCATATCCTGTAAAGTCACTTTGTGTACTTGCTCAGGTTACTTATTCTGTTTGGACAATATGTTTCTAGAACTATACCCTTGCTGCTAAATAAATAATAATGACTTGGGGCAAGGCCGACGGAGGAAGTGGCCATAGTTAAACCATACAAACCGCCATAACTTAAACCTTAATCTACAAATAAAGACATGACACAATGTTCGAGTTTAAGTGGAATGTATTAAAGGCCACAGCTTACCAAACACATTATGCAGATAATAAAATGTTCCATTAGCGTAGGAATAACATTAACTTACTGCGAAGGTCCCTGACAGTGCCCTTAACAATGACCTAGCTCAAAACCAACCTGTACCGACCACCAACCTTAAGATACTAAACTTCCCCCTGACGGCTTCCGGACCAATCTCCCATAGAGTCATTGACCCTTACACGCACTCTGGGTTTGACCAACGGAAAAACAAAGCATTAGGGCCAATAATTTACCAAGGAGTAAGCGAAGAAGGAGGGAAGAGGAGTAAAACTGGACCCAGGGAGGGAGGTAGGGAGAGACCTGCTAAAAGGGGATCTTCCACTTCTGCCTTAAATTGAAGGAGACTCCGCCCATGCGTGCATCATAGATGGCCTACGTCGTGAGCCTCTTCGGCCCAGACTGCCCCAGTCAAGTGCCATCCTCCCAATGGGCACTTGGCTCTGGGCATTCCATTCTTGTAATGGTAACCCTGCCCTTAGCTCCCAACAAGCATGTAAGGAGAGTGATGTTTACAATAAATGTTTGTTTGCAATGCTATAATACTTCCAGTGAAGGAATATGAAAACCACCCCCTTGTTTCCATGGCCTGAGTACAATTTCAATATCTCTGACTCCCAGTCCTGTTTATATCCTTATACATACCCTCAAAGCTGCCTTAATCTTTCATAGTTAATTAAAAGTAATGGCACTTGACATCTATTTTTTTCATTAATTCCTGCATATAAAACATAATACTGAATACTTTGTAGAAGTAAGCAACTATGTGTTTTCTCCTGGATGATATTCACATAACCTTGGTGTAGAAAATACCAAGCCATGACCTGCAGTTTTGGCAGCGGCACCTGGAATGCTCCATGTTTAATGGGATGTAAAGTTTTTCTAATGTCATCATTTACTTCGGAATTGTGAAAGCATGCGGTGTTTAGCAATTCAATCATAAGTCTTTAGAGCTAGATGTTCTTATTACAAGCCTCTTTATTTTATAATTAATTACTAACATCCCAGGAGCTGGGGCCTGTGCTTCAAAATACAGCAGACTCCTCCCAATAGAACAAGACAGTACAGGGTAATGTTGATCAGTAAACCACCATAACTATTAGTTATAAAATAACTCTTCTTTCTCTATTCAGGGGGTTCTGTACAAAGTACTATTACTGCTGATTCTTTAGGTTTGTCCTGTTTCAATAAGCATGGTTATGTTGTGTTGTTGGCATCAGTTTAGGATACTTCTGCTATAATAACAATTACAAGGTTCAGTTGATCTCAAATTGACTTGTTTCAAGATGCTTTTGACTACCCCAGTGGTGTCACTGGGTTTGGTGTCATCTGTTGCCGGAAACCCATTGTGTCACCCCATAGTGGCATATATGGCGTATTGAGGGACTATGTTGTACAAACATTAGTATGTGATAATATGTATAATTGTGTAGTGACCTGAGAAATGGCCACAAAACGGTATATAATGCGCTGTGAATATAGTGCTGTATAATGCTTTATTTTAGTTGGTGTAGGTACCTTTTTGCAAGGACAGGGTTAATAGTTTTTCCCGCAGTTTTGGCTCTCTGCTCTAGATGTAACTCTTCTGTTCTGTTCTGCTCAGCTACAGGACTTAAGCCGGCCCTTTTCTGAGCTTATAAATATTAGTCCCTTAGAACATTCTGGGCTTTTCTGTTGATGCTCCCCTGAAGACCTGCAGCTTTCTTCAGTTGTGTCCCAGACGAGAATCCGTGTAGGAGGTGATCTCCACTGACCTACAGTGTGATACCCTGACTGGACTGCCTATCATGCTTCATCCTGGAGAGAGCCTATAGCACTCCTGTCCACAGATTTCAGCAGCTGGTAGCCCATCTCTGCCCTCGGGAGTTGGAGCCTGTATGTATATACTCCTCAATTAACTGTTAAAACTATAAAAGTAAATAGCCCCCTACCAACTGTGTGAACCTTTGCTTTATTGTGGTGTGAGCGGTGTTTGGTGTTCGGACAGAGGACATCCATCCAAAAGGACCTGGTCGTGTGTGTAGCATGCTGCACTGCTCCTGCAGGAAACTACAATAATATGTGACTGTCCTTTGCTGTTTCGGTGTGTGTGTGTGTCACTTCTTTGAAATCAAACTGTCCACTTAGGTTACAACACTAATTGACAATCAATTTCATATGCTGTTGTGCAAATAGAATAGACAACAGTAGTGGTTCTGCAGGTGGTGACCACAGACCACTTCTCAGTTCCTATGCTTTCTGGCTGATGTTTTGGTCACTTTTGAATGCTGGCAGTACTTTCACTCTAGTGATAGCATGCGCCAGAGCCTACAATCCAAACAAGTGTCTCAGGTAGTGCAGCTCATCCAGGATGGCATGTTAGGAAGGCAAGAAGGTTTGCTGTGTTGCTACCAGGAGACAGGCCAGTACATCAGGAGACATGGAGGAGGCCTTAGGAAGGCAACAACACAGCATCAGGACCACTACCTCCACCTTTCTGCAAAGAGGAACAGGAGAAGCACTGCCAGAGGCTTGCAAAATGACCTCCAGCGGGCCACAAATGTGCATGTGTCTGCTCAAGTGGTCTCCATGAGGGTGGTATGAGGGCCCGATGTTCACAGGTGGGGGTTGTACTTACAGCTCAAAACGGCGCACGAAGCTGGCAATTGCCAGAGAACACCAAGATTGGCAAATTCGCCACTGGTGCTCTGTGCTCTTGACAGATGAAAGCCGGTTCACACTGATCACATGTGACAGACGTGACAGAGTCTGGAGACGCTGTGGAGAACATTCTGCTGCTTGCAACATCCTCCATCATGACCAGTTTGGCTGTGGGTCAGTTATGGTGTGGGGTGGCATATCTTTGGGGGACCACACAGCCCTCCATGTGCTCGCCAGAGGTAGCCTGACTGCCTTTGGGTTCTGAGATTAGATCCTCAGACCCCTTGTGAGACCATATGCTGGTGCAGTTGGCCCTGAGTTCCTCCTAATACAAGGCAATGCTCGACCTCATGTGGCTGGAGTGTGTCAGTAGTTCCTGTAAGATGATGGCATTGATGCTATGGACTTGCCCGCCTTTTCCCTAGACCTGAATCCAATTGAGCACATTATTATTAATATTATTGTTATTATCTGGGACATCATGTCTCGCTCCATCCACCAATGCCACATTGCACCACAGACTGTCCAGGAGTTGGGGAATACTTTAGTCCAGGTGTGGGAGAGATCCCTTAGGAGACCATCTGCCACCTCATCAGGAGCATGCCCAGGCGTTGTAGGGAAGTCATACAGGCATGTGAAGGCCACACACACTACTGAGCCTCATTTGGAATGCTTTAAAGACATTACATCAAATGGATCAGCCTGTAATGTTTTTTTTTTACTTTATGTGTGACTCAAAATCCAGACCTAGATGGGTTGATACATTTGATTCCCATTGATAATTTGTGTGTGATTTTGTGGTCAGCATATTCAACTATATGAAGAACAAAGTATTTAATAAGAATATTTCATTCATTCGGATCTAGGATGTTTTTTTTGTGTGTTTTTGAGTAGTGTATATAGTGTGTATATACAGTATATACAGTATATATATATATATATATATATAGTACTACACTAGGATTTTATGAAGTCTAGTCACTAAAGTCATAGTCTAGTCAACTAGTCACGATTACAGATCACAAACATAGTTAAAGAACACAAGTGTCCATCAAAAAGCAACTTTTATTAAAGTTCTCTGTAACATTAACAGTCAACAAGACAAAACTAAAAATAGGCTAATACTTCCTGGTAAATTAAACTGCAAAACAGTGGAGTGGGTACAGCTTAAACTGCGGCAGCCAAGGCACACAAATGAGTTAATCGTGGTTCACAAAAGAGCACATTGTCATTATAAAATAAATATAGAACATTAACTGGCTTGCATGCTTCTCAATAAAGAGAGGGATTAACCCCCTTGGTGGTCCAATTCAGTCCAGTTTTCTGTGCCAGAAGTGGTATGAAAACCTTCATGGCCATCAACTGAGATCCAGATTTCTGTACCAAAAGAGGTTAATTAACTCACAAAGTCAGATAGTGGAATATTTAATCTGAAATTCCACCATCACTAGAAACAATTAGCAGAATGCTTTTAAGAGGGCTGCCGCCTAAATTTGTATACATTTCACCAGTCCATATTGGGAATAAATCAGTAAGGGTAGGGCTACATTATGCTCTTGGATGAGCTAACATCAGCCCATCCAACGAGCACAAGCACAGCATAGAATAGAGAAGTTTGAAACTCGTGTTTCTGGAGGATACTGAATTCTTTTTAGTGACATTGTATAGAATATCTAATATATGCCTTGGTTCAGGTAACATATTATGGAACGTAAGAAATTTATAGTGAACAGTGTGTACTACTTGCTAGTTAACAGCATTGAGCTGCAAGGCCTCAACATTTGCTGCAGGTGGCGAGAAATACAGTACTTACTACAGTGATAACTAGAGAACTGTTAATGAATAGACCAGTGTTTGAATTTGTAGATACATTCGTTTCGGGAAGGCAAACCTGTACTGGGTGGCTATAAAACCTCTCTGAAGCTCTCTATTCAATGGCTTCAATATGTTCTATGTCTCCAACTAGTAACAATCATGCGGATTAAGAGATCTGCCCTTAGTGTTTGTTTGCCATATACTTGTTAACCATTGATGACTCCAGCCCCTAAGGGGGTGAAACATGTAAGAAGAAAGGGAACCCCTAGGGAGTGGGTATTTCAAGCTGTTTTGAGGTTTGATTTTCCTTGGATTTTTCAGTAAAAGACTTTTCGATTTTTGCCTGTGTGTGGATTGCTTCGTATATGCATAGACTCCAGAGGTAACCACAGCTGCTTAGATTTGATTTACCTTATTTCTTTTAATTCAACTGCTTATCATGTAACCCTTTAGCACTTAGGGTTGATCCCCTAATCGGTATCGGTAAAAAGCCTGCCATGTAAAGCTGGGCATAGACGTGCCGATTCCTGCACGACCCGACCGCCAGATGCCGTTCGCGTTCCTGCATCCATTCGAGATCGGGTTGGCAAGGAATTGGGTGCGCCAACCTGCAGGATTGGGCTAAAATTTGCCGACATGTCGGATCGCACATTGATCCGACATGTCGGATCATTTTGGCCCGATCCCATTAGTTCGGCTGGGGACGGCTGCCCCCAGCTGAAGTAATGGGCAGCACACAAAATATTCATTAGAAGTACACACACAGATGCATACACACAAACACACACACATACATTAATATCAATATGGATCCCCATTAATTTGTCCATCAAAAAAGCATTGGATGTGGCAAAAATAGGCCACTTGTCAGACACATGTTTAATGTGTTTTTCTCATAAGACTCAATAGGCATGTTTAAAACCATCAAAATACACACCACATACACATGTATTCGGACCTATTAACGTCATAAATCCCTAATGCTAAATGGAGACAAGGCCTGACATTGACAGATCACTTAAACCAGGTTCTCCTCCTGTTTTTCTGTCTAACCAGTTTCTATTGTGCTAAGACCACTTTGGACCTCAGAAGCCAATGGGGAGAAGAACATTTTTGTGCAGATCATTTGCTGGCTATTTTAATGCACTGGATTTTTCACACTGGATTTATCCTGATGGCTTGCTTATTCCAAGACAGAAAAGAAAATTGATGACAGTGGAGCAGCAATGGCCAGGTATTTAGGAGGAAAGCGTTTAAAATACGTATAACTTTTTCTTTAACAGACCTCAGTTTCCACATGGTGGTGCTAGAACACCAACTTTAAACCTGCTCTCCACCATAATAGAGTTTTTAAATTCATTTTCTGCTTCCAGCACTTCATATATGTAAATTACACTCACATTCAAAGTTAATGGGAATTATTTCTCTCATCTTATCCCTGCTGGTATTGTGGCTGTATCACCGAAGGTTATCCTAATTTGTTTTTATTACTCTAGACATTTTGGTTGTTCTCGTTTTACATACCAATATATATGGTGAAAAACTATCTTCATTATGTACAATTTTGCTCTAAATATATTTCAGTATAAAGATTTCAGAACATCTAGTTATCCTCATTAGCATACTTAAGTGTCAGTTTTAAACTAAATTATCTCTTGAGAGTTAGTCAGACTCTCTGCAAGGATGTACTTTTCAGTAATAGAGCTTTAGATTTAATACTTCTGATTTTCAAGATCTTCCTGTAAAGTAAATCTCCAGACCTGCATCTCTGCCATTGTAACCTATGGGCACAGTATAACGATGGCCAAATCTTCTGGGGGCATCTGTTTAGGGCAGGGGTGCCCAACAGGTAGATCATGATCTATCGCAGGGGTGGACAAACATTTTGACTCGCAGGCCACATTGGCTTCTAAAATTTGATAAAGGGGCCGGACCAAGAGCCTACCCTCCATAGATGTGCCAATTCCATGCATAGTTGGCATCACTGATGATGGTGGTGGTATGTAATAGGTGGCATGTGACAGGGACATTGTTATCTTTTAAAATTTCCAACACTTAAAAAAAATTCTAATTCCTAGTGATTGCCTGTTGTTGCCATGAGGATGCACCACTAGGTGTTATGTGCATTCATTATGTGCACTCATTGCAGAGAACAAGCGGAGGGGAGTATAATTTCAACAAGGTGACAAAGGGCCTGAAAAATGCAGGCTGTTTTTGGTTCTTCTCTTTATTAAGACATAGTAAGGTAATGGCCAACAATGTACAGAACTCTATTGTGCCATACATGTTCATGCTGGTATGCAAGATAAACCCTATACATTTTAATTATTAAGTACATATTTATATATAACTCTAATTTTCTAACCTGACCAATCAAGGTACTTTGATTCTTCAATCACTCTTTGTTGGTCACATTTAAAAAAAAATAATTAATCCATTTCTGGTGGTTTGATTGACCTTAAATATTGATTATTTAAGCTGATCATTTAAAAATCAATCCATTTTTTATTAAATGGATTGACCAAAAGTGATCCGAAGGGAAATTAGGATCTGGTTCATTATGTCACACTACTTGCTGACATTCATGATATGCCTCCCCCCCCCCCAATAAACTGTTTGCAGTCCCGAACCATGACACTCCCATCACCATGCTTGACTGTAGGTAAGACACTCTTGTCATTGTACTCCTCACCTGGTTACCGCTACATATGCTTGACACCAATCTGAACCAAATCTTTCTTGGTCTCAGGCCCCATGGCATGGTTCCAGTAATCCATGTCCTTATGTCTTCAGCAAACTGTTTGTGGGCTTTCTTTTGCATCTTTAGAAAAGGCTTCCTTTTGGGATGACAGCCATGCAGACCAATTTGATGACCTGGGCAGGGATGACTTAGAATATTCCATTAAAACCCACGACACCCCACCCGTCTTACCTTCAAAACGGTCAGCCCCCAGCAACAATAAACAATACTGACACCGTTTTCCGATTTAAATTGTGGGTACAATTGGCCACAGCTTTATTAAA
>CM070032.1:148043099-148054637 GCA_036250615.1 Ptychadena robeensis | reverse complement strand
CGCCCGTCCACGTCCACCGGAACCGACTCGTCCCGCCGCTCTACCGCCTGCTCAGCCGACACCGCTAAACTCTCCGCTACACCCGAGTCCATTGCCGATCCACCGTCCATCGCCAACAGGAACTCCGACAGGAACCGATGTTGACACGTCGCTGTACTGGAACGAAGAGGGGCTCTTCCGGTTCCGCCGCCGGGTATATACCCGCGCGGCTCCGCCCCGATTGCGTCACATCCTGGAACCTGATTGGCGATTCTTCGGGCATCCCGCCCCCGTCATGGACCCCTGCGCCACGGGTGCCTGGCTGGGGGTGGATATACAGTGTATGGCATATGGTCTGAGCACTCACAGACTGACCCCCTATCCCTCAACCTCTGCAGCACTCAGCATCTATTTTCAAAAGACAACCTCTGTATATGACGATGAGCATGTTCACTGAACATCTTTGTTCGACTATGGTGAGACCTGTTCTGAGTGGAACCTTTACTGGTAAACCACTCTATGGTCTTGTTCACTGTGCTGCAGCTTGGGCAGAATCTTCTTATAGCTTCAGCCATCTTTATGTAGAGCAGCAATTCTTCTTTTTCAGATCCTCAGAGAGTTCTTTTCCATAAGATGCCAGTGCTGTCCCATGTAAAGTTAGAGATCATTTACCAAAATGTCAGGAGGGTACTCACTTTACTGTGTATAAGACTTTCTTTGGTGTTATGGACTCCAACCTCATGAGAACATCCATACCCTAATCATATGTGTATTGGCACGTTTTACGATGCAGGGCATATCGTTGATATAATTGATCTTACTTTTTGAATATAGAGTGGACCGCTAGGGATTAGACAGTTTCTTTGTATTTCTCAAATTTATTTTAAAGGATACAATGAAAATTTAATTTCTTTCTAAAGTTCTTAATTGCTTCTGAGCACCATTGTATGCATATCAAGTGCACTTCAGATGTTTCTTGAATGTAGATGTCATCACGCTGCTGTCAGATCTCGGCGAAGTTGGGGAGAGACAGCTCTGCTCTCCCTAGCTCATCCAAAGCCTTGCCTGGAGACCCGTGCAAAGCATCGGACATTGGCCGTATTTAACAGTCATGTCCGATATGGCTGTTTTTGAACGGGATTAATTTGTCCCGCTCGAAAACAGCAATGGGGGCATATTATATGTAGTGATGAGCTTCTAGGCAATATTCAAATTCGCGTAATTTCGTGAATATCAGCCATAATATTCGACTTCATATTCGTAATCTTGAATATCCGCACTTGTGGACATGAATTGCGATCTAAAAATCGCAATTGTGATCACATATGCGCAATGCATGCAAGTCAATGGAGCTCAGATATTCGTCTGGGAGAATATCCGTCATTTCTGTTTTAAAAAATCGCATCGCGATTATATAATCGCGATACATTGCAATGAATGAGATTGCAAAATCGCAATGAATCGCGAAAAAAAACGCTATTTTATCGCTATTTCCCATTTCGCGAATATTCGAGCTAAATATTCAAAAATCGAATATTCGAGCTCAACACTAATTATATGGGCCTGATAGATGGCCGTGAGCGGGCACGGCGCTCGAATCGGCCATCGATTTCGCCCATATCTGTACCCTGCTTTACAGACAGAAAGTAAAGCAACCTTTTTAGGATGACATTATTTCCATGGAATTAGGTGGCCTGCAGAGTTTTCATTTTAGGTGTCATATGGCAGAGCTTTATTTTCTTATGCCAGAGTTGCCTTGTGACAACTGATTGTTGTGGGGAAAATCCAAGAAGCAGGAGGAGAGAAGTAGGAAGCACAAATCTACCACTCTCATGCATGCAACATAGCATTGATGCTTCAAGGTGTAAGAGTGTATTTTTTATTGCTGTTTGCTTCCCACCTCTAGTAAGTTACCCTGTTCCATTGGCAGCTGTCTTAAAGTAGATATTACCATATGCAGGGGTGCACATAACTTTTTAAGTGAGCTACTTAACATATATGTAGCGTGGTCTACCTCACTGTTGGTAGATTCTGCTGCAGATGGACCTGCCTGTTCCTGATTGTGCCTACGATTAAATGTCTCCATCCACAGATCAACAGTTAGCTTTGGGCCATTTCTCACGGTACAACACTGTTTGAGCCCCCAGATCTCAGTATATATCTCAGTATCATATCTCAGTAGTGCAACTTTTTTCTTGTCACAATTTACTCTTACATGTTCCTACTCTCCTACACTTATAAGTCCAATCTTTTTTTTTTTTTAATTGGTAATTTACATTCCCAATTTGACACCCCTAACTGCAACCTTTTATAGTTATTATAAGTTAGTTATATTATAATTATAGTTTCCCTGCAGTTATCCAAGTGACATAAATTGTATACCTTGAACCAGAAAAACACTCAAAATTAAACTCAAAAGAAAGTTGTGTGGAGCTGTAATCTCACTCATCTACAATAACAGCTTCAGCCACTGGATGTCACTAGAGAGCACTTGCCATTGAGCACAACACATGCACGCTCCTACCCATCAGAGAGGAGGGGGAAAGCTCCTTCATCTCTCCTCTCTCATCCTGTAGTACGTGGACGCGTTTAGGAAGCAAAATAAAGAGCTAGGTTTTAGACCATTTTGTGTACCAGCCTACTGCATATGTGCAAACGACCATATGTAATTTAAATTAAGGGAAATATTTCTATAACAAACAATTGAATAGACCCAAAAAATTATATTTATAACAGGGGTCTTAAATAATTGTAATCTCTACAATTGCCCTGCAAGGAAAGTTTGGGAACCACTGGGTTAACTAAAGTAATAAAAAATGACTAAAGGTGTCCATACACACATAGATATGCGCTACATCGACGGCCGCTTTGAACACCATGCGCGTTCACGGCCATCTATCTGGTGCATATCTGATGTGGCCATCCCTGTCTTCTAGCGTGATTGATTGACACTGCTCGAAAACAGGTTATCGGACATGAACATAAATTACTGTCGATGTCTATTGCTTTTCATGGGGACCGCTCCTTCGATATCGGGCTAATTTCGATGACATCATCACGCTGAGATCCATCTTGTGGGTATCGACCCTTTTAGGGCAGCCTTTAATTTAGCCAATAAGCGGTATCACTTGGGTATCACTTGAACTCCAAAATTTCTATGTTCATCCATGGCTCTCTACATGACAACAATCTACTATTACGGTTCATATTTTACAGTTATTTTCCCAATATCTGTTCCACCTGCTTTAGAAGTAATTCTTTGCGTTTTTTTTCATAAATACTATTTTTGTTGCTCTATAGCAAAACTTTACACAGTTCTTTGAAAATACAAAATGTCTGATTTATAAAAAAAAAACTAAAATGCAGACGAACAGTATATTAGATATTCCAAACACTGCAGTAAGTCAGATGTGAGTTTTAGAGAAGACTAATATATATATAAATAAACCTTTAATCCTGTAGTTGTGCTATTTTTACTAGCTCTGCTATAATTCCCTAAAATGTATTTTATATTCAGTTTTCCTAATCCCTGCACACAATGGATCAAGCTGAAAGTGAGAATGCCTGCACTGTGAGATAGTGACGAGGAGCTGTAGAAAAGGGCTGTGTTAAGCTGACCATACACCTTTAGATCTCTCTGTCAGATATTCTTTAGGTAGCCATACACAGGTCGATTTTCCACTCGATTTTTGACCGATCAATCACTGCGTGCGTTCACAAGATCGATCGGCGATCGTTTGGCGATCGATCGCATTCTGCCCACCTTGAACGATCAACCAAACAAAATCGGAATCAACTAAAAATCGGATCGGACATTGTGCTAACATGTTGGGTTTTTTTTGTCGATCATTTGGCAATCGACGTTCGTTGGTGGACCCACAGCCCTATGCAGCAGCCTTTCAGATCGATGGATTTTGTGAAATTGGCCATTTTTGGGATCGGCTCATGTCCAAATCGACCACAAATCGGATTCACAAGGTGGTGTTGCATCGATTCCCGATCCGATCAATTGCTGATCACCTGGAAAGATCTGATCGGGAGTCGATCGGCAATTGATCGGTGACAAATCGACCTGTGTATGGCTACCTTTAGATCTACCCACAACTATGCAGTATAAGGTCCTCTGCGTTTGAACATGGGTAGACTTGATGGTTTAGAAAGTCCCTCATATTACATGGTTTTGGTAAAGCAAAAGGAGATCTAAAGGAAATGTAAAGGTGTATGGGGGTCCTAAGGTGTACATACCATGTTTAAAGCAAAACTCTGTTACTACTTATCTCTTTCCTTAAGCATGGCAACTGGTGGGTATGTGGGTGTTGTTGCTGTAAGAGGTTTGGCATGGGTAGACTATGCTTTTGTCCCTTTTCTCCCATCCTCTACCAGAGGACTCATATATGTCTAGAGCCTCTGTAGAAATACTTTTAAGTGAGCCAAATAAAATGAGAAGCTCAACAGCATTTGATGTATTTTGGATGTTTTTGTTATACAACAATCATGATCTTGATTCCTAACAGACTTTGGTGGTTGTCATGTGGGAAGGGTTGCCCTAGGTTAGGGACCCAGAAATCTGATGTACCTAGCAAGGATTGAGTATTTCATGAATCCTGTATGGGTATCTGTGGGCAATAGCGGTTTAAGGCATGGGCAGCGTGGGTGATTGCCCAGGGCGGCATTTGGGCATCAGAACATTTTTTCCGCCTTTCTGCACACCTGCCTAGGGAGAGAGAAGGAGTAGAGGAGACTCAGCCTGAATAGAGTCCATAACAGAGTCTCACCTCATGAGCCCCCCTCCATGGGAGTGAGGTAAGACTTGGGAGGGGGAAGCATCAGAGGGGGCAGGGCACTGATCTCCCTAGGACTGCCCCAGTCTGTGGGCACAAGTTGGACTGGCATCTGTGACCTCTCTTTGCCTCTCTTTCCCACAGTGGTTGGCCACCACTTCCACATAGCCTAGAGAATATACCCAAATATCTGTGAGTATAGAGCAATGTGTACTATAGAATGATGTATTTATTGATTTATGTATTATATTCTAAAATTTGTGTTTTCATTTTAGATTATAATTACTTAGTCCCTTGTATCTCCTATCGACAAGTGCCAAACAAGTGGTCTCCACCATTTTTTGGGGCTGAATAACATCTTGTTAAACTTTTGGGCTTTTACACAATCTTGATGATATTTTAGATCTATTAAAGGTATGTACTTCACATGTTTTTTTTTCACAAATAAATGGAATTCAACTTCAAGGAACAGGAGCAGGAGCATGTGTATAGGTGGATTTGTTTGGATTTTTATCATTTTACATCACTTATTATTAGGTGGATAGGCTATATATAGGCAGATTGCACAGAAAATACAAGCTTATGTATAGTTTGTGATCATTATCTAGAAATATGCTTTTGTGTCTTCTTATTGCTCTCAATGTGCTTTCACTCTTGCCTCTGTACACTGCCATTAAAGAACTAAGCTACAAATGTCCATATTCCAGTTCAGCCCGAAGATGAGGGGTACCAAATCAGAAGCCAACGGAGAAGCATGGTCAGACTGAAATGTATTGGGTACAGAAGACCATCACCGGTAATGATTAAATCACAGGTCAATTGAACAGACAGATAGGTAAAGCAAACACAGTAACACACCTAAGCACCGATACCAGATTAAAGATGATGTACCAAAATGTATACAACTATTTAGGTTGGCAGTTTGCCTACCTGTAATTCAGCTGTTCTGGGCAAAAAAAGCTGTGATCAGATCAGATCAGCTCCCGGCAGTGGAAAGGGGGCAGGGCCTATCACAGCTCTGTTTGCTGTGCGAGAGCATGGAGAACCATGCTGGCTGTGGGCTGCCCTCTCCTCATGAAGTTCTCAGCCTGTGTTGTGAGAGATTTTCTCACAACACATATGTGTCGGGTTCCTACCTAACAGTAATTGACTTTGGTGTACATTAATTCCCGTTCAATTGACCTGTGATCAATCACAGCATGGTGACGTCACCATGCTGTGATTGATAGTGGATTGATTGCATGGGAATCGACATGTGTATGCCCAGCTTTACACTACATAGTTGTTGGCAGAGCTAAAGGAAATTGCCTAGAGATTGATTTGAGTTACCATATTTTTCGGAGCATAAGACGTACTTTTTCACCCCCAAAATTGGGGGAAAAAGTGCCCGCCTCTTATGGTCCGAATGTGTGACCAGCCGCGGCCATCCGGCGATGGCCGCGGCTGGTCACACATTCGGACCATAAGAGGTGATCACAACTTGGCTCCCCAACAGTTCTCCAGGCACATAGGAGAGGAGATCAGCCGGCAGATAGGAGAGATCAGCTCTGTGATCTCCATGTGATCTCCATCGGCAGACAGGAGCCTGTGTCAGCTGTGTGATCTCCATCTGCCGGGAGAGCTGTGGAGAGCTGAACTGTATTGGCTATATTTGCAGAACCCTGCATATATAGCCAATGCAGAGTTTATGTGAGGAAAGCTGCACTGGCTGGCAGCTTCCTCACACAGCTGTAGCAGAGAAGGGACAGGGAGACCAGAGTGCTGATTCCCCCGTAGGGGGGGGGGCTCCCCCTCCCTTCCCTCAGTGTGCTCTGTGTGAGAAAGAAGAGACACTGAAGTGTGCTCTCTAGTGATGTTATTTTTGTCACTGAATAGGGGTACTGCATGAGATTTTTTCACATTCAACAGAAAACGAATGAAATTTTTTTCTGATTTCCCGCTCTAAAAACTGGGTGCGTCTTATGGCCAGGTTCGTCTTATAGTCCAAAAAAATACGGTACATGGTGAACTTTAGGACCAGAGCATCTCATGACAGTAACTTTAGGCAAGTAGGAAAGATTTTATATGCTAGTATACAGTTGGGTTTGGGGTTAACTTCTTCTTTAACTTTAAGCCCAGTGAGCTCTGTGTCAGAATTTCCTCAAAGCTTGTTTTATGCCAACTTTATGCCTTTATTTATTGCTTCCATTGTATATAAAGAACAGATGCCAAATGAAGTATCTCTTTCTTGGCACCATTACTAGATTGAGTGGATCTGCCATGCTCGATTGTGCACTAACGGGAAAATGTAAATGTGAAGACACTATAACAGAGTGTGCTTTCAGAGTCAGAGTACAGCTAATCCTCTGCATGACTGTATATCTGAGTATTGAGCTTTCTTTTCTCATGTTATCCTGGGATGAAGATTTTAATGTTTTTCTAAAGATCATAGAGCGTTATAGTCTGTCAAGTTTTTATTCCAAGCAGTGCTTTCTGATGTGCAGCTATCTTTCTTCTTTAAAAGCTCCGCTGAGTTTCTTTGCTGTGAAAATGTGGGTCATATAAAGTCAACCGGCGAGGATTTTTACCTTTTAGAATTTTCCTAAAGATTTGAGTTTTTTGACAGCTATTATGTCAGAATGTTTTGTCGGAGATGGCAGAGAATATTTAAAGAAATAATGGCAACGTAGCCATTAGGATGTTTCACAGTCCTCCAAGTAATATAAACAACATTGTTGTAATGAGACTGGGCACACAAACATTACTAGCCACAAGCTATCCAAGTAACAGGCTCTTTTTTGGTATCCAGAGAACAAGCCAAGGGTCATACACAAAGGTCAGTCCAAATAACTACGGTACAAGTATGGTATAAGTACAGTACAAGTATGGTATAAGGCAGAAGGTGTGGGGAATCCAAAGTCAGGGCAGGTAGAGTTAAAGCAATGTCAGTAATCAGTCCGGGTCACTGTTGGAAACAATGGCGCTTGCAAACAGATAGGTAAAGCAAACACAGTAGCACACCCAAGCATAATGCTTTACAGAGCCTATACTGGGCAATTATGCAAGACGGAACCTCATTTAATGGGCAGGTCGCTCAATTATAATGTGCCTGGCACTAAAGTATTTTTAAATAGTGCGGGGAGGGAATGTCTGTACTGTGTTGAACACATCCACATAGACTTTGGAAAGAAGTTTGGACAGAATGGATTCCTTTGCCAGAGCTGGGAGACATGCTGCATAGGCTCCTCTTACACCGTCTGCAATCCTTGGGGTCACCAATTGGGGATCACCAGCCGGGGAAGAACCTTACAATTGCTACTTCCATTGAGGAGGCTCAGACTCATAACTATTTAAATATATTTAGGACAAAATTCCAAAGCTAAGAACACCTATGGAAATGCAGTTATTGGTGATTTATCTAGGCAGGGCCAATAAATAAACAATACAATACACTAGACTAGAATTGATCAAATGTGTTATTTTTTAAATTAATGTATTGTTTAATTAAATTGTATTAAAAGTGGTATAACTGGTCCATTGGCCTACACAACATTAACATCCCTGGTGTTACAGCGTTTTAAAGCCATTTTTTCCTGTGCAAAACTTTACTCTGCAGTGATACCCACCCTCTCCCCTCTTCTCTACCAGTAAAATGGGCTGTTAAAAGAAACTCTGCCTCCATTGACATGGAGGCTTAATGGCACCACCCCTTCGGATCGGTAAGCATGCAGCGATGAATAATTTCTGCAGTCTCGCACAGCACTTGCATGTTTGCCCAATCCTGGCAGGGGCACAGTTGGGTTTAAGAACAAGTTGTAAATGTACTGGGCTCGGGCATAAGGCCAAGGAGGTTAAGAGGTATGTAGCAATAGATTAATCCATACAGTGTATTTGAGGAACCAATTTGGCAACTTCTGTCAAGACCGAATTATTAAGTTAAAGTCATTCAAGAGATCTCTATATTTATTGTATAGAAGGTCAAGCAAAGTGGTTATTTTATAATTACTCATATAGAAGGTGCCATGATTCACCTAACTCTGGGTGGTTGAGTGGTTGAGAAACATTGGAACTAGGAACTTACAGGCCGACCCCCCCCCCCCCCCCCCCCCCAACCCTACAAACTGCAGAAATGCAGGCAGCACTCATGTGTATTCAACTTCTTTGATGGACCATGGTGAGCCTGAATACTGAGGTTTTAATTTAAACAACAATTTGTTTTTCCAGTAATAGGCGCGGTTACAGCTAGCATATCTGTTACTGGACAAAAATCCTAATGCAGCCGCAGGGCAGTGTGAAATGGAGCAAAAATTGTTAGAAATGTAGCCATGATACAGGAATGGGAAACAGGGAGCTCGGAAATACCACAGAACTTGAGAGGAACTTGCAGTTTTTTCATCACCATGGCAGCGTCATTAATGTATCTTCATTAATGACCAATTTTGAGAGCGTAGCTGTACTTTTTATGATACTGTCGTAGTCGAGCCGACTAGTCAAGATGGCGTTATCACACAACACAGACACAGTTAAGGTCACACGTGTCCAATATACAGACACACTTTTTGGGAACTAGGAAATACTTCCTATCTCCAAGGAAATACTTCTCACTTAGGAGACAATGGGGACTTTTATGCATAGATATCAGTTGAATGCGTTTGTTTAGTTAAAACAAAGATTAGCTCATCCTATATATCCATCAAAATACATGATTCAGTCAAACATCTTTACAGTACATATAGAGTATTAACGTTCAGGGTGTAATTAGTAGTGATGAGCGAGCACCAAAGAGTGCCCAAGTATGTGAGAAGTCAAAGTCAATGGGAGACAACCTGGAACCACAAATATAACCCAATAGTCGTTCCAAGTTATTATCTGTAATCATTTATTTCATGATTAGTTTACAGATGATATTTGAAAAGAGGGGGGGGGGGTTATATGTATTAATTTATTATATGTGTGCAGGGACATGTTTTTACATAGGGCAGACTACGAGGGTTAATGTTTATTCTTATATTCTTTTGGAATGATTACATTGCAAAGTAAATATGTTCTTGACTCTCCCTGACCCCTTGTCTGAGCCAAACATGCGGCATTATATATCACTATATAACAAATCGGTAAAAATCTGTGAAGAAAATAAAAAGTCTTCCCATAGAAAAGATGGTTACATGGATATATGGTTTGTACCACCATAACCCCATGTTTGTTTTGCTAAACAAATAATGGATATAACACAACAAGAAACTTGTAGTGTAATAGCCCCTTACTGCTTCTAACTGCCCTGTTATTGACTTTAGTTGGAAGCGATTTGTTCTGCTTTAGTACAATACATTTCTGTGTGTACATGATTTAATCATTTCCATGTAAGCATAGAGTATGTTTCCTCGATGACATTTTCATCTGAATACACTCCTTTATCCTTAATACTGATCAGATGATCGTCTTTTGACTAAAATGACCTGATATCCTGTTTATCTTTATATATTGTAATAAATATTGAACAGTTTAAGGATTTCTAGTGATCTAAACCAGGGTTGCCCAATAGGTAGATTGTGATTTATTTATATTTAAATATTTATTTAAAGCGGTCTCTTCTCTGTCGGAGCTTTAGAGCTCCGTGGGGGGTGGGGGAGAGAATCAGCTGCTGATGAGTTTCTGTCTGGGACAGATGTCCCAGACAACATTTCGGCTGCCTAGACACTATGTAAAGCCCCCCATACACGTTCCGATTTTTCGTAACGAATTTTGCCAGACCGACTGATCGGGTCGGGAGATTAATCGATCGGGAGATTAATCGGATTCGGAATTATGTACCCGACCGATCCAGATTTCTCAAAATCGGCCGAAAAATCGATTCGGTTCCGCTTCGGACCTGTCCGTAAATTTTTGGTCGATCTGCTGTTAATAAATAGGGTCAGGCTGATGGATCGGTGATAATTCGAATTCCGATTTTTCGTGCCAGCCGACCGACCGACCATAACATTTTAGGTGAAAATCGGGTGACAGGATCGGACGAAAAATCGGTCGGGAGAATAATCGGAACGTGTATGGGGGGCTTAAGGCAGTGGGAGGGAGCTCATGACAAGCTCCCCTCCTGCAGTCAGAAAAATATATTTTTTTTACAATTAAGGATCTGCTGAGTGCCCTCCCAGGTGGTAAGTCCTCATTAAATATAAAGTGTATTCAACATATATACACTGCTCAAAAAAATGAAGGCATAAAAATAAGACATCCTAGATATGAATGAATGAAATATTCATTTGAAATGCATTGCTCTTTAGATAGTTTAATGTGCTGACAACAAGTCACAAAAATATTATCAATGGAAATCAAATTTATCAACCATGGAGGTCTAGATTTAGAGTCACACTCAAAATTAAAGTTCCAACTTTCATGTAATGTCCTTGAAACAAGTCACAATGAGGCTCAGTAGTGTGTGCCTGTATGATCTCCCTTCAACGCCTGGGCCGCAGGGATCCTCCAAAGACTCCTTCAGTCTTTGGAGGATCCCTGCGGCCACGGCCGCAATTGTTGCTCCCAGGAACCTTGCGTCACGGCACACACGGTTACCACCCTCCTCCTTCTACTAGCTACCACCGGTACTCACAAGTGCCCCACTAAGGTCAGTAGCTCGAAACACCACCACCCCTCATACCACCAGGGGTATCTCTGAAGACGTCATACCGTGCCCTCCGGTCGCTCGTTTCCTGCCTAGGCGTACCATCTGTCTTCGGTCATCTGCTTTGGCTGCCTCGTTTTTACTCTCTCCGCCCCTTCATAGGAGGAGTATTTTATCTTTTGT
>CM070032.1:148014751-148028047 GCA_036250615.1 Ptychadena robeensis | reverse complement strand
CCAATTGAATGCTAAAATCGAACCATGTGTGGCTAGCTTTAATCATCCCTACTCTATCTAAATGTCATATCTTCTGCCATGTATACATTGTTATTTTTCAGACATATTCAGATATATAGGTACATTGCAGTAAGAAAGCAAAAAGACAAAGCTTTTGTATTTTGTAGTCAGTTATTCAATCTCTAGTGGTGAAAGGTCTGTTTTATTGTCAGCTGCCTATATTCCCGTCACACCTACCTTTCTCCAGTCCTCGTGTGTATAGTTCAAGGACTTCTGAAATTTGCCTATCTCTTTCCAGCCCTAGTTATAGAAGCGATTGTGGAGTTTCCAGCGTACACTTTCTGATGTTTTGTATATTACCAAGCAGCCTACATTTCCATTGATAAAAGATGAATGAATAACACCAATTCTGTTTTTTCACACACCTGTTCAAAAAGCTCCACTAAGCTGTGATGTGCCAGCTCGCCAATTTCCTTTTTAGCAGAGTCATTACATGTTTGCTATTCCGACTTGACTTTCATTACCTTATCTTTTTCCTATTAGCAATATTTGCTAAGCTGTGATTTGGCTAAATTAACTTTTAGACATTGATATTTGGCTTTCAGTAAAGGTGAGATACAGCGGGCCAGATAATTTTCAGCATGATATGTTTTTACTACAGTATGCAGAGGTGTTTGTTTGGTTTCTGCTTGCCGCCTTCATAGAGTAGGTGTGCCAGCGTGCTGTATAAGTGTTCTGGGGACTCTGACCTGTCAATAACTAAGAACTGTTATGTAAAAAGATATATATATATAAATCCAACATGGAAACAGGACCATATCCAGCAGTAAAAGTTTCCCATGTCAGGTGGGGGAATCTGTCCATAGGACAACTATTAGTCGTGCACTGCACAAAGTTGGCCTTTATGGAAGAGTGGCAAGAAGAAATCCATTGTTAACAGAAAAGCATAAGAAGTCCCGTTTGCAGTTTGCAACAAGCCATGTGGGGGACACAGCAAACATGTGGAAGAAGGTGCTCTGGTCAGATGAAACCAAAAAAGACTTGAGACTGGGGTGGAGGTTCACCTTCCAGCAGGACAATGACCCTAAACATAAAGACAGGGAAACAATGCAATGGTTTAAACAAAACATATCCATGTGTTAGAATGGCCCAGTTAAAGTCCAGATCTAAATCCAATCGAGAATCTGTGGCAAGATCTGAAAACTGCTGTTCACAAACGCTGTCCATCTAATCTGACTGAGCTGGAGCTGATTTGCAGAGAAGAATGAGCAAGGGTTTCAGTCTCTAGATGTGCAAAGCTGGTGGAGACATACCCTAAAAGACTGGCAGCTGTAATTGCAGCAAAAGGTGCTTCTACAAAGTATTGACTCAGGGGGCTGAATAATTACGCACACCCCACTTTGCAGTTATTTATTTGTAGAAAATGTTTGGAATCATGTATGATTTTCGTTCCACTTCTCACGTGTACACCACTTTGTGGTCTTTCACGTGGAATTCCATATATATTGATTTATGTTTGTGGCTGTAATGTGACAAAATGTGGACAAAAAAAAGTTCACACTTTTGCAAGCCACTGTAGAAGACAAGATTGATATGTTGATATGACAATGGACCCTAAAATATTTATCATTAAAGCCCCCCATACACGTTTAGATTAGATTCGGTCGGCGACCAGTCAGCCAAAATTCGGGTGCCAATTTAAGCTCTTTAGTTTAAGATCAGCACTTGATTTTTGGGCTGACCAGTCACCGACCGATCAGCCTAAACCTAAATAGATTACCTAAATAGTTTAAGGCCTAGTGTGCATGGCGTCTCTACTGGGAGTACAGGACGGGTCAGCATTATACACTCAGTGGGGGGGGGGCATGGGTGCAATGTTATGTTAACATGCCAACACATCAATAACAGGACCATTTTT
The DNA here is from genome assembly GCA_036250615.1 of Ptychadena robeensis. NCBI lineage: Eukaryota > Metazoa > Chordata > Amphibia > Anura > Ptychadenidae > Ptychadena > Ptychadena robeensis. Next base: position 148,026,129 of record CM070032.1, on the reverse strand, counting down.
TACCATTGGACATGATGTGTACAATATGTCTATTGATATTTCCATGTTGTTTTTTTGCGCAATGCAGCATGTCAGGTGCCAAAATTTCTATTCAGTTGAGACTAGACCTTACTATGATAAGGGAGCATGCTCGGCTGAATATGTGTTCGGCTCAAGCATTGCCATGCTCGGTGCATGGAACTTCTCGGACAACTAATGTGCTAATGTGCCATGCTCGGGTCTGCACCCTGCACATTTTTCAGGTTTAAGACCGGCATTCAAGAGTAAGGTAAGTACTGCCCTTACTATAATGCCAGTAGCCATGTTAGATACTGACATTACAGTCATTGGCTGGCCGGAAGAGGTCCGGAACAGGTCTGGAACAGGTGTGCTATATAGCACCCAATGCCGCATGTTGGGCTCAGACAGAGGCAGGGAGAGGAAAGAACATATTTATTTTGTAATGTAATAAGTTCAAAAGAAATATGAATAACGATGAAAGGTTGCAGTTAGGGGTGTGAAATTGGGAAGGAAAATAATAATCCCAAAAAAAAGATTGGATTTATAAGGGTGTTGCAGATCTGGGGGATTAAAGTCAGAGTAGGCATATGTAAGGGTAAAATCTGATAAGAGAAAAGCACTGTGTGATAGCTGAATAATGACTATGAAAGGTTGACATTTGGCCTGCAGGTTGTCTCAGGGGTTAGTTACTAAGCCTGCCATACACACGCCGATGTGTGTAGCAGACTAGTCCCGATATCTTTCCGGGTGTGCCGGCCATAAGCTGCAATGAAGACGCCGCTTCATTACAGCTTATGGCATCGGCTTTCATCGGCTCCCATCGGCCAGAGAAGATCGGACATGTCCGTTCTCTGGCCGGCCGAGAAGTGATTTTTAACCTGACCGACGGCGCGAGCGCGCACGCCCATTGGTCAGATTAAAAATCGGCCGCTTATCGGCATGTGTATGGCTAGCATTAGCCAGAAAATGTCAGGGCTGTACTACTGAGGTATGAGATCTGGGTGTTCAAACGTGTTGTACTGTGAGAGTTACATTTGACCCAAAGCCAGCTGGTAACCTAAGGAACAGGGAGGCCTGTCTGCAGCAGATCCTACCATGCAGGAAGCTGATGCAGAGGACATTGAGGGAGAAAGTGAAGAAGACCACCCTGCATATGGGGTGAATACCAAACACCATATCCTGGTACTCATCTGAGGAGCTCACTAAAAAAGTTATGTGCACCCCTGTATATTGGTAAATAATTGTGGGGTTCGCTTGTATGTTCTGTTATATGTTCTATGTATTGTATTGTCCGTGTATGTATATTTGTCAATAAAGGTCCACCAACAACAGAGGCTGAGCTGCCCAAGTGCGCCCCTCTCCCAGCCCAATTTGCATATGAATGTACCGCCCCCGCAAGGGGGGGCGTGGGACATTCATATGCAAATTGGACTGGGAGAGGGGTGACATCGGCCAGCTTAGAGCATATCTGAGCTTAGCTGGACGGATGGATGGAGCCGTCAGAAGTTTAACCCCCTGAGCAGCGCCCAGACCTGACCGGCGCCCAGAGGCTGGAGCCTCTTCAGCCTCTGTGTCGGCCCGGCTCTGAATGTACGGTTGGCTTGGGTTATATGTTTTGTCTTAATATTTGTATTTAATTATGACATATAACATTGATTTGATAGGGGGTTAATGTTTTGAATTGGCTTATTTTAGGTTATTTGGTAGATTTGAAATGCTCTGTAATGTATTTATTTTATTTTAACTTTGATTTCATGTTGTGAGTTTTGTTGTTTTACTGGTGGTTTTGAAATGGGTAGGGGTTCATCCTCTAATGTTGGTGGTCTTCTGTCAGAATTGCAGTTTTATTTTTTTATAATTGATGAAATTATTAAATATAAAATTTTCTAGGTGTTGGGGGTAATTGAGTGTGTGTAGAGGATTTATTTAATGTTGGATGTTGCTGTTATATGTGATAAGATTTTTAATTATTACAGATAACAGGTTTTTACTGTGTTTGCAAAGTGTTTCTGTGGTTAGCGCTTATTCCCGCACTGGTGTTAATGACTTGGAAGGAGTAAAGGATTGCTACAAACCATTCCTCCATCCAGTTTATTATCTGTAACCATTTATTTTTATGGTTACAGATAATAAATATATGTTCAGTATAGGAGCTTGAACACACGAACATGACATGACACTAATAAAACACAAAAGGACAAATCCTTGGTCATGATGATGACCATTAGAGAGGTCATGGACAGGTACATATCTTTTTGAAGACAAACTATAGCTGTGTTATGGGCTAAAACTACCATATTACATTTAAGTTATTTGGATAGTTTAATTAGGTCTTCATATTTCAGTTTTGGTAAATAATAACTTCATGGGCAAAGATTGTTCAGTGAAACACATAGGGTGACTTTGGATTTACCATAATTGTGTTTACAAAGACGCTGTGACATTGCTCTGCATTGGATTGGTGACCATGGGTACCTTTTACAATAAATGTTTGATATCTGATGATATAAAAAAAATGAAATATTTTTTAAAGAAAAACATTTACCTTACATTTTCTGGATCGCTTATATAGCAAAAAGGTTGCTCAGCAACTTAAAACACTTACAGTGAATGCTATCTCTGACAACTTGATGATGAGAAAGAGGATGAATGAGTATTCATTTGGTTTGGTGCAGCATTCCTGTCTATGGGAAACCTGTACCCCAGTGACGGCTGGAGAAATATGTGACACATTTTGCAAAATAATATGAAAGAAATTAAGGTTCATGAATCATATATGCTATTTAAGTGTACATTCATATATTAATGGGGTCCATAATACCAGCTTAGCTACCTGCTAATTTATCCATGCCATTGTTCATTTCATAATCAGGCCCACTTTAATCATATAAAGTGTACCTCCACCCAAACTACTTTTGGGGGTTGAAAAGTAGGATAAGTTAACATTTCTTCCAGTTTTTTATCTCTTGCACTACAGTGGTTTCCTCTCATTTCCTGCCTCTGTACCAGAAAAGAAAAGGCACATAAAGAAATGAATATATTATGAAGTTATGACCAGATATGGTTCTTAAATTTTGGGAATTCAATTTCAAAGCTCCTGAACATGGTGACATCACTGGATGTGTAGAAAATGTTTTGGGATCATCATAAAAAGTTATTGCTGTAGTAGTTTTTGCATAAATAACTCCACTTGAAATGTGAAGTGGTGGTACATGTAGTAGAGCAATATTTTCTTTGTAATCCCACACTTCTCCACATCCCCAGCTATTTTGGTGATATTTGGTGGGTTTGTTTCCACTAAATCTTTTTCCCCAAGTTCAGAGCAAGCTGAGGTTGAAAAATTTGATCAAATAAATGGGACAGGGTCTATTACTGTGTGGCATGCCGGGGCGCAGTTTTTCCTAGTCAAATGATTAGAGAGCATTACTAGCAATGCCTTAATGCTGCCCTATGGTAACAAACCCTCACAAAGCCAGTTCATTGAATTGTCAAAAAAAATTAAACCATCTCTTTTTTCCTTATTTACCCTGATTAATCTATAATAAAATAAATGATTAGGAATACACATTTTTAGTTGGAGTTGTCCCCTATTGTGAAAACCCTGTCAAACTTACATACCACTTCTTCTCCCCCTACTCCTTCTGGGACCTTTTCCATTTCCTTACGCTCTCTTCTTTTCTATTATCTTCTCATTTTCTTTCCTCAAGTACAATCTGATTTGTTGGTAATCATTAATGTTTGTACTTATGTATGATGTTGCTGTGACTTCTTTTTTTGTATATTACTTATTGTTATAGACCTCTTTGTATGTCCTCTTTGATAATTGATATGCCTATGGCTGGAATATTGTTGTGCTTTGTAATGCATTTATCATGGTCTCCATAATAATAATATTGAAACAGAAAACATCCTGAAAACGTGTGCTTTGAAATATATTATAAAACTGCACAAAAAAAATGATACCTGAAGAACATACCAACCAACCTTCATCTCCTACTGGTCCACATTAAGCAACAATTGATGAAAAGGTCTACATTATCTGCCATTGTTTTCATATTGATAATGACAGTCAAGGCAGGTGTGTAGCATGAAATTGCAGAGAGAACAGTAATACTAAATAATGCATCACTTATTCCGTCTATCTCATTGATTCATTGTTGTGAAGATCAGCATTTGGTTTAGCTGCTAATGGCTCTTCCAGCAAAATTATAACCCACAGCAGCTGTTTCATTAAAAGGAACATTAGAGTGTTGTCTATACCACATTCAAATAACAAAGCAAAGTTAATTGACAGACTTTCTATGACAGCTTTAGGTTGGGTATATCTTGTTAGACACATTCATTTTGGTATTTTTGATATTAATTGGTCTTTACAAAGATCAGACACATCCAGGTCTCATGATGCTCAACTTAAATCCTCACATTTTTTTACATTACATAGAAGGGTTAACTTGACAGAAACTCATCATTGATTAGTGACGCATCTCTCTTATCTGAAACTGAATGCTCCTTTTCTTTGTGCCATTGCCAGGGTAAGTCTGTAGGGTCTTAGCAGGCAGCGAGGGAGAGGCTGGTTTGAAGACCAGAACATTACAACTGGCAGGACCATTGGATGGCAGGGCAGGTCAACAAATTTAGATGCATTACAAAATATTCTGATTGGTTGTTGTAAGTACATTTTGTGATGTTCATACCTCTGACCTGTAGGTGTCACTGCTATCCTTATACAGTATTTTAAGATCTTCTATGGTGTATGTATGATTTCATGTTCCTGTGGCTCTCCATTTTGTATTGGTTTAACAGGCTGCATATGTTGTATTAAAGCTCATAAAATCTACTCTGCCCTTCTGACTGAAAAATACAACATTCTTAAAAAACAAATTTATGCACTTTAAAAATATATTTAAAATTGTACTCTACTGCTCAGCTTTAGACATATCATTCTATTTGTGCTGCACAAACTAGTATGTGGATTACATAATTAAAATACATTTATAATCAAGTTAGGTCCAGTTAGATACCATAAAAATGAATAAAAACATGAACATTGTTAAATGACTTCTCTTTTTTACATGACTATATAACTACCGTATAACTACCATATTTTTTGGAACATAAGATGCACCTTTCCACCCCACAATTGGGGGGGAAAAGTGCCTGAGTCTTATGGTCTTAATGCGCGACCACCCGTCTTGGCTTCCCGCCAGCTCTCCAGAAGATTAGCCTGGGAGTTGGAGGAGCTGTCATATGGGAGATACGGCCATGGCTGGATCTCTCATCTGAACTGTCTTGGTTTAATCAGCAGACCCCAAGCAATGCAGAGCTGTGTGTGGAAAGCTGCACTCACGCTGGCAGCTTCCCACACACAGCATAGGGGAGACATGCAAGCAGCTTGCCAGTGGCCTCCCTCTTCCTGTGTGTGAGGAAGATGACATCTGCCGTGTAGTGTGCTCTCTAGTGACACTATTTTCAGTTGTGGCTGAAGTTGGAACTGCAGGGGATTTTTTCTCCAATTTATTTGGACACTTCAAATATTTTTTTATTCTGGATTTCCTGCTCTAAAAACTGGGTGTGGCTTATGATCAGGTGCATCTTATAGTCTGAAAAGTATGGTATATTAAATTTCAGTACCCAATAGACATCATGGTGCCTATTAGAGCGAATGCTTTTATTATTACCAGTAATTCCTAAGATCACATTATTAGTAGCACTTTAGACAAATGATGCATAAACACATTGAAAAGGCTATACATTTTTAGATGGACAAAGTAATAAATATATGTAAAAGTTTATGGAATCTAGGAAACACTTTCTGCTTCTAAACTTATAACTAATGTTCAAAGACTTTGCCCATTTTTTTTTTTTTTAGAAAAAGTCAGGTACAGTACAATATGTCATCAAAACAGGAAAGCTTAGAATTGTCCCTGCAAAAATATTGTCATCTGCCTGCTAGGCTTGCTAGTTTCCTAGGACCAGATGTTGTTTCCATTATTATATATTGAACCCATACCATACCAATAATTATTTTCAGAATTGGAAGTATTCTTAGCGGCATGCTTGCGGTACTGTCTTGAAGCTGCAGGCTGCCATGTCTTCAAAGTGGCAACGCATGGTGCCGCCGGAGACACCTCTATTGAAGATGAATAGAGGTGTCTCCAAGATGCAGAAAAACAAGGCCTGAAGATGGCCCTCACAGATGGCCTTATGGTGACAACCGGCAGCCTTTAGAAATAAGCTCTGCTTATGGTAATGAATGAGCATTTCTTGTGCAGAAAATGTTAAAAGATAACAACATCCCTGTTGCACATTACTTATCACTCATCCCCGCGATCTTTATTAATGCCAGCGATTCATGAAATTGGCACAACTATGGCGGATTGGTCATAACAGGCTCTTGGTCTAGCACCTTTAGCAAATTTATAAAGCATTTATAAAGTGAAAAATTTTGCCCACCTCTGGCTTAGTAGGAGGTTTGACCTCCCTCTTTCAGGTGGATTGACAATATTTGGGATGGGTATCTTTAACAAATAGATATACCAATAACCAATAGCAAGCTATGATTAAATCAATAATGATATTGACTACTGAATGATCTTTTGAATCTCTTCAAAAGGATTGGCTATGTAAACCTTTGTGATGTGAAGACCATTGTGATGTAAATTGTGAGGATCCAATGGACAGGGGCACTAGGCTTTGTACAGGACTAGTATTGGAAAATATAAAAACATTTTAGACTATGCACATGTATCGGTTTTATTGGGTTCTTGTTAATTGTAATGAGTGGATTTTCAAAAGCATGTCATGTTTACTACTGTTACTAGAACTGCTTTAACTATAGAAAATTATACGTTACCATTGGACCTGCTATGCAAAACTTGAAAAAAGGATCTTGGTTGGTGTTCTACTAAAAATGTGAAATGTTTACATTGTAAACACATTTGCTTGGATGGATGAAACACATTAAAAAAGCAAACTTTGCTCTAAGTTCACATAACGTCCCAATTGTGCACATGCATTTGATTAATCTCCATTTACTCTTGACTTTTCAAGCTACCTTTACGCACATGAATTCCTTGGTGATCTATTTTACATTTATGTAAGAAAATCAATAAAGTTATCTTTTGCATAGGGCCTGTTGGACTGCTTAGATTATCAGTAGTAAGAAAATTTTGCTGTGGACTTTACTATTTATCATGTTGTACAAGTACCATAAATCATTTTTGAACCTTGCTAGGGAATGTTGTTCTCTGGTTTATGAGTTGTATGAAGAAATGTATTACCTAACAAGAATGAGAGATAAAGTTCTTAGAGAAACAAAAGATTTATGACTTGCTTAGTTACCCTCATAGCTTTGCCACTAATCAAATTTAATTTGAATGATGGTTCTCAGCCTGGGGTCTGTGGACGACTAGGTATACATTGGCATTTCCAGATCCTGTAAACAATATTATAGATTTCAACTACAGTTCACAAAAGTGGTCTGGTAGTAGATACTGTGGTCTCCAATGCCAAGTATCAGCCATCAACTTTTCTGTGGCCTGTGGTGCAACTGTGGTTCCACCCCTTGTTGGCAGGAGCATTAAGATGGTAAACTGAGACAGAAACCACCAAAAATAGTAGTCATAGTGGTAAGTGTGCATGTATCTGTATAAAGTGTGTGTATGTCTATAGTGTGTATCTACAGTATAGTAGACATAAAAAGTGTACATACCCTTATTAAATTTTTAGGTTTTTGTGATTTGCAAAAAGACCCTTATTAAAAATGTCAATACTTAATTTGACCTATAGCATGTACAATTGCATTGAAAAAAAATCAGATCTGTAAGGATTTGTTTCCACTACATCATTTTGCCCCTGGTCAGTGGTACTGTGACTGTGAAATGAATAGGGAGTGTTACCATATATGCAACGTTAATGCATCCTAAACCAAGGGCAGTCTGGCCAGTGGAAACATACTATTAAAAATTTTTTAGGCACCAATTTTTTTTGATTAATAACAGCATTTAGTCTTGGTTACAAGAATGGCCCATTTTGATTCTTAATCTTTCTTGCAAAACCTCTCAAAATCTGTCAGATTGCAAGGGGGGCCTCTTCTTGTCACGACACAATGATCAACTTTTTTGAAAACCAAACCACCTTGAGCCTTCCATATCTTGGGAACTACAGACAAAATAGCTTCTTAAATTTTAATTTATGACCACCTTAGCTCCTATTAATGACCCACCATTTATAAGCTTTGATTTATGATCCCCACCTTGTTAAGCATTTACAATCTGCACAAAAAACACAATATGATCTAAATTGAGTATATGAGTGTATGAGGTATACATTATTTAAAATTCAAAAAAAAAAAAAATATATATATATAAGCATGCATTTATAATCTGCACAAAAAACACAATATGATCTAAATGGAGTATATGAGTGTATGAAGTATACTTTTATTTAAAATGCAAAAATAAAATTATAAGCATGCCACGACCTATAAACCACACACCTATAAAGCCATACTTATTAATTAAAACCATGGCTACATTTTTCTGCCACTCACTTTTAAACTATTAATTTAAGATATAAGCAACAGGCAGATATGCTGTGTATGCAAAGTATTTACCCCATCTATATGTTACTGCAGAAAATTAGGGGTGATCCAATATAGCAATGTTTTCTGTTTTCAGGCCTTTCATTTTGGTGATCCTTTACTCACTGTGGTCTTTTCTTATCAAACAGCACAAATTATTTTCTTTGGCTACTGTATTCTGAGTTGTTCTTCAGTATAGCACTGTAAATAGTTGTTTTTTTTATTACTATTATATGGTTTAGGAATTTGTAAGAAGTCTAGGAGACCTCTATACGCATTCTAATGGACGGAGGATTGTATTATTTTTAAATGTAATAACCTTTTTTAAGTTAGTATTCTGCAAGTCAAATCCTTCTGCTGATTTTCGACCAGAATTAGAATATAGAAAATGATAAAATTAAAAAAAAAAAAAATTTAAAACTACTATGTCCAAGGTTCTAACTTATTCTGGTCATGGTATACATGTACTAGTCTAAAGGTAGCCATACATGGTTACATATTTTTGTTTGATCGACCAAAAAATCGTTCTGTTTACGTTGCTTGAACGGTAATCCCTGCCCACTTGGTTAACCACAAGTGATCAATATCGAAAGAGAATTGATTGAAAAGTGATTGGACACATTTGTAAGGTAGGTATTTTGGTTGGTTTGTATGCATTTGTACTGTGGTGCATGCGCCTCAAACTCAGGATAGGAATCACTTGGTTGTGAACATCAATCGATGTTCAAGTTGCGATAGATTTTTTTTAGTGTAATATGATTGAATGATTATGTTAAAACTACCGTAATTAAGTGCCGTTGTGTAGTTATGACTAATTTCTACTATCTTATATACATACTCAGGAATGTATGGAAACATTTTTGAATCTTAGATCTGTGAGATAAATAAAATTATAATTTACTCTCCAATTATTGTTAATTAGTTTCAGTCATTTTTCAATAAGTCATTTTCCACCGAAGTTTCTTAAAGTTAGTGTAGTTAGTCCTGAAAGCCATATTCGCTGAGATGAGAGGTAGCTGTGTGTGAGGTAATGCCGCATTGGTATTTCTGGTCCTAAACGTTAAAACCTTTTGTGAACCAAAAACTTGTCACGGAAGAAATATATCTCACGTCTGACACTTTTGTGCGTGGTATTTTTGTTTTTAGCACCACAGGAACTAATGTTCATCTCATTTCCTATCTCTACAACATATCTTCTTAGTGAGAATGTGCTAAAGAATCAATAGTACTAGGACGGATCCTTCCTTTTATCATTTTCAAAATGTAACACCCCTAATAAAACACTTTCAGGATATTACAAGTAGAATCTTTTGTTATAACTGGGCACTAAAGTGAAGACAATCTGATATATTTTAACCTTTGTTTACATGAAAATGGAATGCATGTAGCAGATCTAAGATTGTGAAGAATGTGGAAAATGTTGCGGAAAGGCTTTCTGAAAATGAATAAATATTTTAGAGAAAAGTATGCAGGAACACTCAGTTATTACTTCCATCCAGCTCAGTACATTCCTGTAAAATGAAGTTGGATTAATGTACAAGATGTCTTCTCAGTCTATCAGGTATATATCAAATGGAGATAAATCGTATCTGCAGAGTAAACCAAAAAATTTAATAGTTCTCCTATTTCCAAAAATGAACGTCTTCACACAAGGTCAATTGTTTCTAATATATAACTCCAGTAAAAAGTAGTGTTAGAAATATTGCCACATGCAGTTTGTCACAATGATTGCACCTGCTTGGGAAGTGACTCATGCGTTAAATAGCTTCAGTAGAGAAGGTAGACCCTACCAAGATCAAAGTCACCTTCACATTTTCTCCTATACATTGAACAGTAATGACAAAGAGTTCTAATTTGCATATTGTGATGCATATAGTTGAATGAAGACTATAAGGATGATTTGGTATATTTGTGGAGAAGGGGAGTGAAAATTCAAACCATTTTTTTAGATCATTTAAATTTGCATGTAAATTACAGATAGGCTTGGCCAAAGAAATTAGAAAACTTTTGTAGATTGAACCTCTATAGCCATATAACACGTCAAAAACCGGGAATACATGGCTAGATATTAGATTGCCGGCAGCAGTGCAATGGTGACATCGGCTGCCAGCAGACAGCAGCTCCTATACTTTGGATGGGGACCCAAGTATAGGACATGTCGAAACTACAGGCTACATGTTGGAAGCTACCCATACATGGTAGGAATACACAGGTCGATTTTTGTATAGATTTTTTGAGTGCCATGAACGCGCATGGCACTCTGTTGTACGACAATCTATGCAAAAATCATCCCGTGTTTTTTATGGTGCCTACAGATAATACGTTTTCACATCAATTAGGTTAATGCAATGAATTAAATGAATGCAATACTAAATTCAGCCAGTAGATGTCACTAGCAGCAGTACACAGCAGCAGGAGGGGGCCGGGCTGCAGAGTCTCTACTCTCCTCTGCTCTCCTCTCCAGCTGGCTGTGTCCGTGGGAGTTGCAGAGTGATTGCAGTTTCCACGGAAGGAGAGATAGATAGCAGTTCATCTATGCCTCTTTTCATTGCTTATGCCAGCAGGGCTCTGAGATCTGCTGACATAGGCAATTATACAGTACAGAGGGGAGAGCCGGACACCGTCTAGCATCTCTCAACTGACAGCTCCTCTCCGTGTTGGGAGAGCTGGCGGACAGCCAAGGCGAGCATTCGGACCATAAGACGCAGGCACTTTTCCCCCTCAATTTTGAGGGTGAAAAAGTGCGTCTTATGGTCCGAAAAATATGATATATATATATAGAGATAGATAGATAGAT
>CM070032.1:147980605-148000148 GCA_036250615.1 Ptychadena robeensis | reverse complement strand
TTTTGCACAAACAGTGACCATGTCTGGAAGGTTCACATACTTTCAAGCAGCACTGTATGTGCATGTAAGAAAAACTATAGGTTAGAAGAAGCCCTTTCCTACTTTTGCCATTATAATGTACATCTCATCTCCATTAACCAATGGAATGATAAGTAGAATTGCTTTTAGCTCTTGATTCGCATAAACATGTTCCACTGAGACGCACATACTGAAACTAATTCATTCTAGAGATGGTGTAAATGTGCAATCAAATTTAAAATGCTTGTTACAATATTGTTACTTAATTTTAAGTGAATCAAGTATTTGTATCTATCAACATCCAAGTAATGAGTCTCACCAAGGAAGATCAGGTGGAACATTCCAGATCCCCCTAGGCTTGACCTCTCACACACTCTCTTGACACATCAAGTCTAATTCTGAGCGGGTCAGGATGCACCAATGTAGACTGGAATGTTATTCTCGGCATACAGGGGTGTATGCAAACATAATGTACACCCAGCCTCAATGTACTTGTAACGGAGTGGCCTGTGTATAAAATTTATAACCTGTGCATAAAGAGTTATGTGTGCTGTGCAGAGATGATGTGAGGTGTTGTATACATGATCCTGTTGCTGTGAAGAATAGATTGCTTGTTTTGTTTCTGCAAAAGTCCAAAATATGCTAGAACCCTCAATATGATGTAAGCATGACTAGGTAGAAGTTGTCTTTGTTGGGTGCCCAAGCAAGTGACCGTTTGTGGTTTGGAGTGTCATGCTGGACACTAGCACCTGTGGGAAATGGACAATAGTAGTCTGTGGGGTGGAAGACAAGGGACCCACAGAGATGTAGATAATGACATTCCCCTTGTTCCCGTCTGGGGGCAAGGGTGCCCTAGCCCAGAAGAGTGTCACCGGGATGGAGAAGTGTTAGGTCAGAATCTGTCTTAGAAGGGCAATGACTGCTCCCACATAGCTGGCATGGAACTGATTGCTGTACCGGAGAACATCAATAAAGGTACAAGTTCTTACACCAACTGGCAGCGTGTACAGAGACTGTATTAGGAAGTGTTCAGGGGCCTGCATTGGGATACTGCCCCTTACAGGTGGAGTGATTTCAGATGCTGGGCACAGTCTGCAGAGAAGAGGGCAGACAGTGAGAGATGCAGGAAGATGCCAGACCCTGACCTGTGGTTCACCCCGGTATGTGTTTGTGCATTTGTTACATACAGGGGCAGTGCATCTTACATACTGGCTTTGCTTTCTTCCAAGGTCACCATCAGGCAGTCAATTCAGTTGAAATAAATTAAATATACTGTTTATAACCCAATGTAGGTTTTTGATGCTGGTTAATTAATAAAAAATAAAGTTCTTGTTGAAAAAAAAGAATCTTACTACACACTGTTGACTTTTGGATGTTATTAGCAAAAATATTTGGTGACTAAAAATCACCAATTCAAATACAAATTAGGGGGAATAGTGAGTGCGTATTATGAGGCGAATGCTAGCCCACTCACTGTCGCTCATTGGCCTATACCACGGAGCGCCTTACTAGATGAAAAATAAGGTATTTTAAAACCATTTTCACTTCATTCAGTTTCTGTAAAATAAAATGTTATCTATTGCAATTCCAGGTTCTATGACAGTAAAATATTAAATCATGCAATGTGGTGAGTACTTTCTAAATGAGCTGTAACTAAGGCAATGTTCCCACATAGGTGATCAACTGTGGGGCCAAAACAATTTTAATCCTGGGCTCCAATCTGAAAAAGCAGGTCACCGCATTTCTGATCACTAGCCACAGGCGGTTGCGGCCAGGGGCGGCCTATCCCCCCTGATCGTAGCCATATACCTGAATGGGTGCTGTCAAAATTTGTCACTTCAAACGTGCCCATTCACAGTCAATTGGCGCGATCAGGTGGGGTGGGGCAAGATGTCCTGCCCCCCCCCACTTCCTGGCTCCGTACCGTGATTATAATGGCCAAGTGGGAACATAGCCTAACAGTTGATTCAAGGTTCAGATGTTGTTTTTAGAGCAGCCCACCCTCATTTTCTATAAATGTCACCTTGTTATAAAGATGCCCCCCTGCCATTTGTTCTCTGTACATAATACCTAGAGGTTTTCAAACATTGCCTTGGGGGACAATGCAGTAGCGTGATCATGACACTGTGGGTGCATCCTCATAGAGACAACAGTCTCTAGGAATTATCTCTGCTCATTGCACTGAATGAGCATTTTTTAAAGTGCAGGAAATGTAAAAAAAAACATCCCTGTCCCATGTTGCCTACTACTATCATTAGTGATGCCGGTGATGCATGAAAGTGGCACACCTATGGCGGGTCGACCATTACAGGCTCTTGGTCTGGCCCGTTTATCGTATTTAAGGGTATGTCTCCACTGCGTTATAAGCTACGCAGGTAATGTGTATTTGCCCCTTCGGGTCCCCACCAAGGAATGGACGCAGGGGGACCTGACAGAGCAGATACACATTACCTGTCTTGGGCACCGGCTGTTCTCATTTTCTTCTGCAGATCCGCCGGCTGGAAGGTCAATGAAGTGCAGGATGTCAACCTCCAGCTGGCGGATCTGCAGAAGGAAGTGAGAACAGCATAAAACATAAAAATAGCAAGCATAAAGCGCAGTGGAGACATACCCTAAAACGTTTGCCCACCCCTGCTCTTGGCTGTCAATTACATCTCACTCAGAAAAGATACATTTTAAGTGTAAGTATTGTATTTAACTAGCAACACAGACCTTATTGTGTTTTCCCCAAAACATTTACACAAAGATAAGCATACCAGTATATTTCTTGCCAGTTCAACATGTTATTTTATGTAAATATGCATGTTTGCGGATTCTGGAATCTCACTACCTTCCCTTTCAAAAGAGTGGTTTGTCCAAAATTCCTATTATTGTTATCTTCATGCCAAATTTCTCATTCTTTTTGTATTCATGTAGGTGAATAACTTAGGCAAGTTGTGTGTTTAATTGAAATGTTGTAGATTGTTTGTGCTTGGCTAACCAACTGTACTATACACAATCACACTATAAATCCCCTACCAGCAATGACAGGATGAGTTAGGCATGTAATATGGATGGGCTATGTCTACATCCCCGTCACAGAATGCGCTTAATGCAGGGGGTGTCTATGGAGCCCATAACGCCATGGAAACCTAGCCTTACGGTACACAGAAAATCATAATCTACCATATTTGGTTCCATTATTGGCCTAATAAAACACACTCCCTCTCAAAAAAATTGGACATTCGTGGAGAAAAAGGTCTGATAGCCGCCAGTGTCTCTCTCCTCCTGTCGATAGGCTGCACCTTGAAGGAGGGAAAGCAGGGAGTGATCAGAGCAGAGAGGAGAAAAGATGTATACATGATGTTACTCCTCTCTGCTCTGATCATTCCCTGATCATTATCTGCTCATCCAGTAAGACATGCAGCCAGTGTCTCTTAGTACTATGTCTTGCTCTGATCATTCTCTGCTTCCCCTGCTAGGCAGTGCCTTGGAGTTAAAACAGAGAATGATCAGAGCAAGACATAGTATTAAGAGACACTGGCTGCATGTCTTACTGGTCTAATTAATCTTTATACCTCACCCCTTTATCCTAGGTGCCGTCTAAGAGGCAATACGGTAAAGATTCCATACTTTAGTCCAAGATAATGAAACAAATTAAATATAAATATCCATGTTTCCTGTGGGATCAGAACTTCTCCCTCTCCATAGAAAAGAGTGCTTTCATTCTCCTGTTGATGACCATCTTTATCTACCATAAATTTTTGCCTATACTTAAATTAACATCCTAGGCTGTGTACTTGCCAGAAGCAGTCAACCATAGCTGTACTCGGGGTCAACTCAAATGAAAGATTACTCACCTTTGTATAGCCCTGACTGCTCTTTTTTTATCTTCTCCCCTCCCTGTAGCGATGTCACCACATACAGCTTTTGACAGGGAGGGGCGGCAAATTCAAAACCAATCTCCATATGCACTGCTATTAGTATGGAAGAAGACACCTGTAACAGCATGGAGGTTAAGAGGAGGAGTCACCTCCTCTGAAGTGTTAATTCAGATGAATGTTTGCAGGGCCCTGTATCATAAAACAATTACAACTGCATTATTCTTATACTGCAGGTGAAGCTTGCTGTAGGTTCACTGTGAACCTGAAAATAGACCCTGGTCACTAAAGCCGGCCATACACGGGTAATTTTCTATTCCAAATGATTGACTGCAGCACACGTTTGCGGCAATTGATCATTCGGGAATGGATGGCTGCCCACCTAGACCAGAATCAGAACCAGCACAAGAAATTGATCCAAGAGTGATCAGACATGTTTGTACTTTCTGTTTGTTCGAAGTTACTTTGGATATGGACCCTCAATCCCAATACAAAGGGTCGAACAGAAATCAATTTCCCAAGGTGGTGCGCACTGCGAGCGGTTCGACATTGCTATGGCGCGGCACATTCATGACACCCTATTGAGTCTATAAAGGTGCCCATACATGCAACAATGGGCACTAAATAGATGACCCTTTCGAACGCAGCATGGTGATGTCGCAATGATGTCACCAGACTGCGACCGAGCAGCCGCCAATTGGACGGGAATCAAGGCCCACCGCTTAAGGTGCCAGATTGCCATTCATTGCTTTGAATTGCAGATCCAGCAGGATTTACGGCCCAGGTGCCCAACCTGCAGCCCTTCAGGCATTTTTCAGTGGCCCTTTCTCAGTTCTCCACTTGTGACCCCTATAAGCTGTTAATGCATATTAACTCACCCATCCACCAATCCCCTGCTGACACGTCCTCAGGGGAGGACAGTTATATGCCCTATAGGTATCTTCAAAGGCTTTGATTATATATTACTCAAAATGTGCATTACTATATTACAGTGATTCCTAATGCTTAAAGTATAATTTAAAAGTTGTCCACCACTGATTTACTGACATGTCCGATACCTGCATGACCGACCTGTCTTTGGCTGATCCCACTTGAAGACAGGGGTAGCTGTGCAGTCGACAGCCGCACGCATGTACAGTGTGACGTCAGAACCCGAAGCAGCCATCGACCTAGCAGCCATCTATACGTGTATGGCCAGCTTAACTCTCCTTAGTAGCAAATGTGTTGCTAGACTCTTGCATGTGTATTGAGTGTCCTGGGTCTGCTTTAAATTATGAAGAAGATCCATTCTATGCATAATCAATATGCAACATATCTACTTTTTAGTTCATCCATTTAAATCTGGTTTTCCATGCAATAGGAATTCAATTAATATTCAATTTAATTGCTGTTTCCATCAGCATGCTATCTTCTCTAGTCCTTTATATTTTAATCTGTCATTAAATGCAATTAAATACATCATGCTGTGCCTTTAAACAGGAAGTTAAGTGAAATCTCAATTTGCAAAAGATATATATATATATATATATAAATTTTTACTCATTTGAACTCAGTTTAAAGCAGATATGTAAGCAACACCCCCACAGGTGACAGGTGACACAATAATAGAATACACTGCTGTGTCCCCTAGCCCCTGCATCCCTCCAGGCAGACACACTTAATAATTCATGGTTAATGAACACGAGTTGTGTACTTGTCTATATTGTCGGGAAGATCAGGCAAGTTATTAGGAGGAGACAAGGAAAGAAATGAATGTGCAGAGAGGGCTGGTGATGGGAGTACCCACTGCCCTCCTTCTCCAGCACCCTGCCATGGCCACTCCTTCCCAGCAATGTGATCCGGACCAGGAGGCAGGAATACAGGAGGGGGAGGCTAACTTGTGTCACTATTAAATGTGAAACCATCCGAGTGTATAGCAAAGCTTCACTGGGATCGTTCCCTGTATACAGCCCATGCCCTCCAGGGACTGTGACGGCACCCAGCAACTTCTAGTAGTGACAGCAGGAGAGGGATCCAGGCAGGAGGAGGGGGAGCACCCCTGAGCGATCTCCAGGCTTCTCCCTTCCTCTGGCACTTTTCTATCATCACAAGGACCTACAAGTCTTCCCTTCCATTCTTCACCCCTCTGTGTCCCGGAGCAACAAGTGGATGTGAAAAGGGCAGCAACCTGGCACGCCGTGGTGAGAACATATCAGGAATAAGGTAAGACAGGTAGACGGAAGAGCTGGGTGACAGCATGGGGGAAGTGTGCTGGGCAGGAAACTTGGTGGAGACAGTACGGATTTTCAATGGGAACTTGTCTTAAAGGGGATCGCATGTGCTCCAAGCTAGAGACACATGGGTGACAGGTGACAGCACACACATAGAGATCCTTTACATTTCTGCTAGCCTAATCAACTTGTAGAATTTAAATATCCGCTGTCAGTCTAACATCAAATGACAGTATTACCATAAAGTGTGATTTAAGCTGGCCATGCACCTTAAGATAATCTTTTGATCTACCAACAACTATGTAGTGCCGGGTCCTCTGCGATTGAACACAGGTAGACTTGATGGTTTAGAAAGTCCCTCATATTACATGGGTTTGGTAAAACAAAAGGAAATCTGACATAAAAATCTAAAGGTGTATGGGGACCCAAATACAAAACTGATTCATTAAAGTGAATTCCTTTACAGAGGTGTGTGCATATGCTTCATAATAAGATCACATACAGATCAATACAACTAAAAAGGTACTTTTGCGGTTAACTGGAAGTTTTCAATTTGACCGATCAATAGCTTCTTAGTCCATTTCCATTACTTTTAGTCGATCAGTAAAGGTAAATAATTTTCCATTGATCGGTATAGTGTATAGCCAGTTTAAGTGATCATGTGCGAGAAATATACCCTTATACAAAATCCGTAACATTTGCTTATTGAAGTGTTGCCCACCTGTATACAGGTGAACTACCAAACATTTCTACTTTATGTGATGCCACTCATTCAAGGGCTGAGCTACTGTCACTGTCAGTCATTCTTAATATTACATTTTTTTTTTTTCATGAGCTGGTCACTGGTTTCTTGTGATTTGAGTCTCCCAATTAAAAGTTGCTTGTGTAGTTTAGCATGTCTTAAGCTGGCCATACACCTTTAGATCTCTCTGTCAGATATCCTAGATCTACCAATAACTATGTAGTATATGGGTCCTCTGCGATTGAACACAGGTAGACTTGGTTTAGAAAGTTACTTTTATTATATGGTTTTGGCAAAACAAAAGGAAAACTAAAGGAAATCTGACAGAGAAATCTAAAGGTTTATGGGGACTCATAGGCACTATTACGAGACCGGCGTGCTCTCTGTGCTGCCCGCATGGCCAAATATAAGATGTCAGGCTCTTGTTACAACTTAGGAGTAGCGAAGAGTTAAATGAAATTGTGACCGGTCAGGTTCAGTGACACAACCCAAGCACAGCAGACCTCCCATTGGAATTTATATGAGTTAAAGCATGTTCCCTATACCACCATGCATAAGTCATGTGCAAGCCTCCATAAGACTACTTACTTTCTGGTAATAAAAGACTTCATTATTTGTTCACAGCGACTATATAGAACAGGAAAAAGTTCTCCCTGATCACATGCATTACAAGGCTAGAGCTCAGCGTTTAGTTAGAACAAGATTGCCTGGAAGTCAAAGCTGTATAATAAAGCCCTGAAAAAGGAGACCTCTGAAATCTGGTGATGGAAAAGGGCCATAGCTAAAGGGAATGGTGGACAAGCTTTAGCAGGAGATGACAGTAATCTGTGCTGACAATAAATGTGATAGATTCCCTTATTATCGTATATCTAATATAACATATGAATGAATACATACATTAACATTAAATCTTATGAGGTTGTCATGCTTTCTAGGTTGTGAGTTGGCCATTGTAATAAATCCCTAAATCAGCATTGGTAAATTCAAGGTCAATACATATGAAATGTAGCCTACATAATGTATTTATATATATTTCAAACATTCTGGCTTAGTCAAAGACCTTGTGTAGTTCTGACGTAGCTACATGTAACTCCAGGCCAATGAGCTGTCTTCATATAACTACTAACTCAGGGATTTTTATTTTCCCTTATCCTCATCCTAGCTCCAAGGAAAACTTGACTTTCTCTTTTATAGTAGAGATGTTGTGTAATAAAATACCGTACATTTCTGGGATTACTGGTTGGATCTCTATTGAGGTCAGGTGCTACAATAAAAATCTGAATCGTATTAACACAGCAGACCTCAGATGAAACTTCAATATTCTGCACGCCTCCATGTACTCTGAATGTTATGACTGCTCAATGACTAAACTAGAGTAAATACAATGTCCTGGCAGTTAGGTCGTCTTGGTTTGTGTACCTGGAGCTATCAAAGTTGCAGAGTTTATTCTATAGTATGTTTTAATGTTGATAAAGCTCAGATGAAACATAAAAGTCTAAATGCCACTATAACTATATATCCGTTCAGAGTGAATGTCATATGCATCACATTCATCTGTTATGAAATAGTCATGTATAGCTGTTTTCACCTTTTTTTTACCAAATATAGTTTTTACTACAGTTTCCCAAATATTGTTTGTAATCAAACCCTTGCCAATTTTCATTTTAGACACCCATTTTTGTTTTCAAAACAAGAACATGTTATATTTTGTGTTAATTGTTGTCTATTTATAGTATGTGTGATGATTCATACTAATACTACTGCGGACGTGAAACCTGCTCTGTAGAACATTCACTCTTGTTGTTAAGTTCAGGTTTCATAAAACGTTCAAACAAATGTATGAGAAAGAATCAACATATAGGTGGGTTTGTGAGGTATGGATGTTATAAACTGCTACAAGTGAGTTCTTTTTTGTTAACTAAGAAAATAAGCTCATTTGCCTAAGGCCCCCATACACGTCTAGATTTTTAATTCAATCAACTTAATTCAATAAATTTTTTTGTTGATTGATTGAAAATCTATGGCAGCCCACATGGTTAGATCGACCTAAAATGGTTAAAATTGGGAAAATTTTTGATCGCAAAATGATCGGACATGCTGGAAAATTTTGATCAGTTGTGTTGAAATTGAACCTTAATTCAATTACACTTTCAGTCGATTCTAAAAAATTTGATCAAATATCTGTTACTACAGTTGGCATAGATTACAATCAATCATGATTTCCCTGACCCCAATAAATTTATCTTTGTAAGTTGAAAATCTAGATGTGTATGGGGCCTTTACTCAAGCTGATATAGCAGAACTGAGAGCTACCATTGGCTGTCATAAGATGGTATCCACAATGGGCACAACGATTTTTGCAGTTGAGTTTGCATGTAATTGTCCCAGGAGTGTCTGGTGCCCTTATTTAAGAAAACATGAAGCCTAAATAGGAGACCATAGGTGTGAAAATCTTGGCATGGAGCTTCATGGACAGCACTGTTATCTTTCGAAGGTCAACACAACTTAATAGGGGTTCTAATGGTTCCATGTGTACTAGTTGTATCCTTTGAGCTGAATAGTTTTTGAAGTGTTAAAAGTTTAGTCTATAGTCATATGGAGATAATGAGCTAAATCTTAATAGAAGCTTGTTCGTTGGGTTGACCCACAAGTTAAGAATTCCAGTGGTGGTATAAAAAAGTTAATCCAAGAGGTCAGTATTGGAACATCGTAATGCTAGACTGAATCCAGCTTTGATCTGCCGCTAATCTTCTTGAGTGAGGTGCCAGTTAACATGGCGATTATAGGGTATCAAGTTGTTTTAGATCTAAGTTGCCAAAATTTGGCATATTGATGCAACCTCATGTCATTCCTGTCTGAAGTTTCCCTCTCTGATCACATCACATGCAAGTGTTTGATGATCATGCACATTTTGTATTTGTCTCCTTGATGGAGACTTGGAACTGTTAATTGACAAGATAATGAAGATCATGGTTAATTATTTGACTTTATTGGCTATAATGGGCCCATACTATTGAAGCACACAGTTGAGATTTTTAGGTTTTAGAGAGATTTACTTATTGTGGTAATCAGTAGGACAGAAAGTGATGGGAGACCAGAACTGGCACAGGAAAAAGTATCTTCTACAATAAGGACACTTAAGCCGGCCATAGACGTCCGATCTATGGCTGACATTTAGCAGATTCTTCACAGCGTGGTGACGTCACCATGCTGTGAGCAGTCTGCTACAGAACGGACAGGAATCCTGTGTGTTCCACTAACACACGGGACTCCTGTCAGACTGTAGCCAATTAACTCGGAGGGGGAGGAGACTTCCCATCCGAGTTAACAGCCTGCAGCACAGTCGGGCAGGAAAAAAACCAGCAGGACGGATCCGTGTGCGATCCGACCTGCCGGCTTTTTTTCTACAAAACTCAAGGTGGGCTCCCTCATAGTTGCGGCAGACCAACCTTTATGTGCTCGGTGGGAGTGAGCATGCTACAACTATGGCTGGGAATCGGCCCGTCTATGGGGGGCTTAAGGGTCTCCATTTACAGGTTCATTTTTCTTCTTAATCATGTGTGCTTGCACATGCATGGTGATAAATTGTTTTCAATTGAACGCGGCCACCCTTTCTTTGAGCAGGATCAATTAATCCCTGTCAAAGAAAGCTCATACAGGGAACCAACATGTTGGTAAACCCTGTTCGAGTGATGTTACTTTCTGTGGGGATCAGGGTCCCCATCCAAAATATAGAATGGGAATTGAATACGCAAAGTGATGCACACTGATTTTTGTCTAATCGATGAATGCTCAAGCTCAGCGTGGTGACGCTAGAGCATTCATCGATCAAGCAGGTATTGACCCATGAATGGGGACCTTTAGATATATTGGTCACACTCCAACAGAGGGATCTCCCCTTTACTTTATGTCTATAAGAAAAGAAAAACCATATTTCCTATTGACTTTTGACTTGACTCTTTCCTTCTTATATATATAAAATAATGTGAGTTATAGTACCTGCTTCAAAGTTGCTATTGTGTCATTCTGGAGCCACACTGCACAAGCAATGTTTAATGGTTAATGGATCACTGCTTCCTTTAAAGCTCTGTGATTAACATTTCCATTCCTAGAGTGCACTGCCCAGTGAAACCAGCTGTAATACATATGATCATATACTTCCGAGCACATTAGAAGGAACGTAGTTTTAAAACCACTTCAAAGCTTGTTGGAAAAGTGTATTTATTTATTGTCTAGGCCAGTTGAAGGGAGTCCACCATGGTTTCACATATCCTTTTTAATGGTATATTTTGTTTGGAACACTGAAAGACTGAGCTTTTTGTAGTTCAGTATCAGTAGTATGTATTGTAAGATAAGTCACCTCATGGCTGTGTTTGTATGTGTGAGTCAGGGTTCCAAGGAAGCTAGTGCTTGTTGTATTCAAGCCCAAGCCTATGAATGTGATGTGGGTTAACACAGCCGAGGAGTCCCTATCAGTTACACTGAAACCCATACGGTGCTCTCTGTGTCCCAGTCTCTAAGGAATACATGAGCTTAGTGTTTCGAGCCTGTCCTTCTGAATGACTTACAAACTCTGCTTTATTTAGCCACTTGACTATGGATAAAACAGAAGATGCTAATAGAGCCCTTTTGCTTGGTAGCTCTTCACAGGCTGCTTACCAATATGTTAAAGGTTCATCAAAGTTCACAGAAGGTTCACTTTGATCTTCTGCATTTGTTGTAAAGCCTTATTCACAATACCAGGGTTATCATGTTCCATACCATAATAATGTTTAAATGATTTTACTGTGATGGTTTACAGAAAACAATGATTGAGAAACTGGTGCCAAACCCAAGCAATGAATTGTTAGCTAACGTTCATTATGATTGTTTACCAGTTGTGGTCACTATAGCAAGTAATTACTAGAAGGAATTTGGAAGGAGTTAGGTAGTCACAGTATACCTCAAGTCTATATTCCTGGAAAATAGTTGAACAGATTGTATGTTATTATTTATTTTTATTGCTTAAATGAATATACAGTACATTGGATTGTATGTCTCACACCAAGACACAGCACTTCCCCTCACTAATGGCCACAGAGGACATAACTCTTCTTCTTCCTAGCCAGCCTTCACCTTGATGATAGCTGTTATTAGTACATACTTCTACCTAGATCTCAGCACACTGAGATGTGATCAAAAGGGTTACCACATCTTCTTTCTACCATCCCTTGACAACATGGAAGCATTGACCTAAAAAGAAGGATGCATCATGCTAAATATCAAACGATAAAAAACCCTCATCAGGCTGTAGACAATAGCCGATGCAGAATGGCAAAACATTAAGTGGTTACCAATTTCATCCACCATAACCATCCCTTACCCATCTGTCATCATCTAGAATGATATTCCAGCTTTAAGTGTTTCTAAAACAAAAGAATTAATGGCGAATAGCCTCTTTCTGTGGTGGTAAACAGGAATCTGAACCAATGGTAGTTATATGTAAAAGCTATGTGATATATTTTCCATGGCTTGTCTAAATTTATTTAACTAAAAAATTTGTCCTAGTATGCTTATACAACTGTAGGGGAATCTTTTCCACATTATCGGCACCGTTGACTCCCCCTGCGTTCATCGCATTCCTTGACGGGGTTATCAATGGAGCTGATCCATATACTCGCCTGTTTCCACGGCGCTGAGCAGGTCCGCTGGCTGGAAGTTGACATAGTGCAGTACGCCAGGGAAACAGCCGGTACGGCAGGTGAGTATATGGATCGGCTCTGTGGACATCCCCATAAATCCCCATCAATCCCGATCATTCCCTTAGTTTTCAGTTAATTCATTGAAAGTCTCAAAGCCTTTCCACACATGTAAAACATTTTTCCCTTCCAATGGTTTAGATGTGAATTCCAATCTATGGGATATTCAAAAAGCAGACACCTTACAATCAGGTCTATATAAAATTAAATACAAAATATATCATACTATCATCCATAACCATGAGTAATAACCATTCAATGACCTTAAAGTGGATGTATACTCAAAATCTAAAAATATATATATATGTAAAATTAAAGTTTGACTTACCTCTGAGCTGGTTTGATGTTGGAATAGTGCTCTACAATCCTAATAAAATCTGCTTACCTTTTGTTCCCTGGAATTGTATGAGAGATTCCATCTTTATCTGCCAGGCTTCCGGAGGGGTAACTCAGGGTGCAATATTGCAAGTGGCCACTGGTTTATAATGGGAAAATACATTTCATTTGCTTTAATGCAGAGCCGATATTAGGAATTTTTCTGTCGATCTCTGCGGTGAGTTCCGGGGGGCACTGCAGCACAAGCCTGGGAGAGAGGAGAGGCTGCAAGGGACATTCTTAACCGCCCTAGCATTTGGGACAGCACCATCTCGTCCAGCGCTGCTACTCCCACTATCGCACTGGACGAGATGGTGCCGTCCAGTGAACATCGGGGCACCGATAGCGCATACTTACAGTTTTGCCGGTGTCCCCGATGTGACATGCTGGCAGCTGGATCCTCCCTCTCCCCCCCCCCCTCTGAGTGATGTGATGACGTCACATTGGGGAGGCGGCGGGATATTTGAAAGTGAATAGCAAGAAACCAGCTTTCAATGTGCTTCTATGTACAAAATATCTCCCAAATGCAAAGTCTCTGGTGCCCCAGATGTGCCAATTTGCAGTAACCCTCTCTTCCCTGGTGTGATTTTACCACATCCATCACACCAGGTTAGAGAGGGTTAACTGCAAATGGGCACATCTGGGGCACCAGAGACTTTATTTGGGCGACATTAAGTACATAGCAGCATAGCTTTGTTCCCTGATTTCTGTGTTTTCTCATTAATTTTATAAAAAAAACATTATATTCAGGATGTCTATTAGACCCTTGTACGGACATATTTTGGGAAGATACAGGCCTACAACATAAAGAAAAATTTACCATTGAAGTCTATGGTGCGCTTTTGGTACAGAAATCTGGACCTCAGCAGTGCGCTAGGGAGGTTAAATTACTCCTTACAGGTAAGTTTTTTATGCATTCCAGCCTATTATCTGCACTTCTAGTGTCATTATTGTAATGATGACTTTGTGGTGGTAGGTCCACTTTAAACTCAGGCCCCTTAGGTTCTGTTTAGATTTTCTTCAGTTCCATTATATTGGATAAGAAATCAGGTTGGCATTATAATACTGGCCCTTGTGCATACACCTCATCTGTACATATACTTATTTCCAGGTAAACCCAAAGGTTACATTTTTGTCACAGAGTTGCAGCTTAGTAGGAAATGCATTTTTTGCGACTATTCCAGGACCTGTATACTTATCTGGAACACCATTCAGTTTTATGAAGTGGAAACTTTCATGTGGTTATTGTCTGATTAACTTTTATAGAATTGCATCATATTTTAGATTATAAAGTATATTCAGAAGCCTCTGGTTTAAAAAAATATTCTACAGCAGATTAATTTCTTTTTTGGAGCCAAGAGTTAGACTTGAATATGTGGAGTATCTAAATGTGGCAGATATAGTAGAAGTAAGGTGGACTACACACTCCAGCCACACATCTGGGTGAATGTAGGCATAACATGCATAGATAGGAACCTTCATTTAAACATTCCAAGTAAAGGTTACCCCCAAAATTTATTTTTATTTACCCCCCAGATTTTTGTCCCCCAATCTCTATGATTGTGAACATACCAGCAAAGGACAGTGTATATCTGACATGTATAAAGTCATAAACAGAATGCATAAAACAAGATTGCTAAGGTAATATTTGCTTAACCCAAGCACATTCCAGATCCTTGTTAAATAAGAAATTAATTTAAAGGGCAAGTGTTTTAAATATATGTATCCAGGCACCCAGAGCTGGATTAAGTGTTAAGTGTTGGATTAAGCCAGCAGAGGGCATTGCATTTTTGTATATGCACCATAGGTGAGCAAGTATACATCCACTAAAATATCTTTCTTTACATACATTTCTCCTGGTACTGGGCCCTTTCTTATCCTTCCTTGGATGTATGTGTAGTACAACAACAAGCTGCAAAATCTGTGACAACCAGGTTGGGTTGTACGGTAGTCAAGACTTCTGAAAGAAATCTGAGGGGTGATAAGTATTTTATTTGATCTGTAGGAGACAGTATCTGCAGCCCCTGTATTATTACTAGTCGATCAATGCTATTTACCGAAAGGGTTCTACATCACCATCTACTGGTCATTTATGGAGTAGCGTAGTATAAATCC
The DNA here is from genome assembly GCA_036250615.1 of Ptychadena robeensis. NCBI lineage: Eukaryota > Metazoa > Chordata > Amphibia > Anura > Ptychadenidae > Ptychadena > Ptychadena robeensis. Next base: position 147,985,090 of record CM070032.1, on the reverse strand, counting down.
CTTAATTGTTATGCATATGTGTTATAGATGATATTATATTATTTTGAAAGTATATTTCATTTTGTTACTCTATAACTTTAACATAACACATGTGGCAGCCATAATGGGTCTACCTATAATAATGCTGGTACACTGAAAACATTTAAAGTGAATTCAATTGGCAACAAATCACACTTTGGTTATTATTTTCTTTTAGTTTGTTGTGTTACCCTCCCCAGGTGTTTGTTGTAACTAAAAAGGGATTGTATAGTTGACATAATTTTAAAACATAGAGATGTAGGTTTGTTCTTAATTGGAATTTGTATGTAAGTCAGAATGCAATGTAATTGAATGCAATTTGGACATATATTTGTCTCAAAATATTATTATTAAACAAGTGGTAGCTGCAGCCCCAGTGATTATGGATTTGGGGGTTACCACTTCTAACTAGCCTCCTTTACTTGTTCTGAACACAGGTAAATCATGCTGGCTCTTTCTGACGCAATCATGTCAATTAATGCAGACTAGGCCTAACTTAGGAACTACTGGCACTGTTACATAAGCTCTTGAGTCTGATAATAGTGACCTAACACAGTGGCTGCAGCAGTAAATTGGAGTTGGGGGAGTGAATTGGAGTCAGTCCCTATCTGCTCCTGGACTTTGCCAGTAGTTGGATCTGTATACTTATCTGGATACCATTCATTTTTATGAAGTGGAAACATTCGTGTGGTTATTGTCTGATAAACATTTACTGAATTTCATCATATATTAGATCATAAAGTATATTCAGAATTAACCAGTTAGACCCCACCAGCTCCTGGACCTACTGCAGGTATTGCTGGATGTCTGTAGCATTTGTATTTATTGATGCTGCTTCAAGACATATGACCCTCTGCTTACATATTAAACCAGTGGCACAGATGTTGTTATGAAATTGTGATCTACACTACTCACATCTGTATTCTAATATGCATGTGCTCTTTTCTGTCTTCCTTTATTTTGCAGGCAGTACATGCTTAGGTACTGTATAAAGAAGGCATTGATCACACCTCTTTGGCAGGCAGTAAGCTGAAAAAATTAAAATCAATTTGTAATTCTTCTTAGTCAGACATTACAGTTTGATTTTAAATGGTTCAGCCTGAGTGGATGTCATTTTCACCTTGGCAGTCCTACTAGCTTTGTTGCTTCTGTTCTCAGTGTGCTTGCCTTCTGACTAGCCCAAGGAAAAAGTAGTAACACATCTTCCATGTTAGTATCAGCTCTTTTCTCATTGAAGTGGGGAGATCATACAACACAAAATGAATAAAGCCCCAATCCATTTTCTTTTGAAAGTTTTTATAACTACTCAAGCACTGTTTCAAGGATATAGTAAGAAGCTAGTAACTTTATAGATTCAGCATTTACCTTTATTAAAGTATAACTTAAACCTTAGAACACAAACTTTATATTGCCACTTAGATGTGTTGCTTGCATTAGGACCTTTTTAGTTTAAGAAAAATTTAACCAGGCACAGAGTTTGCTATTAAAGCAATAAAGGAACATTTTTAGGCTGTATTTACACGGTCGCTTTCCGGGCTACTGAGAGTTGGCAGCACCCAGGTGTGACCTGTCTGCACTCTTGTGTAAGATCTCGGGAGGGCATTTAGATAGCACCCCCATAACAGTACTGTTGGGCAAAAGACTGAAGAAATTTGCTCTTATTGGGCTTTTCGGGCATTTTATACCACCCATGTAAATGAGCCCTAAGTGCAAAAAATACCTCTTGATTTTGCATAAAACATTATAACATTTTATACTAATCCCAACATTTTATACTAATCCCAACGTCACCCCATGTAATAGGGATAAATTAACTCAGGCATATTTGAAGTCCAGCCAGTGTGGTAACTATGTAGTGGAGAAGTAATTGTAGCCAGTTATTTACTGGATTACTAATAAAGGGCAACCACCACATCTGAGCAGAGGAAATCTACAAAACTTTACATTTTTGTTAGTTAACCCTTAAGGTAGTATAGACTTTCCTCTAGATGAAGGGTGAGCAAACTAAGGCCGGGGGCTGGGTCCGGCCTGTTTAGCTTTCTTTTTTATGCTTTTTGCCACCTTGTTGAAAAGATGCTTCCTTTGCTCTCTGCAATGAGTGCACATAATGCCTAGAGGTGTCAAAACGTTGCCCTGGGGAGGATGCATTGACATGATCATGATAATGTGGGGTCATCCTCATGGTGATAACAGGCAGTTTCTAAGAATTATCTCTGCTCACAATGAATGAGCATTTCTTTGTTCAGGAAAAAGATAACATCCCTGTCACATGTTGCCTATAACACATCACTGCCATCATAAGTGATGCCAGCGATGAATGGAATTGGCACACATATGGGGGGGTTGGCTATTAAAGGCTCTTGGTCTGGCCCTTTTATTAAATTTAAGAAGCCAATGTGGCCCATAAGTTAAAAAGTTTGCCCACCCCTGCTCTAGACCTAAGCTCTACTCACCCACTATACAAAAGTGCCTCTTATTGGAAATGTTATTCACAGAACTACCAATAAGGTAAAACACTTAAACACTAAAACATCATTCCACCACCACATCTAAAATCGGAAATATATAGTATTTTGTTTTTGGGATTAGATACACCCTAAGGCCCCCTAATTGGCCACTGAATTGTTCTTATGTGTATTGTACTTAAGTGTTGACATGCTGGGTGGGTGATTTGATTTTTTAACCTTGTGCTTGTCCTGTTAAAGTTAGATTGCAACATAAACATATCTGAAAATATGAATCCTATATTTATTTTTATCTGCAGAACCTGCGTGGCAGGGCAATACTATATTACTGGGTAATCATGCACATGCAATTTATGCCAGTCCTCTTTATATCACAGCTGTTTGTTTCCTTTCTGTTATATTTAGAGATTAGAGTATTTTTTCTATTTGTAAACCCTTTTAATTATTTATGTGATTATCCCATGTATCTTTATTTCATCTTTATCAATGTTGACAGATGTCTCTTCCTGTTGCTCCAGTGTAAACATGTCAGCAGAATATAACAAGGTTTAGCTTGTTAAAATGTTTCTTTTTGACATATCAGCAGTTTTTATTGTGACATTATGATGGCACTTTACTTTGACACAAATGATGTAGATTGTTTCTGAATTTTAGGTTTTAGAGAGCTGCAAATTTAGCTTTGGCCTTGTGTAGCACATTGGAACCTATTAGGACCAATCACCATTCACTGTGCAGAGGGGATTTTTATAGACTGCTTGACAGGCAGACTTCAGGAACCCATCTCTAGTTATCTAATGTTTATTTAGAGAACTTTTATTTAGAAAAGGAATTTATTGCTTATGCAGTATTTTTGTATTTTATGTATCAAAAATGCAGATATTTTTAAAGCTACACAATTCCACCCAATTTTACTTATGTATTTGCAGCCTTTATAAAGCAGTTTACATTTGCCCATTTTAAGCTATTTAAAATACACAAGACACAAGATATACATCTTCTGTCCTGTATCCCAACTCCCTATTGCCAATATTGAAATTCAACCTGCACAAAGTATTGTAATCTGTGCATACACAAAACAATTCTTTCTTCAAGGTGCTAAAGGCAACATTATGCGTGTTTAGGGTATGTTATAATCAGACAATTTATTACATGTGAGATAAAAACAGCATGCTGATGCTCAAGATGAGTACAGCTGTCACCCAAGAGCACTCTTGCCTTCTTTGCAAAGTAAAAGTTTATCTTCCCACATCAAACATAGCATCTTGACCAGTGGTGGGCAACTGAGTTGATATGGAGGGCCACAAGTGCGGCCCCCGGCATCACTAAAGGGATGCACATAACACCTATCCAGTCCCCTTCTTGCCCCCCGCCAACAGATCGCAGCAGGTGGTGGACCAGATCATGGCAGGCAGTCAAAACCCTGGGTTCAGCGGTCATATGTAGACCTGGTTCTTCCAATCAACATTGAAATTTTAATGATGTAGGACCGCCAAAGTTGATTAGGAAATCCAGGTCAGCATGTAAATGATACGCATGGTGATATATGAAATGCCCCATATACATCATAAACATCACATCATACATTAAAAAAGTGCCTCATAGATATAATCAAAGTAGTAAAGTGGAAGCATAGGCACGGTCTGGGTCACTAAGTGTGCTCAGCCGGAGCCTCAGCGAGTCCCTCGCCTCTCCTCCTCTTACCGCTCTAGGAAGATCCCAAGTAGATTCGTTGGTAGAGAATCCGCAAACAGGTGAGTTCCTTTGGCCTATGTTAGGTTTTGGGGGCCACAAGTGGAAGACCAAGGGGCACTGTTAGGCCCCTGGGATCTAGAGCCAAGGTAGAGGTTTGACTTTAAATCTGCTATATTTACACATTATTTTGAGCACTGAACACATGCAAACAATGTGACAGGTCTATTGACTGCTCATTAAAAACATTCTAAATAGAGATGCTCCGATCAGCATTTTTGGGGCTGATCACCGATTACCGATCACCAAGATC
>CM070032.1:147963562-147978923 GCA_036250615.1 Ptychadena robeensis | reverse complement strand
AATAAAATTATTCCTCAAAAATACCACTTGCCTAATAATTCTGCACTCCCTGTAATGCAATATTGAATAGTGTAATTTTTATTTGGATAACCTCTATAATTTTAACATCATTATTTAAATTATAGTTATGTTGTATTTATAGATAGAAATCACGATTATTTTTGATGACATATTCCGATCAAAACTGGAAAAATCTATTTCCCTATGTGGTACCATTTTAGCTAAAAGTACGATCAATAAACGATTGTAACATCGGGATTCATCTATCTGTTTTTATCGATCGGAAATATTATCGGTGCATGTATGGCTAGCCTAAGTCAAGGTGCACTGCAAATGCACTGTGTAGCAAACAAATAGGTCCGCGTAGCTGGCTTTTCACCCCATTTGCGTACTTGCGGACCACATATGTGCACCCCTGTTTATAAATGGATAAGTAAGTAAATGAATAGAAAATGTAATTAGAAAGACAGTGTCATTATAAAGTATGTATAGACCTTAACACTTACAGTTGTGTTCAAAATTATTTAACCCCCACTGAAATTGAGTGTTTTGGCCATTTTGACATTGATTTTGAACATTTCAGCCATCTTCTTTACAATGAAATCAGCTAGGCACTTGTAAGTCAGACACATATAACATAACATTAATAATGAAATAATCACAAATGTCTGTTCTGTGCTCTCATCATTATCAGTTTTATTCAACCCCCAAGTGCCTTTCATTCTTAGTACTTAGTACAACATCCTTTTCCAGTTATAACAGCTTTTAAATGTGAAGCATAGCTTGACACAAGTGTCTTGCAGCGATCTAGGGGTATCTTAGCCCATTCTTCATGGGCAAAAGCCTCCAGTTCAGTCACATTCTTAGGCTTGCGCGCAACTGCACTAGAGGTTCTCAATCGGATTTAAGTCTGGTGACTGCGATGGCCACTCCAAATTGTTCCAGCCTTCAATCTCTAGTGGACTTGGAGGTATGCTTGGGATCATTGTCCTGTTGAAAGGTCCAACGTCTCCCAAGCCTCAGGTTTGTGACAGACTTCATCAAATTTTCTTCCAATATCTCCTGGTACTAAAGAGAATTCATGGTACCTTCCCTGTACCTGCAGAAGCAAAACAGCCCCAAAGCATGATTGACCCCCCGCCATGCTTCATAGTAGGCAAGTTCTGTGTTCTTTTCTTCATAGGCCTTGTTCTTCCTCCTCCAAACATAGCGTACCAGGCGCACCCCTTTGCTGTCTCCAAATAAGAAGAGTCGACTGCAGTATGCTAAAAGTCATGTGGACAAACCACAAAAGTTTTTGGATAGTGTTCTGTGGACTGATGAAACAAAATTAGAACTTTTTGGGCCCATGGATCAAGGCTATGTTTGGAGGAGGAAGAACAACGCCTTCACATACTACATCACTACATTAAATACGGTACATTACTGTGAAATGTTTTAAATCAAGTCGATTGCCCATTTTATTGTTTGGGCTGTTTCTGTTATGGGGTGACAATAAGATCATTAATGATCATTAGAGAAGTGTTAGGGACAGAAACAATGATAACGGGAGGTGGCAAGAACTGTAGGATATATCAGTTTTGCTACTTCAAGTAAACACAACTGGTTTATGACTATGTCTTTGTTTAATATATAATCAAAGTTGTTTTATCACAAGGACTTTGAGTTTGGTCATAAAAGGTATTTTTGATAATTCCGTGGCCTTGCTCTGTGTCCTCTTAAATGTGTGATATGTAAAGTCATTTGCAATGGTAATGTTCATAAGTGAAGAGAAACTCAATTTAAGATGACTTTAATTCCCTGCTGTAGCTGGGCATAGACGGGACAATTTCCCGCCAACTGCCAAGCCGACCTAGCGGGTGTGATGAAATCATCACGCACGGCCGTTAGTGCCGGGCACCCTTTGGGATCCGATCTAAATTATCCGTCATGTCGTATCATTGGATGTGCAATCCGACATGACGGAAGATTTTCGGTCAATATGATTCGGTCAATAGATTTTCGGTCAATATGCCGACCCGACCACCTCTTCACACCATGCTGCCATCGATCTACTGCTCATGCGGTTACCCCTGTTCTGTTTTTAAGTGGGATCAATCTATGCTGCTCAACCAAGCACCTAACCAAGTGGTGGAACTTGCTTCCCTTCCAATTGATGGGCGCCCGAGCAATTGGAACGTCATTGTGATGTCACCACGCTGCGCTCAATCGTGTCATCAATCAAGTGCCCTTTGTGATGTGTATGGGCGGCTTAATAGTCAGTAGCCAAAGAAATCAACAATATTGGTGGTGGGTTTAAAACCCAGGTGCCCAACCTGCGGCCCGGGGGTGTTGTTTGGCGGCTCCCCTTGGTTCTCCACTTGCGGCCCCCAAAACCTGTTAAAACATATGGCATAGGAACTCACTTGTTCACTGATCCTCCACCTACGCGTCCTCGCCTGGGAACTTCTTAGAGGGGTAAGAGGAGGAGAGGGACTTGCTGAGCCTCCAGCTGAGCGAGCTAATTGGCATTCATGAAAGCTAATGAGTGACCCAGACAGCGCCTGTGCGCCTATGCTTCCACTGGACTACTCCAATAATAACTATGAGGCACATAACCTTTGTTGATATAAATGGGGCATTCCATATATCACCATATATCTCAGTTGCCCACCACTGGTTTAGACGTAAAAACTGGTTCTGCAGGTATGTGAGGTCACCTCTGATGTTATGCTTATTAACAGCTTTCAGGATTTAAAAAATGACCAAGCTTCTTAACCTTTTCTTTGAAATATGTGAGCTTACTTACGCTCTAATTTTTGCAAGTTCCTATGTGGCTAAAACACAATGTTACCTATGTTATAGATGGTCACATTACTGAAGCCGGCCATACACAGCTCAATTCCCTGGCAATCGTTGTGCAATAGGTTCACGCTAGAATCACTGAATGATTGCACAACGATCATTTGGGGAATTAATGCACACCACCTGGGGGAATCAATCCCTGGCCTATACTTTGGATCCAACATGTTGGATCCCTGTGCACCGCAATCGATTGTTTGGGAATCAAACAAAAGATAGAGCCATGTATGGCCAGCTTTAAAGTACATTTGATTTTAGTTTTGGTAGTGGGGAAGAATCAGCCCCCCTGTAAGATTGTTATTGTAGTCTATACATCTATTGTCTATCATCTTTTAAACATTTAGGGTCAGCACAAGAGCAACAAATTTGTAAAATCCTCCAACTGGGACACATTCTTATCTCTCTAGGATGGTACAACTGTGTTCACAAAAAAGAGATTTCCTCTCACTTCTTCAGAACAACAAATGACAAAAAAAATCTGCCCTACTCTAGTCAGTATTAGAAAATGTTTTAAATTTACATACACTTTAATATCATAGTTCTGTTATGTGATACTGCTCAGTAGACAGTCTGTGTTATCACCATAAGGTCAGACAATTGGCAGAGTGGCTGACTTTGAGGGCCTTTAACCTCTAGCCACTGCACTGGAGTGTGTAAAGCTAAATAATGGGTAATGTGTAAATCTTTTAATGAAAATCTCCATGTTGACCATTTAGATAGTTATGGTAACTGCAATTAGACAATTAATGAATGTAGCTATATTTTTTGTATACTACTTTTATATATTTATATTATATATATTTATATATATATATATATTTAATTTTATAACAAAACAGTGTTGCACAGAAGTTTTCTCTGAGAAACAGTGACTTGGTTCTTTATAAAAGAGATTAAAGTAATGAAAAGAATGAGTGTATTTTCTGAGTCAAGTGTTTCTCTTTCCAAGTGTACAATATCTTGATTACCGAGCTTTGCGTTATAATGGCAGCTGGAGCGGGTGTGCCAGAATGGCAATTTCCAAGCTGCTGTAAAAACACTCAAGATAAAGGCAATATGCAACCTGCTCATGAGTTCAGCCTTTCAGCTTGCGTATTGAGATAAGATATGTTACCTGATGTACTTTTCTAGATCTTTTTAACAAGCTAGTGAGTGAAAATTCAACAGAAACATAAAGCATAAGCTTCTGAATTAGTAGCTTGTTATTTGTAAATCAGAGAATAACTGTCTTTTAACAATGCAGTGTCCTAGTTGTGGCTATAACATTTTAAGCACTGTAGCAATGTAAAGCACACTTTTCCAATACAAAACTTGTGCTAAGTTGGCCAACACACAGGTCATTGTCAATAGTAAATGGTTTGTTGTTCAGTGGGTAATGCAGACAAGTATCAAAAAGTGTTAAGTAGGAAAAGTAGTTTCCAGTAAACTTATACAGTAGACTAAATAAAGTTAACCCTATATACAATAAATAGGTTTTTACTGGTTTCTTATGTAAGAAAATGTACTAAGCTACAGCAAGCATTGTGAATATTAAAAATGTGTAGTAGAGTTTTCCTGTGTAGTGGATTTAGATAAAAAACTGATGTGGAGAGAGTTTGCTAAAGGTGGAAGATTACCACCAATAGCGAAGATTCCCCCCGACATCAGTCAGGGGCAAAGGGACTTAACGGCCATGGATTATATCAAGGTAAACCAGAAGTACAACAAATATGTTTAGTAAATAAAAAAGATCATGTTTAATACACAATGACAGTTAAAAAACTTGTAGCATAGCATGCAGGCAGGTATAAGGTATGTCCATATTATCATAGCAGTAGTGGCAGTGAAATTTCTCAATAGTCCCATAGATGTTAAAAAAATGTTAAACAGCAGACTGATATATTTCTAGACCGTAATATAAGGCACGAGCCAGGATAGGGGACTCGATTCATCAGGGTCCACCTCACCCCACGCCGTTTCATCCAAACGACTTTCCTCAGGGGTGTTTCTATCCTCTAGATTCTGTAAATGGTTATATAGGTAAGTAGGTCTGTAGAATACTGGGATCAACGAGTATTTTGTGAGTAGGGCATTATAGGTCAATGACGTCTGTGGCATCCACTCCCCATGTACCGTGTACCACATCTGCTGTTTTAACATTTTTTTAACATCTATGGACTATTGAGAAATTTTACTGCCACTATCTGCTATGTAATATGACAACTTATACTGCCATGCTATGCTATGCTACAAGTTTTTTAACTGTCATTGTGTATTAAACATGATCTTTTTTATTTTACTAACATATTTGTTGTACTTCTGGTTTACCTTGATATTAATCCATGGCCGTTAAAGTCCCCTTGCCCCTGACTGATGTCGGGGGGAATCTTCGCTATTGGTGGTAATCTTCCACCTTTAGCACACTCTCTCCTATTATTTTAGGGATGTTGGCCATGCTACTCATAAAAACACATTTTTTTGTAGTTTTAAAAAACTGATGTGCTTGTCACAGTGTAACCATTAGAGGGATAATCAGTGTAAAGTATTTAGAAAAGAAAAGTTTGTATGTACACATTAAGGCTAGGGCTCCACTTTGCATTGGGATCTGCTGATCTCCTCGCAAGTGTCTGTTGCGTTCCTGTGGACACAGATTGCTGTGTGGACATCATTGTGACAAAGGCTCGGACCGACAGAACCAGAGCTCTGACGGGCAATGGAGACAGACCTGTCAAAGCCCATTGCCTTTAATGGACGGCTCATGCACTGCGAAAAAATCCCTGCGTTCAATGCAGGTATTTTAGCGCATGTGAAGCCCTGGCCTTGCAGTGTAACCTTCAGGTTCTGGAGTATTCTACCTTGAGTTACAGTTTATTTCACATCTTTGGACTGGTCATATGTAATGATAAAACTGCCTACCTACCTATGGGTACATTGACTCATGTCTCTTCTGAGAATCAGTCAAGAGAATTGAGCAGGGAGCACGGGAACCAGTATTTAAACAATGTAATGGTTGTGACAAGAATATTACACCAATTAACCTAAATCCACAAACAAACCTCAATCTTTAGGTTGGCTTAAAGATCACTGTTTAAGTTAACTTCTATGTACAAACCCTGCTTACAGTTATTAACCAGAAGCCACTTTTCTAAGGAACAATCCATTAAATATATTGACTATAATTAATTGTTCGTGCCACTGAACTTTGCACTTTTAACAAGCCTCTGTTTCATTGATGGAATTAGTTCTACTTGCCCACAACACTACCTGTACAATTTCCTCCATTTCTATCATTAGTTACATTTACACCTATAGAGTGCCGCTATGCAAAATACTATTAAATATTGTGCTGCATTTGGATAGACATTTTATAAAAAGGTAAAGTAGAGAAACACACAAGCAGATAACAGTAGTAGTTGTAAAAGAAGCAGCACTGAGTGGTAGTAGCAGTCAAAGAAGCACTAAGGTCTAGTCTTATTGACACCCAAGAATGGGATTATGTAACTAGAAAATGGTGGTTCTAGTTTTTACACCTCTCACTGAATATTGGCATCTGCCTTTTATGCTTACCATGGTGACTGAATTAAGATGTAACCACCCTAGCAAGTTCCAAGAACTCATAAAAAATACAGTACAAGCTATGAATATCTTCATATTTGCCATCTTTGTCACAAACTACTTTTAAATGTCTATGTCCTAGAGCCCAGGTTCCCAACCTGCGGCCCGTTGGGCGTTCTGCAGCGGCCTCCCTCAGTCCTCCACTTGCCCCCCCCCCCTAAAACCTAACTGTTAATAATTAGGGCATAGAAACTCACCTGTCCACTGATCCCCCACTTATGCATCCTCCCCCAGGATCTTCTTAGAGTGGGAAAAGGAAGAAAGGCAAGGGACTCACTCAGGCTCTGGCTTGTACACTGATTGGCATATGTGAAAGCATCAGCAACCCAGACGGCATCTGAGCAGTCCCTCACCTCTCCTCCTCTTCCCACTTTAAGAAGATCATGGGTGAGGATGCCTCAGCAGATGATCGGTAAACAGAGTGAGTGCATATGCTACCACTATCCGACCAACAAACAGGGGATAATTGGATAATATATATTGCGGCACATAACCTCAGAATAGGGACACGTAACCTTTGATGATATACATGGGCATTCCATATATTATCATGTGTAGAGGTCACACACTGACCCGGCTTTCCTACTCAACTTTGGCGCTCTTAACGAATATGTCCATGTTGATCAGGATAACCAGGTCTACATATGACCACTGCACCCAGGGGTGGTCCTAGGCTTGAAGGTGCCCTGGACAAGTAGGTATGACAATGACTGTACTACACATTCTGATCTTAGTTTAATTTACTGGGCTGCACAAAAAAACCCACATCCATATGTACAAAGGACACAAAATGTGTATTACCACACTACAGTGTTCCCATAATGCTTGAAATGTCAATGAAAACAAGTTTATTTAAAAAACAAAAAATAATGTCTTCCAGCTATACCTGCTGTCATGTATTCATTAAAAAAATGCTTATACCAGCCAGTATAGATTGAAAATGTTATGTGCAGCCCTTTAGTGATGCTGAGGGCCCTTGTGGCCCTCCATATCAACTGCCCACCACTGTCCTAGAGTAAAATAACCTTCAGACATGCAAATGACAGGTTATGATGGGTGAAATATTTTCCCTCTGAGCTAATATAATGACTCTGATATCTTAATAATTCTCAATGCTATTAAAGAACAATCATTCTTCACTAACCCTCTACTGGCCTCTGTAGTTCTAATGTGTAAAAATTGATTAAGATAGGTTAACACTGCTAATGTTTCTCTTTGGAGGTTGACCCGTGTAAAGTACACGTGTTATCAGTCATGAGTCAGGCCACCTATCTAAAGGCGAGAATTAGTACACACTCTTGTTTTCCTAAATTGTTAATCAATTGTCCTTCATGCTTAAAGACTTTTTCATTTCGATCGCAGAGCACATGGCCCTTCTTATTTATAGAATATATATTTATAGTGCATGTAACCAAGTTTAAGCACACATCTGGTTGTCAAAGTTAGAACCTTTTACACCACACCGGTGTGAAATTTGGTATTTTGCTTACTGCAAGGAGCATTTCTTATATTATATTTATGGGCAGACTTTCTTAACTTGCCCAGAAGAACTCTTAAACTATTTTCAGAGGGGGCAATCAAAATGACACAGGAGGATCAGAAGGGGTTACTAAAATGGTAATCACCCCTCTGAGTCTCCTGTGCCATTTTGATCCCTCCCCTGATCCCCCCTGTGTCATTTTAAGAGATCCCCCCACCCTGATACCCCAGTGCCGTATTCTTCTTCATGGAAAAATAAGATATCCCCCGAAAATAAGACATAGGGCATCTTTAGGAGCAAAAATTTATATAAGACACTGTCTTATTTTCGGGGAAACACGGTATATCACATGTGACATCAAATGTCAAATAAAAGACACATATGTGCCATTCATTCCTCAATTCCTTTAAAAAAGTTCTTACTGGCCAAATATAATTATACTGTGGAGTTTGACTTCTCTGTTGTAGGGGAACCCACTGTGAGAATATACTTTTAAGATCATATTTAGTTTGACCCTGTTAATCTGGCTATACATGGTTTAATTTTTCGTTCTAATCTAATGCAGCCCACCTTGAGCGATCGATTCAGCTGGAACAGATAACCGATCAAACAGGGATCCAACATGTAGGTATTTCCCTGCTTGATCTTCATTACTTTGGACCCTCAAAATATCGTCCAGGGTTTGATTGCCCAATGTGGTGCGCATCAATTCCCCGAACGGATTTTTGCGTAAGCTTGTTGCAATCGATTGCACAATGATCGCAGGAGAATTGAGCTGTGTGTGGCTAGCTTTAGGGCTTGTTTCCGCTATACGTCGGGACCCCCTCCACTAAGCGTATAGCTTTGTGGGGATCCAGAGTGAGCACATAAACTTTACATGCTTGGCTGATGCTGCAGAGGCTCAACGTACTCAACTACATTCAGCCTTGCATCCGCCGAGTAGGTAAGTGAATATGCTCCATCTGGGCCTACCGCCAAGCAATACGTTTAGCGGAAGGGTCCCGACGTGGAAACATAGCCTAAGTTTGTAGATTTGTTATTTTGATTGATAAGCAAATATTTTCTAACAACATAGGTATGTAGTTTAAAAAAACCAAACATTTAATTGTTAAATTCATCTACTGTAGCTTTGTTCAAGTCAAAGGGTTCTTGATTTTTAAATAAAGTGACATAGATAAACTCTAAATAGCAATGTCCTACCTACAAATAATGAACTGGCTTTTTTAAAATAAATGTACTGTGCATAGTTGTGCCGGGTCCTCCCTTAAGAATACTTAGTGATTGGAAGGTTTAGAAAGCTCCTCATATTACATGGTTTTGGTAGAACAAAATTTGAGTGTACAGAAATTGTATGGTAAGATTGTAAGGTGTATGGGGGGGCTTTACTTACTTCTATGGGTTCTCATGGCATATATTTCACTTCTGCACAGATGGGGTTGTTGACTCAACTTTGCTATATAAATGACATACATTTCACAATTTGATTAGTCAATGAAAGGACTTGTTAAATTAAAACAAACAAATAAAAAAGATATATCAACATTATCATATTTGTGCCTTGTGAATTGCAAAGCTCAGTGAAATGGCAGAACCACCAACACTGACCAGCTTAAATGATGTATGCAGGATGGGAGATTAAAAGGGAAACTGTAATATACCGTATGTAAATATCAATGATTAACACATAGTAAAATTGTGCCATTATTATTACAATTTTTTAATTGGCTACTGTTTAGCTTATACTTTCTATCATCTACCAAAAACATCAAGTACACTGACATTGTGTTGTTTTCTTTGTAATTGTTGCAAGGTTCGTTTAGGTTAAATGTTTTATATGATTTATTTCAGTGTCCTCTCATTTTCCTGTTTTCATTATTTTTGTACTAGAATCACCATCTGAGCTATTTTCCCCCTAATACATTACTCTCTACGGACAACCTCTAGCACTCATCACACTAATTCATTCATTAAATCAAACTGTTGCTTTGGCACTGGGCCATAAATATCCACTTTCATGAAATCTGTGCCAGGCCAAATGTTCATCTGATCTGTTATGTAAGGTAGTAATAGCATTCTGATGACAATACCAGTGTAAGTTTACAAAACTGACTGTTATAATGTAACATTTTCTAACTTCTAATTGTATAGAATGATCTAGATCATATATCTTTATCGTAGGTAATGTACATTCAAAATCAGTTATAAGCAAGTGTAAGCACTACAATAAAATAATGTGCCCCACAGCAAGACCAGAGGTATTGAATTCCCTTATCATTCTCTAATTCCCTTACTAAAGCCCCCCATACACACTTAGATTTGCTCTGCATTTGTCGGCCGATCGGCCAAAAAAACGGTAGGAAGTCTATAGATTAAAGCTAAATCAAACAGACATGTAATTGTTAGATTGGTTTAAATACTTTGAATGGGGAACAGCTTCCCCGTCCAAAGTACGGGTATGTGTTCTGGCCGACAGAGTCCAGAACTGGACTCCTTTCTGGACTCTGTCAGCCCCTGACAGAGCAGAGAACACATAACCCTTTTGGCTCTCCCTCCGAAGCTGGAGCGGGGGAGTGGGGTGGTAGCAGCTCGACCTCCCTCCCTCTCGCTTCGTGCAGGCTGTGCTGTGACAGTAAGCACAGACCTGTCAAGCCAGTCCATAGATGCTGTCTGTCGGGTCCCCCTAGCTGCTTCGGTCCTGATGTTGGCCCGAGCAGCTAGGGGGACCCGACGGACATACCCTAAGTGCTGGCACACAAAGGGCGCCTGGTGATTTTGACGAGATTTTTTGGTCAATTCGTCGATTGGCCAAAAAATTGGATCACAATCTAAACGTGTATGGGGGCTTAACCCCCATAGTTAACCTCCCTAGCGCACCGCCTGTACCGCACCGTTTTTAACAGTGTGGTACAGGCAATGACAGCAGTGTACAAGGTACACTGCCTGTCATTTCCTCCCTCCCCCTCCCCTCTCCACATAGCCAGTGTCATTCATGACACCAGCTGGGAGGGCTGGAAAGCAGAGGCCCCTCCATTAACATGGAGGTCTATGGCACTGCACACCCTCGCCCCTTCCGCGTCACCGTGATGCGATCAGTGAAGCCGCAGAAATGGAAATGGGGAAATGCTGTGGCTAGAAGCAGCATTCCGGGGATATGCGGCTTTCATGGGAGCCCAGCTCATCCAGAGTTTGTTCTTCACACAAACTCTGGACGAGATGGGCTCGTCATGAACACTAAAGCTAGCCATAGACGTTCCGATTCCATGTCCGATCGATCACCCATCCGATCGATTCCGGCGATCTCAGCGGGAATCGGAGCTCCGATCAATCGGCCAATTAAGAGTATCCGATCGCTGCATACCACCTTGTCCCACCGATTCCTGGACAATTCCGTGTCCGATCGCTTACTCCACAAATGGCAACTCCCCCTGATGTGTGCAGAATCGGATCAGAAAGACCAACATGTTGGTTCTTTGTCCGATCCGATTCTGGGCCCCTGATCAATCGGACGCGATCGATCGGACAAGGTGGGCTGCACGCGATTCCGGCAAGATCGTTTCGCGTGCACGCGCCGGGAATCGATCGTACCGAAATCAGATGGGAATCTGACCCTTGTATGGGGGCCTTAAGGAGGTTAATGTTAAGTCTTGTTGGTGCAGGTATCTGTTACAAAAAGTTTACTCCCAGTTTTCATTAAAAAAAACCATCTGTAAGGGGTAGCAATGTAACAAATCAAAAATACAATAATCTTGTTGCATAGGTGAGCACACCCTTAAGCTAGGAATACACGGGTTGAGTTTTTCACAGATTTTTTACATCCGAGCGTCCTGTGCTTTTGCGGCGCTCAGCTGTGCTAAATTCTGTGAAAATATTGATGCATGTATGCTGTTTCTATTGATCTAACTAGGCCGTAAAGGGATCCAACATGTTAGAAAACCCAAGTATCAGCGGTATCAACTGATCAAAGTATCAACCGATATCTGTTATCGATATACCAATATCGAGCGGTGTGTTCCAAGCTTTAAACTAACACTTTGATGAAGCACCTTTAGATTTAATAACAGCGTTCAGTCTTCTTGTGTAGGATTTTATCAGCATGGCAAATCTTGCCAATGTTTGCCCACTCTTCCTTGCAGGGGAGCTACAGATTTTTCAGATGATGATGATATCCCTTGGAGTCATCCAACAGCTTTTCTTTTGGATTAAGGTTTGAGCTCTGTCTGAGCCATTCCAAAACTTCTTCTGGTGAAAGCATTCATGTTTATGAGGATGTTGATTTGGATGTATTCTCTGGGTCATTTGTCACATAGATAGGTCAAATTCTGAATTTGTGAGCCAAAAGTGACTGCTCTCCTATATGAGCGCCTGAAAACAAGGAAAAGTTTTGCCAGGTCATTGATTGCGAACCATACCACCTTGACCTAGATTCGACTGCATATTTCTATTTTTCTACATACAAAGCCAGGACCAGGAATCCTTTTAAAGTAGTATTTTCTTTATCTAGTTTATTTTACTCGTTTCTGTAATTGTTTTGTGCACTATAGAGAGAAAGAGTGAGGAAAAAGGAAAGTAGAGAGGGGGTAGTATAGAGAGACATCCTTCTTAAACTGCTAGTTGACGTGATGGCTTGGTGATGGCTTCAGTGTCTTCAGTCACCAACTCTGTAACCACAATCTCACCACTCAATTTTTGGAAGGTGTGTTACATTCGGTTTTTACAATCTTTAAATCATTTTGTTTAGAACCACAAAAATGATTATTTCCTGGCTAGGCCTAGATTAAATAACTTTGAGTAACAGACTGAGAATAAGAATGCAGTAAATGATACAGAAAAAACAGAATTCCTCTAATCTGTACTTGTTTCCTGTCTATGATTCCAAACTATAACCAGAATATCAGCATGACAGCATTTCTGAAATGGGTAAAAGTAGAAGGCAGCAATTTCCTCTTCTCTTCAAGTCTCCTTAAAATTTTAAAAAGAGCCAGTGATATAGTGCTTTTACCTAGTAAAACTTTGTTCTTGAATTCCGACTTCTATAATAAGCTCTGTGAGATTTAATCTAAACTAGCGCAGAAGCTGTACACTTAATTCAGGAACTGGATACATTTTCATTAAGAGAACAGGAAGGAAGCATCATGATATGTGTATTAAAGCTTCCATTTACGTCCAAGAATCCAATAGTAGAGAATCGCACTGTGCGTGATGTGATTAAATTTATGACATCCAAGAAAGCGATCAACAGAGCAAATTGATGGCAGTAAGCCACAAAGAAGGACATTTTTATGAGAAGTATAGACATTCTATTGAAGAAATTAGAATTACGGAGGGTTTTTGTGTTTGACATTTAATATTTACCATTTTCCTGAGTTACTTTATAAAAATACATACAAGTATATCACTGTTTTTCTGCAATATCGTCTTATAGTTAAAGTGTGCATATACCCAAATGATAGACAATAAATATTCCTAACAGTGGATATGCAAAAGAAGGGGTGGACACTAAATGACGGTAATACATATGTATTAGCTGTCCACAGGCCTACATTGACCTCTGTAGCTGCAGGTATGGAGACAGTTATCCATAAAGATCACAGCAGAGACTCTTTAGTCAGGTTTAATAGGTTTTAATGAGAGTTTGTCTTCAAGACTTCTTATTGGTCCCTCCTTACGCTAACTCACAGGGTCCTTCAAAGCTGAAGGACCCCAAGGTTCCCTGACCCCCCCCCCCCCCCCGGCGATCATTTCCTCCTTTATCGACTCCACTGTTCCTAGACTGGCTGCTGGTGTTTAGCTCCGGAAGCCTCTTTAAGCTCCCTAAGTATTGATACTGGGCCGGTGAGGTCATCCCCCTGCAATGTAAAGTCTATGGATTTACACTGCAGGGGTAAGAAAAAAAGTACCCATAATCTACTTGGAGCAGCATGAAGAAGGGGAACAGGATCCATGGATTGAATATGACTTATTTTAGTCACCTCTAAACCCAAACAAGCAATTAACCCTTGCAACACCGAAGGGGACCCAGTCCAAAGATTAATACACATTTTAGCTAGCAACTTTAATATGTAATCTCTCCAAACACTCTTTATTCTGTTGAAAACACTCCTTGACACAGTGGTTTCAAAACTTAGGGGCGGCGAAGGTATTCCAAGGGGGCGCTGGCCATCATTCTTAACCTGTTTTTGAATAGGTAGGGGGGCTTGATAATGTTCCTAAATAGAAAATGGGGCCCTGCAAGGAAAGTTTGGGAACCACTGAGCGGTGCTGACAGCATGCAGGTCTTGGAATGCTGAGATATAAACAGCTTTTAATAAGGATTTTTTTCTAATTAAACTGGAAAAGAAAACTGAGGTAACTTACATTTGTGATGTTTTCTCGTACAAAACTACAAAATGAATGCACTCTGGCAAATCCACTATTACATTAGTGTCATGGAAAGCATAGCATAGCATAGTGGTATGACACAGTTGTAATTATTGATACATGAACAATAATTCTAGTATTGTGAAACAAGAGAAAATACCTATGAATGTCACAGACAAGGAAGTTTGAAATAAGTAAGTGGTGCCAGTTACTTATTCAGTAAGTAAATAAAAGACTAGTTTGGATACAAATAGTAAATATATGATTACAACACACCATGTGAATCCTGAGAATCAAGAACATCAGTTCCCTGAGGCAGATTTATTATTGGAAATTACACATCTACACAGTCAATAGTAAAAGGACACTGTTGGACACATCATAGATATCTTGGCACAAAGCAATGTTTGGTAATCCTGCCATGAAGGTTCTGTTGGGGTACTTGCTAATAACATCATCATTGACCATTTCAGCACACATTATGCAAGAATTACCTACTTATAAACCCATGTTGTAGTCAACTTTCCCTGCAATGCACCAATGCACAATGCATGCAAGCAATGCACCATTATAAATCTAAACAGAACCAGGGTGGATTTGATTTAAATCAAACTGATTTAAAACTTGATTTACATCACAATTTAAATCACTAGCCAGTAAGGCTTGATTTGAATTATAGTTTTCTACATAAAGACTAATTCTTGCTGGTATAACTTTAATATGCAAGTAGATGAAGATTTTTAGAATAACAACTTTTCATATTAGTTTTCTTATCATTTCTTATCATTCATTCATATCTGGACAACATTTCTGTTGTAGGAAGAAGAAAATAATTACTGTATTTTCCCCCAACTTTTCCAGTTATTAGTTTTTTTTCCAATTAGTAATTTACATACCCAATTTGACACTCCAATCTGCAACCTTTCACAGTTTTTAATGTTTCCCTGCGGTTATCCATCTGACTTAAATTGTATACATTTGACAATAAAATAGCTTTTTTTTTTTGGAAAATCATTTTTATTGCCAAAGTTTTGTTAAAGACAGTACAAAGACATACATAACATTACAGCTTCCAGAACAATCCAAATG
>CM070032.1:147934069-147955794 GCA_036250615.1 Ptychadena robeensis | reverse complement strand
TTCGAGCCTATACAGCTTGGAGTAAGACAACATGCATAAAGAGGATGATGTGGTCATAATGCTCATTTGCCTAATAATTCTGCACTCCCTGTATATATAGGTATATATACAGATATAAAGTGTGTTTACAACTTTTCAGGAAAATGCTGAAGAAATAGTAGACAATAATCACTTGTAGCAATATTATATTTACTGGAGATACAATATTGTTTCCCTTATATAAAACTCTGATACAGTGGCATATATTACCCTTGCAAAAGAGATGCAATATTGCAGCTTTTATGTGTGATTTTTTTTGGTAGTAATCTAGACCATCTAGTTCAGAAATGCTCAGTTGGTTTTATGAGTTTGTGACTGCCACCATACAGTGTCACTCCCTCTCACATTATTCAGAATCAAGTATGACAAGTCCTGTAACTGCAGTGGAAAATCCCAGTTAGAGATCGCCATTGCTGATCCAGAGTTCAGCATGAAGCCAGAAGGCTGATCTTTCCCTTTTCATTACTGTTCCCTACAATCTATAATAAAAACAAAAATACTTTTGGCTTAAAGTAACCCTGTATGTTATTAAAACAAAAGTTCACCATAGCCATTTAACACAGCAGTGAAGCACCGCTGTTCATTCTACAGTGTTATCAATGCAGCGTTGCCACCCTGGAGGGAGTATAGTTTTAGATGGAAATGAAAAAACTGAGAGTATTTGTCACTTTGTCCAGGTTAAAGTGACAATGCAGGTTAAAGTGACAATGTGGTATCAACTGGTTCTTGTCTCCTTTTTATACCTGTGCTTCCTCACTCCTTGCTCCATAGTAGGTGGCATTTATATTGGCTACATCCGTATCCCAAATTTGACCATCACAGAGGCGTCCGGGTCTTCTAGATTTTTGTAAAAAATAAATATTCTTACCTGCTCCTCTGTAACTGCAATACATGGACCAAGTCAGTCCTTAACTCCTCGTTTTTGATATTTGCAAGAGACCAGTGACTATGATTGCCGTATTTTTTGCACTTTTAGAGGCACATAATAGCCACCCCATAGATTTGGAGAGAAAAAGTCAGAATAACAGCCATGCACATATAAAGGATATATACAGCATGTGCAAGGAGGGTGGTATTAGTTCCAGCACAGTGTACAGGGCTAAAACTTTTTCATGTGTATATACACCAGCAGTATTCATTCTCTGAAACCACTGACCAACTTGGAGAGACACATTTTACAAATTGGCACTGACAACTTTCCCATGAGCAGCTAATTACATATGAGAGGAGAGTTGAGTCTTGGTCACATTTTTTTATTGCAATGCAGCATGTTAATGTAAATACACAACTCATGATCAGGGGTGCACATAACTTTTTTAGTGAGTTCCTCAGATAAGTACCAGGAGATGGTGTTTGGTACTCACCTCATATGTAGGGTGGTCTCCCTTACTGTCCTCTGCTTCAGCCTCCTGCATGATAGATTCTGCTGCAGATGAACCTCCCTGTTCCTGATTAGCGGCCTTCATCCACAGGTCACCAGCTGGCTTTGGGTCACATGTAACTCTCACAGTACAACACCGTTTGACCCCCCAGATCTCATACCTCAGTAGTGTGACCCTGACATTTTCTGGGTTAGTAACTAACCCCTGTGACTACCTGCAGTCCGTCCAAATGTCATCCTTTCCATATTCCCTATTTCCTTTTTCATATTCCAGTTGTCACACAGTGCATTTCTCTTGATTTTACCCTTACATATGCCTACTCTGACTTTCACCCCCCCAGATCTCCAACACCCTTAGAAGTCAAATCAATGTTCAATTAATGTTTTCTTGCAGTTATCCAAGTGACATAAATTGTATACATTTAACATTTAGCTGTGGCCGCCCAGACACGGAGTGCCTCCAAGTTGTTAGTATCACTTTGTAACAATAATGCAGGTACGCATAGCTTTTGGCCCCTTTTGAGTACTAGAGTACCACTGTATGTGCACTCCTGCTCATGATATCTAAATAGCCTCACAGACATTTTCCCATTCATTTGTTTAGTAAAAATTTGTGCTTTATAGTCCAAAAAATGCAGTAAATTGCCATAGACAAGCATTGCAATGTTATTGGGCATTGCTTTTCATGCTACCAGGAGCCAAGAATTTCCAGAGCAACATGTACCATATGCACTGTGATTGACCTTGTAGCTCTAGGCTAACAATCTAAAATATGAGATCCAATAGTTCCATTTTTGTTTCTTCCTAATTGAGTAGCAGAGATTGGCAGAAGGAATCCTTTCGTAGATGCAGATAACTAGATAATTACCAGGCGATTACACAGCACTTTTCTGCTTGGTAATCCATGTATAATAGACTTTATTTGCAGACCAGTTATGTGACTTTTTTGATTCTTGAAACATTAAATGGTCAGGAAGCCAAATAATCCATTTAAGACATGCAATTGGGACAAAAAGCTTTAAACTAATTAAAGCAAGGAGCAACAGTGGAAATCTTGGTTTCTCTCTCTTCCTTCTACCCCACTGTGGGGGTGGAAGGGAGTATGGCAGCCGAGATATCCACTGTAGCTCCCTGCTCTTGAAGCTGCTTCTTCAGCTGTGATCTTCCTTCCAGCATGTATGCGCTGGTGGGAGGAGGCTTGCAATCAGAGCCACAGCAAGGGGGCTGAAGAGCTGCATGTGGCTCTGGAGCTTAATGTTACCATGCCCTGGTCTAGGCCAAATTCTTATGAACAGGTTCCTTGACAGAATTGCAACCAAAATGAAGGTGGTTTATTGAGCTAATGTAAAAATTATTAAGTGAGTAAGACATGTTATAATTCACTTGAAGATGAACATAGGAAAACTGGTGATCTAGACCTGAGTCTAATGGACAAAACAGGCTGCAGAAATCCAAGTGTGAACACACTTTTTATGCACAAACACCAGGTACTCTGAGACTATGTGTCCACTGGCAATTGAAGACGCTGGGCGGATTCCCTGCGGCTTGCAGGCGGTTTGCCTGCGGCTGGGGGCATGCTTCCTCCACATCGGTGCATCCACAGTGGGGAAAAACCAGCAGTGGACACAAGCCCTAATAATGCCAGTCAACTGAAGTCATATACTGCCAAACAAGGCATCCTGAGCACCAGTAAATTGTGGGACCAAATTGTGGGAATATGTTAGTACACTGACACTAAGAGGGTGCAGAAATGTCAACATTAGCATGCCAATTGTATGAAGACTAAACCTGAACATGTCATGCACAGCAGCTGTTGTTCATTATTGGCTCAGTTTTAGGCTGCATCCAATTTACATTCTAATATCAACATCTCATTGACCATGTCTAGTTACTGTCACCAGTGAAGTTAGAGTTATTACTGCTTTCAATTCCAGTGACAGGGAGAGTGTACGTATTATTATTGCTGTCACTAATAAAGGACACAATTTTGTTGGCTCTTTATATATTCATGTGCATGGCAGCAAGTTTCTTCTCTACCAGTTCTACGCCTGTGTTTTCCCAGTGCAGGCTAGATTCACCAACAGCCTCTATTTGCTTTTCCCTCATTTTACCTTCACTATGGGTAAATTATTTTAGCACCATGTAAACTGTGGCCAGTGGAACTATATGATATTTTTATTTATGCTTTATTACTGTTTAAGTAATATTAAAACCTTAGTATCTCCTCTGTCATTCCTCTATGCATGGCTCCACTGGGTTGGCAAATCTCAGCTACTTTTTGCACTGGCCCTAAGCCAGGTTTCATACAATAAGCTTGGGAAACCCAACATAAATCTCCGGGTTAAGAGCTGCACATTTCAACTTTAGTGCCAGATTAGTAAAGCAGCACAGTGTTTTGTAGGTCACTGGCAGGGATGGTTGAGTGCATGAAGTTCTCACATGGGTGTGACTTTACTTATAGCCTAAGCAAGTCCTGAACTATTGTAACTCATGAATAACCTGGGCAAACCGTTGAGATCAGGAAGTATAAAACACAGCCTCCACCTTATTACTGTACTAAATTACATTTACTGTTTATGGAACATCTCACGTTTGTAATGGAAAGTGATTGTATTTCTGTATGTAGGCTAAATTTAGATTACATCTGTCAGCATGTCATGTGACTTGCGTGGACGATTCCCAAGATTTACCAGTGTAACAAAAAGAGATCAGCTCCTACATGTATGCTGTATAAGAAAAAAAGCTATGTATATGTGCTAAATAGTTGTAGTCCAGTGCATTATTTTGTAACAATCTCAAAGGCATAGCTAACATATGTGAAAATGCATTTGATGGTAAATGTGAAATAAAGTCTAGAAGAAGTAACATGCCAATGTATGTAGGTTGGTAGAAGGCTGCTTCTAGAAAAGACCACAGAACCTCCACTCCAGGAATCCAAGCAGTATACTGGCTCTCTGGAATCTTATATCATATTCTGTGTTGGGTAAACAAAAGGAATTTAGCCAGGGACATGATGTGGGGAGGAAAGCTCTAGATTAGCCTTTCTCAACTTTTTTGCATCTAAGAACCCTTGAAATAACTTTCACATCTTAGGCTATGTTTCCATGGCACCCATGAGTCCGTCAAGTTCCCTCCTTCTAATGCATCAATGAGGCGTGAGGACATCTGTGGACATCCTGTAAGGTATGCCTTACAGATGGAGGGACCTTTCTGCCCATTCTTCTGTTCCTTTGCGATCCCGGAAGTGATGTTGTGTAAGTCTCCTTTTTTCTTTTTAAAGAGAAAAGGTCCGTTACCAGCAGATACCTAACCTCTGGTAACTGATTCAATTCATTGTCTGTGGATGTGCCTTCGCACCCATACGTGCTTTGGGCTCCCTTGGGTTAGTGTCGACGTAGCTTGCTACAAACAACAAAGCTCAAAAGCTCAGTTGTCCAAAATATTATTTTGTTGGACACTATTCTTCATACATAAAACCTTTGTTGGCATGACAAAGAGGTCAAGCTCACATGGTTGGTCAGGAGCCACTCAGTAACTTCTCTTGAGCGTGAGCCATATATGATGATATGGTGCCAACTGAGATAGAATGGGAGTGGTTGGGGGGATTATCAGCTCCCAGATGGTTGTCGTTCCTGTTAATTTAGCCTAACTGATTCTAATAGAATAAATATAGGACAAACAAATACCACAATGTCAACATAGGTACTTAATCATCTTAAAAGAATAATGTTAGTTGTGTACATAGGCAGCTGTTGCTAACTGTTCTTTGGTACATATATATGTTGTCTGATTCCTGATTTTTAGGCAAGATTACAAGATCATTGGGTTCTTAGTCTCCTCTTTATGTCAGTTATTCTGCAATATTCCAAAATCTGTGACGTTACAATATGTTTCAACATATGTCAGTTTGAGAACACAAAGATTCTTTGTGCTGATGTCAGAAAGGAGATATCAACTTCTTTTACCCGTAGAGCCCAGATAATTTAAAGTTTGATTTTTGAAATACTGTACAAACATGGACGGTTGCACAATATATCTTGTGAGTCATTCTGACTTAACTAGTGGAGGATGTCAGATAGCTATGTAACTGAACAGTGCTATGTTGTTGTAATGGGCAAATTTAATCAAATTCCCTGGAAAATCATATTTACTTAATTTTAATGTATCTGCTACTCATTCTTTCCTACACTGTAGAAATGCACTTGTAGGCATCTAGAATTCCCATAGATTAGAATTGTCCATTACCTTTTGGGAATTAATCACAAGCTTGCATATCAGTTAGGGTCCCCATACAGCTTTAGATTTCTCTGTCGGATTTCCTTTAGATCTCCTTTCGTTTTACCAAAACCATGAAATATGAGGAACTTTATAAACCATCAAGTCCACCGGTGTTCAATCACAGAGGACCCGGCACTACATAGTTGTTGGTAGATCTAAAGGATATCTGACAAAGAGATCTAAAGGTGTATCGCAAATTATATTTTACTTGACTTTGAAATAACGCGATTCCTTGAGTTTGCGATCGCACACTTTGTGCAAGCAACGATTTCTGTGCGATCAATTACGCCAGTCAGATTATTTCTTGATGGATGGTTTTAAGAGGATAGGTTAATATGCATTCCAATTCATAAGGAACAGTACGATATGCACTGTAGAGACGTATAGGCAGCCATAAACATATGCCCGGGGACACTTTGCAAATCAAGTGTAGTTTATTGTCCTTTTTTATTATGACTATGTCATTAAACTGAATAATACACCTGAGCAAAACAAAACTTTTTGTTGCCTCGCAGGAGTTTTTTTCTTACAAGACAGTAAGGACAAGGGGATTTTTAAGGCCTAAACAGTAAACTTTACACAAACTCCATGATGGTATTAATAAGCAAAGTATTGATTGTCCATAAAATGTCCATAAAAAGGTCCAATGACCATAATTCTTCAACAAAAGTTGAAAAATTTCCTGGGTTCCAATAGTTTGCTAGGCTGGATATGGCAAACTGATGCCTCCACACATGGTAACGAGTAATCCCAACCGATTGTACATTTTGTTTATTTTACTTCTTCAGGGGATGAACCAAAAGGGACCTCAGTCCATGAAGTATGGGGGCAACATATCCGTGCCAGCTCACCAACAGAGTCAATGAGGGAGAATAGGGAGCTACTGATCCGTGAATTAATTGTTTGCAGCCACATCATAGGGTAAATAGACTGGGTGAATAAGGTAGATCTTCCCTGGTCTCCAAGCTCTGGTGCGACTATTAAACTGTATCAATAAGGTTAATGTAATGTACAGTATATATATTGTCATCCCCTGCATTGGAAGCAGTTACCCACACGTCCACAGTCTATCCATTGAATTATGTTTATGATATTTATAGGACTTCATCCACTGACAGGGTAATGTTCAAGACCAGGGATCTGCAACCCATGGCTTCTGAGCCACATTTGGGGGCTCATTTACACGTACATTTTTAACTGCCTAATAAACTAGCAACTAACGCAACAGCACTGGGTTGTTTTGTGTGGGACTGTAGCACCCAGCCACACACGCCCCTCCAAAATCCCTGGGACACTTGCCTAGAAAAGGAGAGAGGGAGCCTTGACCTTGCAGCAAAAATGAAGGCTATATGTTTCAGGGAGCAGGAAACACACAAAAAAAACTGGAGAGGAGGGCCACATGTCCAACTTTTAATATCTTGTCTTTGGGCTCATTCACACTATACACACTGCATTGTGTACCGTCAAAGCACACATCAGCCCCAACACAATGCGTTGCACAGTACACCCTGGACACCTTAGCAGACATAGTGTGTTATGGCCTCTTGTGCGCGCTAATGCATAATGCCACACAAGTGGCAAGTGTGAATGTGTTATGTTTTGCGGCTCTGGACTGTTTTTCTTTAGTGAAAAAAAAGGCAAAATGGATCTTTTCATAATATAGTTTGCTGACCCCGATTCTAGACTAACCAGTCTAGAATCATGGCTTCTAAAATACACTCAAAAGCTACTTAGTGGCATCATAGCAGTGCTCCACCAGCCACCAATGTAACCCTCTATTCCTGATACAGGAATCTATAGCTTGTTTTATGTATCACTAGCCCATTGCATGGGCTCTCTCTTACACTGGCCGGTATCTAGACACTTATACATACAGAAAGTTTACCGTCACCAGTCTGCCCAGAGTTCTTTATTGAAAGATAAATGTTCCTATGTCTACCTAAACATGTATATATCTGCCATTTAAATAAAAAAATGCAGTTTCTTTCTAAAACATTGTTAGCAAGTATTAATAAAAATGGTCACAGTGTGTAGGCACTTTAATCAGTGTGACTCTATTAATATATTGGAAGTTATAAGGACTTGCAGGGGGCAGTGTTTATGGTTACAGCAGCCATTACCAGACACCAAATAAGCTGAAGCAAGTCACGCTATTAATAATATTGGACGTGGTGGCCCCAGCGTCTGCTTTGGAACCTAACAGCTTGAGGGAACATGCTCGAGAGACTGCGTGTTTCTAAAGCCTACGTAGGGCACAGAAAAGTCAGTTTGTCTACTTGGCTGCCTCATGAATAAGCCGGGAAAATGACAACATGTGTTGTTTGAAAACCTTGAAAACCAGATAAGGAGGTTATGAGTAAAGACATAAGTATATAGTAGTAAGTATATAAGAGAATACATGAGTGTATAAGGTGTATCATATATATATATATATATATATATATATATATATATATATATAATTGTGGTAAAATGCAAAAATGTGTGATAAAAGTATTTCAACACTTCAAGGTATCAGAACAGGGAATGTCATCTGTGATATTATTAGTATTGGAGAGTGACACCTTGTCATGAACAAGTTTGAACAGAATGAAATTTTAGAACTTGTCACTATTTAAGAACATGAGGCATGGTGCTTTGAAGGGTGGGAAGGTTACAGGTGTACTATAGACAAAAATGAATTGATATGGGTTCATCTGGGAGGTTACTCATTTCTTAGGTCAGGGAATTCAGGTTAAGGTGGAGCACATAGTTAGTATGCCAGTGGGACAGTAGTATTTATAGAAGAACAACTGGCACCATACTGGCATGGAGTCTTTTATAGCTTATACTGTGTAAGCTAGCCATTGTATGTATTGTTTAAGTGAAGAGGGTTGGCAGCATTTGGGGAAGAAACTGTATACATTACTGTTATCATATAGACAGGCTTTCTTGAGGTTAATAACCTTTCTCCAAACAGTTGCCCTAGCAGAACAATTAGATTCATTTTACTTGGTTTCTTGGAGGAAATCCAGCCAGTGATTACACAGTATAATGACATTAATTTTCCAATTATGTTTGGAACATCATTATTCAATCATATATAAACAAGTACAGAAGACAGACCACAGTTAAGAAAAAAATCTGTAAAACGGTGCAAAAAGAGAAAAAGAAAAAAACACACCCAACAGATCAAAGCAGAGACCTATAACAACAGGCTGATTGGAAAAGTGTAATCTGGTCATTGCTAACCAAAGGCAACTTTGTACATCCTCATAGTTCTTTGTGCTCTCTTATCGAATATTCTACATTATGCCAAAGTAAACACTGACACCACAAGTTCATATTTGACAATTTTGTGCATACGATCATGCAGCATGATAGTAGAGTGGAATTAGAAAGGCCGCAATCTAAACATTTTAATTAATATTGCTTTAAGGTCAGCTTCATTGCTTCTAAGAGTAGTTACTTGCCATGTGTAGTAGCCAAAAAATGGTTCTGGCTACGCCCCACAATGTAGACTTTCATTGTACCACTAGTTGTGTTGTCCTTTGTCATGTTCTTCCAAGTGGTTATGTAACAGGTTATGCCCACTGGCACCTACTTCGATTGGATAAAAATACAATAGAGCTTTTTTTCTATTTGAGTAAAACAATTTTGACGTAAGTTGTATAGCTTATCAGTAAACAGTAAATCGAGTGTAGGAGCACAGTCACTTGGAAAGAATGCTATTCTTTCTGGGGGACAGTTTGAACCCATTTGTGCTAGCTGGCCGCTGCACATAAGGATGCTGTATTTTTCGGACTATAAGAGACACCTGACCATAAGACGCATCCAGTTTTTAGAGCAGGAAATCCTAAAAAAAATATTTAATGTGTTTAATTTATGTTCCAAATGGCCGCGGATGGTCTCACATTTGGACCATAAGACGCAGGAACCCCCCCAATTTTGGGGGTGAAATCTTATAGTCTGAAAAATACGGTATATGCAATACCTGCTAACACTGCATATTGTGGTTCCTCCCAAAGTTTCATACATCATTTCAGAACGCCAGAAGGGAGAACCATTGCATGTGGTGGGGTTAATAGGTATTCAGCATTTTCAGACGTATGTAGATGTATCAATATATTCTGAATTATATTAGAAGTATCTCAAACTGACATCTGAAAATACCTTCAACACAGACCAGAAGCCGCGTTTCCATGCCCAAATCCCACCTTCTTTGGTTCAAAGCCACAATGTTTGGGTCCTCACACACGTAACGAGTGGGGACCAACAGATGAGCTGTGGAGAGTAAAGTGATGACGTCATCACACTGCTCTCCATCGCTCACAGTATCGGCGGGCAACCATTGTGTGCCGGCTGTTAGTTTGGATGGGGACGCCAGTCCCCATTCAAATTAATGGAATTGGCCAGAGATTTACGGACATGTTCGCTCCCTGGCCGACCGAGCTTTGGGGCGACAGGGATCGATTTTGCAGCAAAAACGGCAGCAGCTTGGTACGTGTGGGGGGGACCCTTAGTGTCAATATTTCCTACTTAGGTTGAACCATGTGCTCCTTAATGGAGTTGATCACTGCATTAAATACATTATGCTTAGGGTGTATTTTAAAAGAGCGAATCATTATACGTATGTCATTCCTTTAAACAAATGCTAAGTTTGGATTACATTTATTTTTATGGTAATTTTATTCTCAGTTGAATGTATGCTACAAGCATATGCTCTGTGTGACTTTGAAGTGCCATATAAAACTCTGAACAATATAATCATGCAGCTGTCTGTCAGCCAAATCTCAATGCATAAAACAGTGGGTGGCATGATATTTTAACAATTACTACAGTAATTTGAGGGTGGGGTGGGTGTCAACAGGCTTGTTGAGTTCAATCTAGCATGAATGAAAATGTGCACGTTCAGTAACTTGCTATCCTGGAAGCCCGGAATAACAATGATCTTTTGCCTTATTCAAAAAATGTTCAACAAACTTCTGACAAAGAGAAGTTAGAAGTACGGAAGTTAGCACAGTACTAGAAGCCTTTGCCTTATATTTGGAAATGTGAAAAGAAGCATATTTAAACCAAACGTTTTGCTGTATTGATTCTTCATGTTCTAATTAATTAAGGGGTTTCCTGATTAAGAGCTTTCTTAAGCTAGCCATACATGGGTAGATTCTTGTTGGTTTGGCCAGCGAGTGATCACAGCGTGGTGATATCATACATAAAGTAATCGCTTTCCTGTACAAAGCGATCGGCAAGAAAAGTCTAATCTCTCCAGGTGGGCGCATCGGTTTGCAGGTGATTGTTTTTTGGGTGGTCGAACACGCACAGTGATTGATCGTTTGCAAAATCACCCTGGAATCTATGCGTATATGGGGTCTTTACTCTATACCTTTTCAGAATGCTGATGGGGACAGGGTTTTGTAAAGGTGTGGTTGGTGCTATAAAGGCTTTCTGTGATAGCTAAGGGTATACTAATGGTCAATGTTGTTATTCTGATTTTGTAAGGTATGTGTGGATAAGTATAAGAATTCATTACATATATATGAATATTGGAACCAAAGACAGTTGTATATTTTTTAAATCCACTTGGGTTCCTCGTACCACCCTACCACCTAAAGAGTATAATTATCAATTTCATTAGATACTTAGCATTTTAATTGTATTTATGAGCAATGTCTTTTGTATTTGATTAAGAGCAAAATCCCCTGCTTGTTAATTATTTATATCCCAGTTATGTAAAATTAAAGTTTGACTTACCTCTGAGCTGGTATGATGGTGGCTTAGGGCTCCACAATCCTAAAATAATATACTTACCTGATATTCCCTGGAATCGTATGAGCGATTCCATATTTATTTACCAGGCTTCTGAGGGTTAACTCAGGGTGGCCACTGGGGCGTTCAATGGTTTTCTATGGGAATTTTCCTCAATTTACTTTGAAAGGAGAGCTGAGATCATAGAATTACCCAGAAAACACTTCGCTCAGAGATCACAGCCAAGAAATGAAGGGATGCTGCAAGGGATGTTTTAGTGCCATCATGTAATGATTATTTTCTGGGGGTAGGTCCGCTTTAAGCTGTGTATGTTTTTTTTTTCTTTCCTATTTCCTCAGTCAGCCTTTCAACATAATATCCTTGCAATGCAATAGACAGTCAATACAGCTATTATACTTTTGTGGTCACCACAATACATTCCATTGTTTGCCCAGTTTTGAGTCACCTGTGCATTCCTCGCATCTGATTGTGTATGTCATTGCCCTTTCTTTGCTCTGAGCTCTCCTGCATTGTCTGGCCAGTTTCAATAACATGCTGCATAGCTGTTATATTTTCTTAAGGCACAATAATAGCCATGATGCTGGATAAGCCAGTAGGCCTAATGCTCTAATATGCTGCAAACAGTACTAGACAATCTGTGTAATCTTCTGACCACATGTGCGCATTATAGATTATCAAAATAGGAAGGCTGACCCATTCACTGCCAGATATCAGAAGTGAACGAACTAAAGTGATGCATGTGTAACCAACAAATCCCTGAGGTTTTAGGCACAGAAGGTGATGGGAAGGGATTGTTAGCTGCCAGAGTGGTTATAGGGACTGAGAATTACAACTTTAAAGCAGTTGGCTCAAGATTGGAGCATCAATATGCATCAATATGCACCATTAGTTGGATTAGTAATGTTCACATCATTAATCACTAAGATAAGTGGTGAGAACAAAGAGGGGGCTGCCAATTAATTGTGGGCCATAATAACTAGCTTCACTGTACATCATACAGGAAATTGGGATGGTAGATTCTACATATTAACAGCAAAATAATTAGGGTATCCAAACCTCAGTGGAGTTTATTGCAGCTTACCAGTCCTTAGATAATGTGCCTGGTTTTCTTTTCTTACAGCTTTTTAGCTATGGGTTATTAAATTCACATGGCAATCCTGTGAACAATATAATTATTGTTCTTGTGTGGCTACATATCTTAGGTGTGCCTTAGACAGCTCCACCATACATATAGTGAGGAACATAAGTATTTAAACACCCTGAAAAGTTTCCCCACTTAGAAATCATGGAAGGGTCTAAAATTCACATTGTAGGTGCATTCCCACTGTGAGAGACAGAATTTAAAACAAAATTCAAGAAACCACATTGCATGATTTTTAAAGAATGTATTTGTATTGCACTGCTGTACAGAAGTATTTAAACACCTGAGAAAATCAGTGTTAATATTTGGTGTAGAAACCTTTGTTTGCAGTTTCCTGTAGTTCTTGACCAAGTTTGCCCACACTTCAACAGGGATTTTTGCCCACTCCTCCACACAAATCTCCTCTAGATCTGTCAGGTTTCTGGGCTCTTGCTGAGCAACAGGGAGTTTCAGCTCCCTCCAAAAATTTTCTATTGGCCCCTCCAGAACCTTGATATGCTTCTTTCGCAGCCACTTCTTGATTTTCCTGGCTGTGTGCTTTGGGTCATTGTCATGTTGGAAGACCCAGCCACAACCCATCTTCAATGCTCTGACTGAGGGGAGGAGGTTGTTGCTCAAAATCTCACAATACACTGCCCCATTCGGCCTCTCCTTAATACAGTTCAGTCGTTCTGTCTCCTTCACAGAAAGCTCCCTAAAGCATTATGTTACCACCCCCATGCTTCACAGTAGGGATGGTGTTCTTGGATGCAACTCATCCTTCTTGTTCCTCCAAATACGGCAAGTGAAGTTTAGACAAAAAAAAATTCCTTCTTTGGTCTCATCTGACAACATGACTTTCTCTCATGCCTCCTTTGAATCATCCAAATGGTCATTGGCGAACTTCAGATGGGCCTGGACATGTGATGACTTGAGCAGGGGAATCTTCTGTGCATCATGCATGATTTGAAACCATGACGACATAGTGTTATATCTGCAGTGACTTGTTGTCCCAGCTCTCTTCTAGTCTTGTGCTGATTCCTCGCCTTTCTTCATCAGTGATACCCCACTAGATAAGACCTTGCATGGAGCCCTAGTCCGACAGTCATCTTTAGCCTCTTCCGTTTTCTAACAATTGCTCCAACAGTTGATCTATTTTCACCAAGCTGCTTGGCAATTGCCACGTAGAACTTTCCAGCCTTGTGGAGGTCCACAGTTTTGTCTCTGGTGCCTTTTGACAGTTCTTTGGTCTTGCCCATGGTAGTAGTTGGAGTCTGACTGTGGGGAGGACAGGTGTCTTTAAAGAGTATAGACAGGTGCTACTAATTTAGATTAATGAGTGGAGTAGAGGTAGACTTTTTAAAGGCAGAGTAACAGGTGTTTAAAAGCCAGAATTCTTGCTGATCGCCAGGTGTTCAAATACTTATGTGCAGCAGTACAATACAAATACATTCTTTAAAAATCATACAATGGAATTTCCTGATTTTTAAAAAAAATTCTATTTCTCATAGTAAAAATGCACCTACAATGTGAATTTCAGACCCCTTCATGATTTCTAAGTGGGAGAACTTGCAAAATAGCAGGGTGTTCAAATAATTATGTTCCTCACTGTATGGAGGCAAACATGGTTCTCATCCAGCCAGACTTAAACATGTCTGTCTTTGTTTATCTACATTATATATAAGGTAGAAGGATTAGTTGATTGCTGTTTCGTTGTTCAAGAGACATTACCATTACATTTCTGGCAAGATCTGTCTGTATTTGTTGATATGGCTTAATTTTCTGAATCCATTTTAACGTGGTAAACTGTCTAATATTATAATTATTTTTGTTTATGTCAAGATATGTTGTAAACATACTAAAGGTAGAAAGCGTTTAAACCAGTGGTGGGCAACCGAGTTGATATGGAGGGCCACAAGTGCGGCCCTCTGCATCAATAAAGGGCCGCACATAACATTTTCAATCTATACTGACTTGTACAATTGATGCAAATTTTGATTCAGCGGTTATGTGCCACAATATATATTATACAATCATCCCCCAT
This sequence comes from Ptychadena robeensis, assembly GCA_036250615.1. Classification (NCBI taxonomy): domain Eukaryota; kingdom Metazoa; phylum Chordata; class Amphibia; order Anura; family Ptychadenidae; genus Ptychadena; species Ptychadena robeensis. The sequence goes on along the minus strand of CM070032.1, from coordinate 147,941,184 downwards.
AGGTTAATGGGATAGTGGGAGCATAGGCACACACCTGTCCGCCAATCCCCAACCAACAAGTCTTCTTAGAGCGGAAAGAGGAGGGTAGGCGAGTTACTCACTCAAGCTCTATCTGGGTCGCTGATTGACTTTGACGTAAGCCAATCAGCATGATTAGCCGGAGCCTATGTGAGTCACTCCCCTCTCCTCCTCTTCCCACTCTAAGAAGATCCCAGACGAGGATGGGTCAGTGGGGGATCAGTGGACAGGTGAGTTCCTATGCATTAACAGTTAGGTTTCAGGGGCCACAAAAGGGGGACTAAGGGGGGCCGCTTAAGAACACCCAAAGGGCCGCATGTGGCCCACCTAGGGTTTAAAAGTTAAAATCAAGCTTAAGGTGACTGAAACAATTATACAAAAACACAATAAAAAACTCTTTAAACAATTATTTCTTAAAGTTATTTGCTTTATACAGTCTTTCATGTAATGTTTCTTAGAGACCTGGACTTGTTTCAGCTCATCTCCTAGTGATGTAAGTTCTACATTTACCATTGGCGCCGGAACCACTTATTTCCCAGCCACCTTCTCCTGGACATCTACAAATCTCAGTACCAAATATACACAAATTAGGAATTAAAGTCCCTTGCTTTGATTTATGAACTTCCAGGATAAGAGGGAAGCAGCGACACACTTGCAGCCCTGGGGTCTGTGATACCCACAGTGTTTACATTACTCACTGTGCTAATCCAGGAAGTTAAACAAGAATATTGCCAAGTAAAGAAGAGGAGGAAGAGGGAAATAGGACTGCAAAATATATTCTATTTCTCATTACCTGAATATGCCAACTGTTTCATAATGTGACTTGGATAACCTCAAAAAGGCAAACAAGTAGCCATTGAAGTGGAGTCACCCATAAATCTATCAGTTAATATCTTTAGATCAGTTCCTATTCGGCTCCTCCCCATGGTGACTTGCAGGAAGCAATCAACACTATGCTTACTTTTGTGTTCCTAGTACATTTCCTATCTACTATACAATGATGCTTTCTCATGAGAACAATTTGCTGCAAATAGGTTGGGCAAAAAATTATTTGGAACCCGTTCAGATGTTTGTATTTCACTTTCATTGTTTCGAGGATTCCTTCTCACTTATATTTGGTAATTTATATTTGGTCATTCATTGCTCAGATACAGCATGCCATATTTCCACACAATGAAGAATTGAACATAAGTTGCTAGGTAAAATGTCAGGGGGTGGAATCCAATACTTCTAGTAACAACTTCTAGTAACAACAAGTAAAAGTATGAGATCCTTTGATTGAAGGTTTTAGTGTTTCTGCTGTTAATTTTGGCAATGTTATGTATCTGATATGACTTCTTCCACACTTGTAAGGTTCTATTATTTTTTTTATCTGATTTGGAAGAAGTCTCAGTATTACATGTTGGTATGACCTAGAGCAGTCTGCATGCCAATGATGTCATACATAAGACTGCCGTCCATCAAGGTCTTTAGATATTTACATAACTGATTTCACTGGGTTTTAAAAAAAGTATCTAAACGAAATGGAATTTCTTTTATTTTAAAATGCTATAAGCATGTTGATTATTTGTGGAGCAATAAGGGAAGGCAAAATATAGACAGGTTTTCCAACTGTTCTAAATCAAAACCTTCTTTTTATGATTTTGTATGTCTACTAAAGGCAATAGCTGCCCAACTGACAAAATACTACATGTACTATATAGGTCTATTTGTGGTTCAACAATGTAATTTGTATAATTTTTGACAATAGCTTTGCTACTACTTGAATTACTTGAATAATTCTGTAATGACACCATTTTGCGTTCATCTCCTAGGTCACCATACAGTCTACATCGGAGTTCATGTTCCCAAAAGCTATAGGAGGAGGAGACGTCATAGACGTAGAACCAGCCACAAAGACAAAAAAGATAACAAAGACAAATCTGAAAATTATTCTGATGTTGAAAAATCTGATACTGAAAATGCAGATGACCAAGGCTCCAGCATCCTTAAGCCACTCAGTGAGTAAATAGCCAACCAGTTTTGTTATATTTCAGTATAATTCATCCTTAACATTTAGTACATACATAATACTTACATTTAATGACAGTAACTACCATGGTTTTGGTTTGTGTTGACTGTTTGTGTGGTAATACAAAAATTTCTGGGAAACATACTGTAGCATTGGTAATAAAACATCAGCCATGATAAAGTAAATGCTGTAGCTACAGTATATGCTTTTTTAATCTTTAATGTTATTCTATCGAGGCTTTTACCGTGATGGCTATGAGGAGTTTCCAGACAATTTTAAAGCAGATACAATATTGTACTAAAAAAGAATGCACAAACTTACCTCTCCCTATGACCACATATCTCTATTCATTTATTTAAAATGGTTTTGTGAAGTCTACTTGGGGGAAAAACAGTTTAATGTCAATGTCAAACTCCTGGATCCCAAGCAGATCTTAGGCTTCGTTTTGGTCTATCCTTTTTAATGCATTTTGAGCAATGCATGCTATAACATGCTAACAAGTACACATTATATCCATCTTACTGTAGGAAAATGCATGTCAACAGGTGCGATGCGGATAGGTGTAAACCAGGCCTTACCTGCTGACCTCAATTTGCTCTATGTTTTTTATATATATATATATATATATATATATATATATATATATATATATATATAAATCCATATGACATGGTGGATGCAGGAAGTCCAAGAAGGTTTACATCTTCTGACCCCTCAGCTTCACAGTGGATTTTGTGGACCATTGGTAGGGAGCAGGAAAAATGGAGAAATAAATATTATATTTCTCCTTTACAGATATGTGCTTGGGTCTACATATATAATTATATAAAAGGGTTGCTTTAAAGAATTCTCATTCCACCAAGTCACTGACTAAGCATGTAGAATAGTCAGTAACTAAGACAGTACTGAAGGAAAGGGTTCAATTGAGAGCTAGAAAACCTCACATTTCTGGGATGATAGTTATTTGGTTATCATATTGATCTGTTAATTTAAATCCTTCCTGTGTTGTTGATGTGTATGCACACAGGAGTCCTGACTATTAGAAAGTTTTAAATCCTGCTAAAATTAGACAGCACTCATATTCAGAAGTTACTCAGCCATGGCATCCCCATAGTTTTTTTTGGATGTCTGTTAAGTAAGGGCTCATTTACAGTTTTTTAACTGCCCGGTAAATGAGCAAAAATCGCAACTGACCGGCAGACACGACATGAGATGTCCGCCGCTCAGTTTTCAGGTTTTTGCCCGCTACACCTGTCATGGGGTTGTTTTTTAAAACTGCAGGAACGACCAGAAACGACAGTGTAAATTTAGCCTAAGTGGGCTGGTTGATAATACTCTTAGTGCCAATACACTGTTCACTGACTAGGCAAATGTTTGTTCAACCTGATATATCTCTATCTTGTAGTGCACCGACTCAGCTCTGCCAATAAGCTATTATCAGTGCCCTCTAGTGATGGCCGAACTGTCCGCAAGGCGGACAGTTCGGCGGCGAACATGGATGTTCGACCATCTTCTCGCCGGCGAGCAGTGCGGGTGTTTGACCCGCTCCATTCGCCAGTGAGAAGATGATCTCTATTCTTCCTCCGGCAGGATCACAACCTGTGTGATCGTGCCGGAGGAAGAATCTTTTCACTAGAAGACCGGGCATAAAGCCGGTCTCCTAGTGAAAAAACCGGGTCGGAGCAGGAAGTGACGTCAGTGACGTCACATCCGGCTCACGGAACCAGGAACTATGCGTTCCAGTATGCGTTCCATAACATCCGGTTTTTCCGATTCAAATACCCCGCCTGGAGGCGGGGAATTTGAATGTGTCGGCGAACAGGCGTACGTCTTTAGAAGTCCGACCCGCCCGTTCGCGGACAGTCCTGGCCATCACTAGTGCCCTCTAATAACCAGCAGCCAATTGAGAGGGCTTTACACATAAGATTAAGATACTCATTTTAAACATTAAAGAGCAATGTTGTAATAATAACAATAATAAGCACAGAGCTCTGTTATTAAAAGAACTGCCATTTTCTACCAATGTTTGGTTGATAAATTGATCAAATATAATTGGGAATTTCCAGTGTATTCACACTTAATTCAATGTGTTTATCAAATCTATTGTAAATATCCTATCATGTATGGGTCCCTTTGGTGGTAGAGTGGATATTATTAACTTGCTGAGCAGCACAGTAAAGCATGCTGCTCATTATTTAACCTGGCCAAGGTTCAAATCAAGACCTCTAAAATAAATATTGGATGACTTTTAAGGTTTTTATCACACCTAATAACAAACACCGATGGGTGATTAAAAGTAAATCTTTCCAAATAAAAACATGGAGGCTACTATTGCTGACTTCTGACAGTTGTCTGATCATCATATTTAAGTTCTTACTTACTCAACATCCACCACTGCATTTGTTGGTATTATATTCAGTCTTTAATAGAGTTTGTAGCCATTTAAAAGATAAACTAGTGCACAACCTATTACACCAATTTATGGCCCTATGTACAATGGTCCACTGGAAAGCCTAGTAAAAAAAAATAGGGTGAGCATGGCATACTCATAAGGCAAGTTAACTTCCAATGGATACCTAGCTAGTAGGAACTGTGCTAAGGTTGTAGAGTTAAGCAGGTACAGACCTGCAGATATGGGCCAGATCGATGGCCGCTTTGAGCTCCGTGCGTGCTCACGGCCATCTATCTGGCTCATATAATATGCGCCCATCGCTGTTTTAGAGCGGGACAAATCAATCCCACTGGAAAACAGCCATATCGGACATGAACGTAAATACGGCGATGTCCAATGCTTTGCATTAAGACCGCTGGTCTCCAGGCAAAGCTTCAGCTGAGCTGGGGAGAGCAGAGCTGTCTCTCCCCGGCTCCGCCGATATCTGACGTCATCACGCTGCTGCAGGGTACATCGGATGGCTCGAATATCGAGCTGTCTGTACCCTGCTTAAAGCTTAGTGAGTGTTCACAATAGAATGATGCTGTAATCACATCATATTTAATTCATTAGATTGCCCCAAGTACAAGAAAAGGGTAATGGGTTTGCAGCGTTCTGCTTATGCAGCAAAGATAGTTAAAGGCCCCCCTACACGCCCCGATTTTCCGTCCGATCGATTAAAAACAATCGGACTGTATTTCATTATACCCCCAAATAAAGCAACCAATTATTGTCCGATTCTACCTACTTCAATAGAACATTTTCCATCGGCCGATTTTATGTTTGATCGGAAGTGGAAGGGTTATGGCCGGGATCAGCAGCTTGAGGCACACAATTGTACCACCCGAATGGGAGTTTTGGCCAGGGCCAGGTATCTGTGGGTGTCTGTTCTGGGGTTGGGGGGGTTTTGCCTGATGGGGATGGCTAATCATAGGGGAAACAGGGTCTCAACTTAACTAAAAAATATAAAAGAGAAATACAGGAGAATGTTAAAACATATATACATCCTAGCACAACCTGGCAGATGATTTTACACACACCACAATGTTTGAAACAGAAAGTAAAAGTATGATAATTAGTTAGATCGGCCATAAATTGGTCGGGTCATAAGAAACAGTAGCTGATTGTATACAATTTAGATTCGATCGAGAAAAAATTTCCAACATGTCCAATCACAGTCCGACCGATTATTCCCAAAACTTCGATCGAAGTTACTCGGTCGAACTATGTGGGCATTGACCGATTTTTGGAAGACCGTTGCAAAAAATCGATTGTTTTTAATCGGACGGAAAATCGGGGAGTGTATGGGGGCCTTTAGGCTATGTTTACTGTTCTCACCCAGCTCAGCCCGTGTGTTTGGATCTGTAGCATCTGATAAGGTGAAACTGTTAAACAGATAATTAGCAATTATTAGATTAGAGGTGAAGATGTTTACCAGAGCGACATACAATAAGTAAAATGTTTAAATGGGGAAGAGTTATGTCAGACATTTACGTATGTTACTAAAAGAGATATGAATACACAACCTTACAGATCTATGTGCACTTTTAACACCCTTATTTTGCAGTAGTATTTCATGGAACTTTAAGGCCCTGCCTACAACAATTTTGTTTATTGCTTTGTCTGCTGCATCTCCTTAACATCCCAGTCTCTCTTAGCATCTCAGATCTCAAGACATCAGTGCCAATTCTTACCCTCTTAGTGATCTTTCAGTAGGAGTATGCAGCAAGGTGTTAGGCCATTAACCTCCCACCCCTCCAATCCCTCACCTTTATGGAATAAAACTAGCCCTGTGCAGTAATTGTTTGTTGTTACGTGGCTGGGAACATTAACAGTTGGTATACTATAGTATATTTGGTATGTACCACACAGCTGTAAAATAAAAATGTAACTTGTACCTGATTTTTGGTCATGTCATATTTACAGAAAGAAGTACCAACAGGTTGACATTTGTTAGGTTTATAGGTGTTGACCTGCGCTACTTAATACTTGCCTGGCAATTGAATACAAAGCTATACTGTTTTCCAGTAACTACAAATCCCTCCCAGCCTCTTGTCTTACAATCGTAGAGTGTGTCTCATAGCCTGCTCCATGGCACATAGTGTCTCGCCAATGCTGGTAATAAGCTGCTGATAAGATACAATTGTTTCTTTGATGTTGGTCATTGAAACTGGTAAGTGAGCTAACACTAATTAAAGGATTCATTAGTCTATCATGAGATTAGTAACATCTCCTAAATGAAAAAAAAGAAGCTGTTCAGATGGGTTATTTTATATGATGGTTCATCGTATACAGAGCTGTCCAGACTGCCCAGATTTCCCTACTGTTTATGTAGAAAATAACTGTTATTTATTAAAGATGAACTGAGTGATTACCGTCATAGGTTACATGGGATCATCACATTGGTTCAATAACAAAATTCACAAAGTTTAACCGTATTCAAATTCTTTAGATATGCCTAACCAAAGATAAATTCAGTTGAAATTCTTATACCCATAGAGGTATCATACAACAGTTGCATTTGCTGTCCTAAATTTATCAGATATGACAATGATTTAGAGAAAAAAAATGCCTTTGATACCCTAGACTGCTTTTTAAACTAAAGCAAGCCATACACGTGTCGGATTCCATGGCCAATTGATCACTCACCCGATC